>VXBU01011289.1:0-21847 GCA_013400315.1 Bombycilla garrulus | reverse complement strand
GCACAGTGAATGTTACATGAGTGAATTCTTGGATTTTTTTTCTTTGTGAGCTGTTATAGTTGCTTCTGGAGGACATAAATGCCTTTTCTGACTGTCTCCCCTCCTCTGTCTTAATTTTTGATGCTGAGGACATTCAAGAAGTACAGGTCATGTTACACGGGATGTAGGAAGCTTAATGCACAAATCACAGACCTTCTGTTTCTTTCATAAAGAAATAATAGGAGATTTTGTTTTCTCTTAAATAAATATTTTGATTAACAGGATGATGATGGGCCTTTTTAAAAAAGGGGAAAGCAGTAATAATAAAAAGGTCTGTTTGCTTTTTGTTTCGTATTATACCATGATTTTTCTGAAAGGGGTATCAATTATATTTGTGTAAGGACATTTTTTCCTCACTGGTTTGAGCCCTGTGTGTTGCACTGATTAAGGGGAATTGATCTTTGCTGCCACATGGAAATGGGAAAACAAACACAAGCTCAGTGTTTGTATGAGATGTGCTCGAGGGCCATAATTTGAGCCAAGAGGAACACTTTGTGGCTTAGACCATGCAGACAAGTCTATCAAATGTACAACGTGTCATATACAGATTTCTGTTTAGTGGACCTTTCTGTCCCAGCCTCCACATTTATCACTGTCTCCCTGACAGGAGCTCTGCCCTGTTATCCTGACTTGTATGTCATTTATCAGTGTTAAGTACAACAAAAGAGTATCTTTTTAAACCCCCTTTACCCTTTCACATGCTTCTACCCTTGAATAATGATATCTGTCTCTGCAGCCACAAATATTTCATTTCATTCTTTCCTTTGTATTACATTAGTTGCTTAAAAATTATTAAAATGGCATTAGTGCACTTTAAAATGAAAATTATTAGATTATTGTTGGAGTCATGTGTAAGAGAAGAGATAAAAGCACTTGGGTGCCTTTGCCCCCTTTTTAGGCCTGTCAAAGCAAAAGAATTTTGTATATATAAATAGAGAGAGAAAAACCCCATCCACAAAGCCAACATTTGCTATGCTGCTTCAGCCCAAATCACACAGCCCCAAGCCCCAAGCTGAATTTTCAGCTGTGGGTATAAATAGCTGTGTCCAAAGGAAAAAGTGTAAGTTATGACATAAACATAGACATTAAAATAACATTAATGGTATTTGAATATACTTTCACATATGACTATTGCATTTATTTTATTCGAGAACAAAGAGGAAAGAGGTGAAAATGGGCCACAGAAACCTTACAAAGACTACACAAAAAGTGTAGCAACATTGAAAACAGTTGCTGGAAGAGATGTTTTCAAGCAGCATTTCATGGCCATGCCTGCTGCCATGTTTTATAACAACAGACTGCCTTTATAGGAAGTTGGTAACATACTGGGAATCATAAGCTTCACAGAATTTATGTTTAGCTACTGCCTTGCTAGACATTTTATAGAGATGTGTTAGCAACTCTCTATAACAGGTATAGTTCAGGCTCAGGTTATTAATTATAGCTTGGAGATTCAATTTATAATCAATAAAAAACCCAAATGAATTGCCAGTTTGAAACTTTGCTTCTCATTTTCTCGTGTGTACGTATGCATAAATCATCCCGTTCTCACACCTCCTGCTCTATTTCCCAGACCTATTTCCCAGTTCTCTTTCTGAAAGGCAGTAAGCACCTCATCTTTCACTTTTTTCCCAGCCTCGTCACGCTCCTGCACTGGTTGGATGGGTTCCCTGGCACTCTACATCCTTGTGCTGGATCCTTTCAGACACCGCTTACAGGATGCTGGGACCTGCAGTCTTGGGCACAGCAGTGAAAGAAGGTCTGCAGGGGGAGAGAGCACTGCATGGCACAGCTCCTGCAAGTGATGGTACGGGAAAGGATGAAAGGATCCCTCTCACTGCTCCAGACCTGGATCCTGACACAGACATCAGTTGTGCAACATGCGTCAAAGCCTCTGTGAAAGAGGGATAAGTTGCTGTATGGTGAAAGTACTTGATGCTGAAGGAATGCCCAGGAAAGGATTATTGGATAAAAGCAGGTCACCTGCTCCTGAAGCTGGTACAACACAACGAATGCAAGGATACATGGAAATGGGGGAGAAATTGGGAAGGTAGGGTGCCTCCAGGAACTCTTGATTCCCAGGTCTGGTAGCTGAAAAGGCTCTTGGGGTGTCTAGGAGCTGGAGGCTCATTGCTATCCTTGATGTGTCTTTTGTATTTGCATCCTTGTGACCACCTGCTTTCAATGTGGTAATTAAGAGCCTGGCCATATATCCTGCTAATTGCCTGAAAATCACTAAATTTCTGCTGAGTAAAGGAGGCAGGTTCTGGACCAGGTTTTCAGCTGAGGGCAAAAAAACCCCTGATAGACTTACAGCAGGGACCATATAATGGTGTTTGCAGCACTTGTGTGCTGGCATGGCAGACTCTGGAGTCTGTTTTCGTTGATGAGTTGCTATGACAAACTGGAGATCTGGGAGCAAGCCTCTCACAGAGGTTGCCAACTGGCACAACACATTTTCCAACTGGCAAGGAAGTCCCAACCCCTGACTGTCCCAGGAGCATCTCTGGAGGGCAGTGAGGCAGTGTGGACCTCCTTTCTCTGTCTGCTCTGCAAAGACACCACCAAAAAACCCATCCTGTGTGACCATCACGTGTGCAATGCTTCAGATGAGCTCCTCTCAGACAAAGCTTTACTCGAGGCCACTATGGCAGCAGTTTTCCCAAAATGGGATAAACTGACCTAACAGCCACTTCCCAGTGGAATCAGTGCCTACTTCCTTCCCTTTCCCCCATCTCTGCTTCTGCTACACACTCTTGTCATTAACTATGTGGTAGGTATGTGGCTCTCTGAACCCCTCTGCAAATGGATGCAGCTCATTTACTCAGAAAAACCCCATTTTTTGTTCCTTGGTTACCAAAAGTTGCAGGAGACTGGACTGACAGGCAGCAGAAGACCATGAGAAGGGGCTGAGGAGAATAGAGATGGTGCACGGGAGATAGTGGGAGCCATGTCTGAGTGTAGGAAAAGGGCACAAGACTAATGTCTGTTTTTAGGGCAGGAGTGAGCCATTAGACCAGGCCAGAAGATCGTGACTCTTACCTTGACACATCCTTAGCTCTCCTAGGAATTTCACTCCTGGCACAGCTGAAGGCGGCCTTCTCAGAACTGCCCTGCGGCTGGTGGCTCACAGCTGCCACACAATCAGCTCATGACCTTTCAGTCATTTCCAACTATGAGCTCCTATCATATGAGAGCTATTTTTTGGGTGTTAGTTCCAAATGTATCAGTTAATACTTTGCACCTTGAACGAATTTTACCCGTTTCCATTATTTCAGTCCGAAGTACCCACATGCAATCCCTCCTTGTAGCACACATCGGTTCTTCTGTGTTGGGAACACCTCCCAGCTCTGTGCCATCAACACCACCATCAAATGCTCCTGACATTTGCACCAACCCAGTGTTTGCATTTAGGGTACCTTTCCAACAAACATGCTACTTCACATACACTGATGGAGCAGGGCTTAACCCCGTGTTGTCACTTAGTGAAACCTTTGATGCTAAACACCCTCCTGGCAAGATTGTTATAACTCCCACTGAAATCACAAGGGGTCTTGGCAGGGATGAGAGTATGTCAGGCCACTGTGCAGAACAGGCTGGAAAGTTTGGGTCCAGCAAATCTAAGTTGTGAAGAAAACAGTTTGAATATGCCAGTGTGGTTTTTTTAGGGTAAATTTTGTAGNGTGTTTAAACAAAATTACAGTGAATTGCTCAAAGGCAAAACAAAATTCTCTGCTCAGCTGTTTGGCTCACATTCATCTCCCTTTACTCCTATAGAAGTGACATTTTAATTAACTGTGTCAGGTGGATGTGTAACATCTCTGCTGAAAAGCCTGTATATGCTCAGCTGTGTGTCATAGTTTCTATACCACCAAGATCTACTAGAGGTCATGCTTTTGTGGCAGGAGTATCCAAATTCTAAACAAATGCTTCCTAATACATAATCTGTCTAAGCTTTTCTTCTACTTGCACAAATGTATGGAAAGTAGTGATTTACATACACAATTTTTTCTAAAAGCAAGCAAAAAAAAATTCTATAGCAGGATCAAAAATCTGGTTTTTTTGTGGGTAATAAACAGTTTTGCATGGGACTGGCTGGCTAAATGGCACTGATTTTGTTCCTCGAGTGAGTGCTTTTAGCTATGAATACCTAAGTGTGCAAATGTAAACCGCTGCTTCTGCAAATATATGTGCAGCTCTGAGGTTCACTTTCTGTGAATGTTAATGGACACAGAATTCAATCACATGAATATTCAAAGAAAGTGAACACAAAAGCAGCACAAGGGTGGTTGAAGCAAACAGATGTAAAAACGTAAGCCCAGAATCATGGTTTCCCCCCCGCCACCAGTGCTAGTGCCTTCAACTTTGAGAGCTTTACAGTATTGACCAGATTCTGGATTTTTCAGGTAAATATAATGCAGTACAAGCCATGACACTCCACAGAGTCTTGTGAGGAACATATCGGTCATGTCAGGAAGTCTGATTTGGATCTGAAGCTTTCCTAATCAACTGTCAGCTTAGACCTACATGGGAAGGCTGTGGTGCAGGAAGTACTTCTGCTGGGATGACAAGGACATAGTCAAAGAAGAGGATCACTAGCTTTAGGAGAGTCCCTTGTCAACAAGGAGTGAGGGAAATGATGTTTGTGAAATTCTGTGAAAGGGAAGGGATGAAGGTGAGCAATGGTTTTATTATTTTGCAAAATAATGTATGGTGGGGTTTAAATTGCAAGCGTGTGATTTTTAACATCAGTGAACAGGAGAAAGAAACAAAGGAGGAATGGAAATCTATATATACACTTCTACATGTACTTGAACATATATTCTCAATCTGTCACCTTTAGACGTGCCCACTTAGCTGCAGCTGTGAGTGGGAACCTCTGAAAGAGTCACTGAAGCAGGAGTGGGCATACAAATAGAGTAAAACTCCAGGTGGCTGGAGCGCTGCATTTTGTTATTCAGGAACTTTCCTGATGCATTTTAATTTTACCCATAAAGAAATCACACACGGATGCAATCTACAGGGAAAGAATATTGGAGGTTACGAAAGAAGCTAGTTTAAATTAAAGAGAGGCAATTCAGACCTTAGGAAAGGCGAATGGCATTTTCCCAAGCACATCATGAGCATGTAGTCAGTGGGAGCTCACCATACATTAGTAATGTGAGTAAATGGTGACTCCCCTGGGGAAACTGAGGGGAAACTGAGGCACGCAGGTGACTGACTGGAAGTCTGATTCTGCAAAGCACTTAAATTTATGCTTCAAACACAGGCCATCCTCACTGATGGCAAGTGCTGTTTTCTTGAACTCAGTGACTGTTTGTCCCTCCTCCTTGAAAGAGGGATGATGTGATGGCTGTGCTTAGAATCATACTATGATTAGAAGTAGGCATCAGTTTAGTCTGGTGAGAAAAAAGCTACACATATGGCTGAAGGCCAGTAGGAGAGGGTCAGAGATGGGCTTGACACAGAAATATTGTTGAGAACATCAGGCACAACCATCGCTGGGATCTGATATCAGTAGGAAGTGAGGAAGGGCAAGAACTGTGACTGGAGGGGACAGACAAAATACAAAAGTATGTAGGATGCCTCAGGAAGATGCACTGTTGAATCTGTGTTGCTGTTTCAATGCGAATTAAATGTAGTGTGCTTACTTACCATGCAGAGTACACAGGAAACAGCTTGGAGCTTCCTAGATAGCCTAATACTGCATCAGCAGAAGAGAGAAATACTGTGGAAAGGCTCATCTCCCCTCATTCACCTTGTAAGATGGGCAAGACTTGGCAGGGCAGAAATCAGCACATTTCTTTTCAAAATATTTCCTTTTAATCCTCTTTCTTAAAAAGTAAGACAAACTTGTGCAGCGATTCGTGCAAGCTCTATGCTCAGAATTTCTTTTCTTCATGACACCCTCATTTTTGCCACACAGCAACTTGTTTCTTTAATAGCTACAGAGGAATATGGATTAAATTTATATATTTAGCTAATGGAAAAGGTTTGGGTTATGTGGTCAATCTAGTAGGTCCTGAAGCCTGTTCTGGCAGCTTAACAGCTGATGACAGACCCTCAATAATCAAATCTAGATTAATTTTCAAGGAAATTAAATACTCCCTTTCATTATACTATCTTATTGGCACCATGTCAACTGCTATTTTACTGATACTCCTCCAGAAAATGAGATCTGATAAAAATTTGCATTTCAGCTAACATTATTTATCAGAATTTTAGTTTAGACTTCATAAATGTCTCATAATGATAGTAACTGCAGCTCTTTGCACAGTTGCATGAAGACTCACCAAAACTGTAGCACACAGCATCACTTATTCTCAGTGTGGTTCCGACACAGAATAACACCCTTGTCGCTATAGGACATGAAAGAACACAGACACACACTGCAGTTCAGGTGATTGGAAGAGAGGAGAAGAGGGTTTATTTTTTCTGACTTCAGTATTTATAGTTTCCTAAAAGTGACAGTGGATTGGACAATGGCAGTGCCACCTCTCCAAAGACACTGGACAGAAAAATAGTTTATTTATTTTTCTCTTTTTCTATGAAGGAATGCAAAAACAGTGAGCTGTTTATAGAAAGTGTGTGAGAAAGTTTTTCACAAATATGTAAATATCAGAAGGCTTAGAATGTCTTACAAAAATTAGGGCGACACTCCCTCTCTACTCCACCCGATGTCAGCACCTCCTGCCTCTTCTGGAAATGCAACCAAATGATTTGGAGATGGTATAAACATGACTGAAATAAATTTAATTGAAAGAATTGTGCTCATTGATATATGGTGAGATCCATTGTGGTAACTTACTGAAAATTGTGGGAAAGGCTGGTGCTGCCTGAGTACTTTCCCTTTTTTCCTCAGTGAGACGATCAGGTGAAAAAGCAGAACTTGAGTAGGTTGCAACTGCCCTAACTGGAGTCATTAGGAAACAGGCACATAGTCTACACCAGCCACATGGGGTCCCTCTACATTCAGTGGAGAGACACCTTCATCCCTCTTATTGTGGCCTCTCAGAGCTTATGCTGAGGGGCCACTGTGAATTTGGACAATCCTTCCTCAGGAAGACTTAATTTTCTTGGCTGGGGTTTGCCAAAAATGCTGCCTTGAAAGAAAAAAATCTCTTTGAGTGTATTTTTCACAAAACCCCGTGTTCTTTGAAAATTTTCTGATCCTTCACTTTGAACAGTATCCAAACTGAAATAAAACCGACACAATATCTAGTTGCTAGTTTTCCTTTTCCCTATTCCAATACTCTCTGCCTTCTCTCCATTTTTCTCTTTATTTTCCTTTGCTTTTCCAATGGAAGGTAAATAGAACAGAAAACACAGAGAGTGTGAGGATGATTAAACATATTTAACTAACCTGTTAAAGACTTTCTAAACATACAGCCAGGGATCTGCTCAGGACTCTCAGGGCAAGTATGGCTTCATCATAGGATATTCTCTGCAGAGCTGTAGGGGATTAAGTGAGCAGGGTTACCTCAGCCATTAGCCCACAGCAATCTGCTCTCCACACTCACGGGCTTCTCAGAGTAGAAGGGACACAGGAGAATTTACAGTTATGGCTCATTTCTGTCAGGTCTGTGCCCTGGTAGCAGACAGTCCCTCCTTCCATCAACCTGGTGGCTCAAAGCAGCCAGGATGCTGCAAGTCAAACAGAGCAGCCTGGTTGATTATTCTGCAAATATTTTGCTTTTTCAAATTTGCTTACATACCAAAATATGGGTTTAGCTGATAAAAGCCATCAGCTCCATCAGACTCCATTACAATCTATCAGGCAAATACTCAGTAATTTCCAAATTAGTCCATGGACTACAATGCATTCAAGTCATCTTCATAATCTCTCTCATAAAGAAGGCCCACGGTTACAAGAATTACCTAAACAAGGATTTACCAGACAGATATAGCTTGCAATGTAGATGACTTGTGTTTGGATAGGTAGAATGCATATCAAAATGCACGCTCAAATGAGAGACCATATTTGACTCTCTCTGAGTTGTTATGGTCTATTAGATAAATATTATCTTGGTTCAGGATAGCGGTAGTTTTCTATATGCACAGTTTCCTAATATGCCATATGGACTCTCAGATAAAATTGTGCCTTCAGATTTCAAAAGTGATATGGCTGAATAGCTGTAATAAGTAAGAGGAGGCTCCTGTTAACCAATTAATCAGAATGTGTCACTGAATGCCCCCTCCCTGCTCTTGTTACGATGTGTTACTATACTCACCCAGCAAACATGCATTGCTCAGTGGTATTTTGGCAAAAAACACATGCCAGGGGCATGCCAGCAAATCCCTGTACAGGAATGGTGGCTGTATTAGTATCCCTGTGTTTCTATGATTCCTGTCATCTCTTTATTATTTTTCATCCTGTTCACCCAAATGCACACAGACTTACAACCACTGCTCAGCAATATTAACAGGAAGAATTTTAATGGTGTCAAAGACATGGATTTCCATCACACATTGCTTTTTCTCACTTAATAATAATGTACTAAACAGATATTTTACCATCAGTGGCAAAAACTCAGTGTATTTACATTTCATCTACATAGAATGTGAGCTCGAGGGATCCCTGCATAACCTGTAAAGTGTTGACACGAGCTAAAGAAGCCTGGGACACAAACCAAGAGAAAAACCATTCGCTGAAGCCAAGTCCAAGCTTTGTAGACGACATCCCAAGCAACTTTCCCCTCCTTAATAAGCATGGGGATTTGTCCAGTGGATTTGTACACCACACTGATGTGTAAAATTATGTGGTGAATTCTAGTTTATTTCAAGTGACTGTATTTCTTAGAGCTGACTGTTTTGTTCCTTCTGGCAACACCTTGCAAAAGAAGTCTCTTGCCATCACATAAAAAAATGATGACTTCAAGAGGACAGAAAAGGGCATTATTTCTGGATAAATCAAATTTTGTCCAGCTTTTCCTCATCATTATGCAGAAAATTTTCTTCTGAAGAGCAACACAAAGATGTGCCTACACAGCATGGCTCAGCATTATGCAGAGATAACCGAAGCAACCTTAGGATACCACACAACAACTTCTGGTGTGCTTTCCCATAGCTGTCCCTCAGACTGGGCAGCACACCAATGCATAAGTACCTGGTAACATTTTTTTAAAAGGATGCAAAATGGTCTCCCAGCAAAAAAGGTGCCACATGACTGCTGTGCTGGATGCTCCCAGATGGCTGCAGAGGGTGAGTCTCACCTTAGGAAAGGGATGGTCCAGATACAGGCAAGGCCATGAGTGCCATGACATTATTCCTCACAAATGGGTTAAGTAACTTTTGGTTTAGACCATTGCTTATTTTACCTGCAGACCTCAGAAGCTAAGACAGCACATTATAAAAGTAATTATAACAGGTGAGGAATGTAACTTCATTTGGTCCTCTGTTCCACAGCTTCCTCGTTAACTTAATATTATTTGAAAGTAGCTCTGCTTTGAATGGCTAAATTCATTCTCTGAAGCATGCTGCTGAAATGTAAACATCATACAACTTTGATTCCCTCTGAATAGAGAACGCATGCTGTTCCTGCAAAGACCATACAAGATTGCCACGCTTTTAGAAATCAAATGTTAATTATGACTGGGATTGAAGGACACAATAAGCTTTTGCCCATTCATTGTGGCCAAAGACAATTTCCAAGCCTCTACAAAAATTGTATTTTGCAGGTCTGTTTGGACTCTCCTTTATTAGGAGAGAAGTACTTCCAGCCCCTAGTGCTGGCAGAGGAAGCTGTGGCTGCAGGCATTGTCTAATGCTCTTGCCTACCTTTGCAAAGAGGACATCAGCATTTTGCCTGTGCTCATGTTCACAGCCATCCTCCCGTGAAGGAGTGTTAAGATTTTCAGCTTTAAACAGCTCTGCTGCGCTGTAAACGTGCTGTTGAAATTTTTACAGGCCAAGTTACACAATGATGTTTTTCCCTCTGTGTACATTAGTTTGTATGTCAGACTTCCAATGTGAAAATAACACCATTGTAAGCCTGAAGCATTAAGAGGTGTCAAAAGAAAACCAACCGCAATCAGTTGCTTTATCTTCCTGAAAACTTGACCACAGGCAAATGAAGATGTGGCCTGAGGTTCCACTAAAACATGTAACTTGCCAAACCAAAGTTGTACACTTTGCAAAAGTTTTAGATTCCCTTTGATTTTCCAGGCTTTAATAGTTTATGCAGCTTATTTTAACAATGAAAGAAAAAAAAACTGGGAGGGAGCTGAGCCTTGGCAGTATTTCAAAATTTTGTTTCTGTACCCTGTGTTTCAGCGCACCTTTGGCACTGCCAGATTCTGAAGCCAGCAGACCACTCTGTGGCTGGCCCTTCTGAAGACAGCCCTGCCTTCCATTCTCTAAGGAGCACAGCTCTCAAGAGATTTCCAGCACAGCCCAGGCTCCGTTCAAAAGGCTCAGACAGGCTTGAATAAACATCTGACCTTCTTGAGCAAGAAAATGTAAACTTCCCTCCCGTCCCACCCAAGCTGGGATGCTTTTGAGGTTCTTTTTTACTATTTGTCTTTATTTATCAAGCAAAGAAAATATGTTTGACCCTATATAAAAACAGAAGATTTTCACACTGAAGAAGTTTTCAGCTCAGCTATAATGGAAACAAGTGAAGAGTTCAAAATTGTAAATAAATGTAAAGTTTGTGGGAAGGAAGTTTTTAAGATTTTTATACTGAGGAGAGTAAAAAGAGTAAATAAACCTCCAGGTACACAGCACATGATGAGCCCCATCCCCAGCTCCAGGTGACAACTGTGCTTGTAATTATATTGCAGGTTTTGTGGAAAAGTGCAGAACTGTGTGGCTTGATAAGCCAGGATTTCATGTTTTTATTTTACCAGAGCACTGCTATTTTCAGTGAATTTTAATGTGTGCCATCAAACCCCAAAAGTAACTTCAGCAGATGTTGGTTTTCTTTTCTCTTGCCTTTTTCACTGAACACTTGATGTCCTCCTCCAAATTGTTCTAGGTTCAGCCTCCAAGAGAGTAGTGAGGGAAAATCAGGCCACTTAAAAATAAAATAGATTACTTCTGCACAGTTTTCTTTAATCAAAATCATTATAACTGAAGGCTCAGAGCCTTGATTACACCTCTTCAGAGGGCACCCCTTGATTTTTGCGTGACATCCCTGATTATTTTATTTACTTATTTATTTATTTATTTATCAGCTTTTACTTTTGGCATTGATTTCTAGGTCACCAAGTTGAGGCTTTTTCTTGCTTTAAATGGACTTGCTTGTTCCTCAGTGGCAGGTTATTTTTCTTGCAGAGGCTATGAAGAAAACATGCCTCTTTTTCAGAAGATGACAGAAATTCCCGTGATCACATATTCCTGGAGTTCTTTCTCTTTTGCCTTCCCCTAGCCCCCGTGGCGAGCAAGATTGGACCAAGAGTCATTCCTCCCGACCTCTCCCGAGCCCCTGCAGAGCTAAGGGCCAAAAGGTCATTTTCTCAGGTTCCCTCTGGAGGGAGAATCCAAAGGTCATTCCCTCCCTCCCCAACTTACCCCAAGTGCATCGGAGAGACATTTAAAACTCCTTTGAACAGGGAGGGGAGAGAGCGAGTCCGTGTGCTTTACCTACTGCCCCTCAACAGCCAGGAGATGTGAAGCAGGGCTGCATGAAATGTTTATCATACAATCCCAGAATTGTTTAGGTTGGGAAAGACCTTTACACCATCAAGTCCAACCATTTACCCAGCACTGCCAAGTCCACCACTGAACTATGTCCTTAAGTGCCACATCTACTTGTCATATAAACACCTAAAGGGATGATGACTCCACCACATCCCTTGGCAGCCTGTGCCAATGCTTGATAACCCTTTCATTGAGGAAACTTTTTCCAAATATTCAATTTAAACCTCCCCTGGCACAACTTGAGGCCATTTCCTCTTGTCTTACCAACTTTTACTCAGGAGGATAGACGGACCCCCATCTGGCTACAACCCCTGCTGTTGTACAGAGCAATAAGGCTCCTCTTTTCTTCAGGCTGAACACCCCCAGCTGCCCCTCATAGGACCTTGATGCTCAAAGCCACCCAGGCCTGGCCTTGGGTTCAAAGTTTGGCACAGTGAACTTCAGCACGGATGGGCAGAGATTGATCACACAGCTGCGACATGGGCCTAACCATTTCTGCTTCCTTTCCCCCAAATCAGCCTTTTCCTTTGCACAGTCCCCAGAATCCTTCTTGTCCTCCCAGACGTGGGTTTCACATCTCTCCCACTGGGGAGTTGTGTTAAACAGCTCTGAACACCCTGATGCTCCTGATTCTTGGGAATGGGGCCGCAGGGATCATTTTATGAGTCCCCTTAGAAAACAACTCCCGATAGACTCCCACAGCCTCACCCAGAGCTCCTGCTGCTGCTGCCTGCTGCCCCGTCATCCATGAACCCTGTGGACCAGCTTTGGATTTCCCAAGACAGAAGCAAATAGTTAAGGCTAGGTCCTCTACACTTCCTCCTCATTCCTTTCAAGGAAAAAGTCTCTTCATTGCTTGCTCTTTGAATGATGAAGTAAAGGCGAGCGATTTCTCATCGTTAAATTCTTTGAGCTGCCTGAGGAAGGAAGGAAGAGAAGAGCAACACTTATTTCACAAGGTCCCCTGCAGAAGGGGGGCACCAAGGGTCACTTCCTCTCAATCTGTCCCCTCCGAAGGAGAGCAGTCAGGCTGTGTCAATGCCATGGTCCCTTTGTGGCGGGTAGGCAGCCGGGGGTCATCCTGTGCCCCAGCCCCGCTCTCGCTGGGATGCACACACGCTCCTGAGCCCCGGCTTTCTCTCGCACACGGGGGGCAGGGGAGATTAGTTCTTTTTTCCTCTCTCTGCTTTGTGTGGAGGGAACTCACAAGTCACTACCTGGGCCCCTTTTTGAAAGAGACAATAGCAAAAGGGCAGCCCCTAGGGGCTTTTTTCTGGGGATTTTCCAGGCTGCTGGGACACTGTAGAATTAGCTGAGCAAAGCTTTAAAATCCAAATAGAAGTGAAGTGCTGAAGTACAGGTTTTGAGCCACTTAGAGGTTTTGGTGACACTCTCAGAGCAGTTGCAAATCCACAGCAAATCCACTGACCTCTCCCTACACATCAACCTGAAATTTGGGGAAAGCACTGAGCTTCCATGAAGTACTTTAATAAAGGATCATGTGAAATACACTGGAAAATTCAGGTTCTGTGTCGTCCACACAGGAAACAATAAGTAAAACCACCTATCCTGCTTGCTATTTGGGGCTTGAATTGTTGCAGATGTCTCCTTTAGAGCCTGATCTCAATCTTTTGAAATGACTCAGGTGTTCTGGCTGAATTCCATGGGCTTTGGGGTCAGGCCATGACTTGGCTTCTGTCCTTACATTAGTCTCTGAGCAGATCTTTAGGGAGCTAATGTGGAATTTAGAGTCAAGAGCTACCTTCTCATAGATAACTTCTGTTCTTTCGAGTCTTTGGGTCAAACTTTGTTCAGATAAGCACTTACAGTTCTCACTGAACTCCATGAGCAAGTTTCTGCTGCCTCCAAAGCACACTTCAGGGAAATAAGCATTGTTTACCAGCTTATTTTGGAAAAAGAATTTGGACCTCAGATGTAAATACTTTTACCTTGTTAAGGTATCCTACAATTTCAGCCTTCACTATTTTAAATGACATGAACTGCAAACTGCTCAAAACAGATGTGCAGACTCTCTACGTACTCCTAAGACAAGAGCAAATAATTCTTCACTTGTTGAGCACAGAAACTAATTCAGCAGCACAAGTTAACATATGCCCAGAGCCTCCATGTTAACTCATTGGCAAGATTCAAAACTCCTTTTGAAACACCATGAGACCATTTACAGGAGAAGAAATTCCTTCCTTCCTTCCTTCCTTCCTTCCTTCCTTCCTTCCTTCCTTCCTTCCTTCCTTCCNTCCTTCCTTTCCTTCCTTCCTTTCCTTCTTTCTTGCTGGCACCCCTGGTCTTGGGACTGCATTCTGCACATCAGAGTCTGCACTGAAATAATTCAGGACTTTCCCCTCCAGCTCTTGACATTACACAGAGTTCCTATAGGAGCAGTAGCACTCACAGGTGGAACAACACAGTTTTTATGGCCTAGGTGAAATATATCTCTGTGACACCGTGAGGTGTGAGCAGTAAATGGTTACAAAATGCTTCCAGATCCCTGTCTAAGCGAGCAATATTATTACTCTACAGCATCTCACCACTGTGAATCTCAGGACTGATGTTGTTCACCAGTGCCTCAGAAGACCCCCTTACAAATGAAGCTTTTAGCCTTTTTGCACATGAAGTGACAGATTATTCCACACACTGTTGCAGTGACACAGGTGGGGTTCCTCTGCCAGCACTGAGCCTTCCTCCCCACGCACAAGAGTCATTCAAGGGTGTGAGGGGGGACAGGGTCCTCTCTCTTGCACAGACTCACTGGATTCATTCAAGCATGAGATCCTACTTCCACCTGTGCCTGTGGATCTGTGTCTTTGCCTTGGAGCATTCCACACTTCAAATGAAGCATGTGAAGATTATTAATTGTGGTGGTTTTGGTATTGCCATGCAACGCTGTTTGTTAAGAAGAATACAATGAATTTCACTCATTGCAGTATCCTTTCCTCCCCTCCCTCCCTACAATGCAAATACAAATCCACTTAAAAAGCAGAGATCTTTTGACTTCTAACAGAAACTTTTATCCACATAAGAGGATAAGAAATTCATTAGCTTAAATTGTGTGATTGTAACAACTCATTAGAGAGCACTGTGCTTTCACAGTGAGTGTGCCTCCAGTCCTACGTGGAATCTGTCAAAGTTAAGGATAAAGGTATGGGACAACTTCACCATCTTGGAAGGCAATTTCTGATTTTTAACTATGCAGACCACAGGGTTCATTAAATGATTTTAATGAATAGTCACAGGCCTGATGTTCAAATCTTCATTTGTGTCCAATTGCAAACAAAGGATGAAATTGCTAAATGGATCGTTCTTGACAAGAGAAAAAAAAAATATGGTCATTAATTATGTTTTCAGACTATTTGTTGTTGGGTTTTTTTTTAAGGTAGAATAAATATTTTGATCTCAGGTTTGTCAGCTGCAAAATATTGCTGTGAAAATCCTAACACAGCTTCTCTTCAAACAAGGGGGAAACTGCTGCTTCTGAACAGAGAATATAGTAATTAGTAGTACTAATTTGTTGAAAGAAAGGAAAGATAAAGAAGAGTTCTCAGCCATTTATCAGATCAAAAAAAGATAGTGATACAGTATTTTTTCACCTGTGGAATCTCAGAAGGCATGGCCTTGAAAAGGTGGGTAGTTTGCAACATTTTATGAAATATATGAGGGGAGATTGGAATGTATTTTTCAATCTTCCCCTGGCAGCCTTCACAGCTTTATTCAATTTATGCATCATCTCTTGAAGTTCAATACGGGGCACTAGGTCCCAAAATGTACTTTGAAGCATCCATAGCAAATCTTCTGATCTCTGCTCTCACTATCTGAGCAACATATGTATTAGAGTGGAATTTGGGATCAGCTTTTATGCTGAGGTGCGAAACGCTTACTTAGATAACCCACAGTATCTCAGCTTCAAGTGCAACGTTCAGGTTTGGATAAATGATTGCTTTTCATTTTCCCTGAAGATAAAAGATACAGTTTTATACTAGGATTTACAGACCTCCTGGACATCAAGTAGTTCTTTTAAAATGTATGTTAAATACAAGTATTTCAAAAACAACTATTTCCTTATGCCATTCTGAGAAAAATGATACTACTTTACAGAACATGATGGTTGCAGCAAGCTACCGTCGTGTGCCTTTAGTGATCAATGAGCTTTTCTGCCTTCACTGCTGTTATTTAATCCAAACAAAGCTCAATCCCTTTCCTCCCTCTCAAAGAAGGTAAATTACACCTTTTTTTCTGTGTGTAGCAGCACTACAAGATTTAACAGAATTCCACAAAGGAATTGCATGTGGTGAGGCTCAACGTTTTCAGCACTTTTTGTTTCCAGGTACAACTTCTACTGCAGTAAATTTTTGGGTTGTTTCCGCCACTATTCTGTCACTTGCATTTTTGCTTTGTTCTCCCATATGTCACCCGAGAGCAATGACTGTGTCGTGTGATAAGACAAGCCATGGGCTTGGAAGGGCAAAGCCACAACGCAATGATTATTGCTGGAGGGTGCAGTGGAGGGAAAAATAATCTGATTTTTAAGCCGATTCTCTAAAAGTGATGTGTCATTTATGGAGTAGTACAGCACGCTCTCGAGGAGCATTTCAGGAAGACCAAATAAAAAAATCCTGTTTTCCCAAATTACACAGCGATTTGCACTCAACAATCTTGTTTAGTTAAAAAATAAGGGCGGGGGGAGAGAAATTTACAGAGGTTTTGTGCTAGGTGCATGCATACACGTCATTTTCCCTCTAGGAAATCCTCAAGGTGAAGGTGAAATACATTTTAAAAAACTCTTAAAAAGAAACAAACAAGCAGATAAATAATCCGCTTCCTAATGCTCAAAGCCCTCAAGTTTCCCTCAGTTTCCTACAGCACTCACAGCTAAGGATTGTACGGACACACTTTCACGCAATTCCCCCAGAACCCGCCCCGCCGCCGCCGCCCGCCCTCCCTTTGTGTCGCGCCTTCTGATTGGCCCGGCGGCGGCTGTAAGGCGCACGCGGATTGGCCGGGAGGCGCGCGCTGTTGCCATGGCTCTGTTGCTAGGGAGGCTCTGCCGTCTCCAGGCCCTGCAGGAAACATGTAATGAATTATGGATGCTTGGTTTGCTCAAAGAGGGCCTGATCTGTAATGCAGATGAGCTGCCAGGCCTCCCCCCCACCTCTCCCACCCCCCTTTACTTCTAGGTTCTTAAATAAAAATAGTTAAAAAAAAAATCGAGGGGGAGTGGGGGCGCGGGAGGGGGATCAGTTTTAAATCAGAATCTGCCGTTTGCGCGTCCCCCGCCGCAGCAGCGGCTCCCGAAGCCGATGGCAATTCTCATGCAAAGGCAGGGCCAGAGGTCACTATCTGTTATTTGTTCAGGAAAAGCTTGTAGGATTTTTCACTGAACTCCGTGACCTGCTGGGGTATTATTTTTTCCCTCCTCTTTGGTTTGGAGACAAAATAGGATACAAACACCAGAAGTGGGATTTTCTAACAGTTGGAGAGGAAATTGTCCCCTCGGTGCGTGAGGAACGCAGCAGCCAGGCTGGCTTTTCTTGCCTCCTAAATGATATCTTTGCCCAGATGTGACCCAAGACCTTCCATCAGTTGACGTGGCTCAGGCCTCTGGAAATGGTGCCAGAAGCCTTTGGCTGTGGAGATGTTCCCTGTGAATGCCACAGCTGTAACATGCCCGCTTCGCTTCTCTGCAAAACTGGATCTTGTTCCCCACAGGTCGCTCCTCGGCTGGAACCCCCACTCCCCCCTGCTTGGACAAAGCCTCTGGTGCTTCATACCTGAATACACAGGTTGATACAATTAATTTAATTCCCCTAATCTTCTTCGAATAAGAAGTACGGTGGATGTTATGCTACAGAAATAATAATATTCTCCTATACCTAATGAATACTGATGTCAGAAGAGACACCTCTCTTGTGCTCATGCAGAGTTTAGTCTTGTTTGGGTTTTTTTTCAAACTAGTGACAAATTGTTTCAATCCTTTCTGTGTCAAGTCTCCATGGACAAATGTGACTTGAAAAACTCTTAATTCTAACAAAAATAATGAACCTAATCCTTGTATTGAATCCGATGGTGTAATTTTGGCCAGACTCAGCTGAGAATGGGCACCCTTAGCTGTCCAAATATTGACCTGAGAAGAAGTCTTTGTATCTTGAAGGTTCATCACTGATGTGAGAGATGAGATAGCCCTGGTCCTCCTCAAAGCCCCATTTTTCAGAGAATTCCACACTAAACTGTTTACTCAGCAAGGAAACTACTGAGCAATTAGATTAATTTCTGCATATTTTGTATTGTGGAATTTTATGCCTTTTGCACCTCAGATCCTGACTGGTTCATGATTTTTCCTCTGGGAGAAGTAAATACTTGAGTAAGAGCTCTGAGATGAAGGTGAAATATCTGGCCCTCCTGTGATTCAGAGGAGAATAATGCCTTGTTTCTAGGATTGTTAAACAAAATGTTCTGTTGTGTAAAAACCCATGAGCACTTAAACAAATAAGAAAGTCTGTGAATCACTGCATACAGGAGAAGAAAACACTTATGGTGAGCTCTGGCCATCAGGCAGTCCCTAAGAGCTTCAGCTGCAATGGTCCTTATGTTTTATTATTTTCTATTATCTATTTTCTATTGAAGAAAATTATTGAGGCAAAACTGTATTGTTTATCCCACACATTTTTGAAAGAGCTTTCATCAAATTCCATAAAAAAAATTTCCAGGCTTTAGAATTAGAGAACCCACGGTGCTTCAAGTTGAGAAATGTTTGAGATATATTTAGCTGAAAATGCTTAAAATTAAAATATTAAAATTTGTATATATGGATGTTTTTTGGTGGTGGTGGTTTTTTGTTGTTTGTTTTGTTTTGTTTGGGTTTGTTTGTTTGCTTTTTGTGGCAGTGGTTCCCTGCAACATACATTAAAACAAAAGATATGTTAAGAGTTTGCACTTGCAGAGAAGGTAGGTCATGTGTTTGTGAACCAAATAATTGTGGCTTATACTTTGCATTTATTGATCTTCATTTTTGTACACAATACTTTATGTCTAAGGCATTGGAAGATGATTATTCCCCCACCTATACAAATATATGCTGCATGTACCATGAGATTTGGAATAGCTGAAATAGTCAGCAGAGAGGCAGCAAATGACTTCTTAAGCACATAAGCAATTTAAAAAAATCTATATTTCCAGTGCTTTAAATGGCTTTAGCATCTCTCCCATGCTTTCTGTTGAGGAATCATAAGAAATTCAACCAGCAGCAGCCAAGCTCTTTCTGTAAATCTGCTGTCAAGTTGTGGAAAGCTCCTGTAATATCTGCACAGCTTTTGCCTTTGTGCATCTGTCCAAACTTCACCAAAATAGTGCTTGAACTTTCAGGGCAGAGAGACCTCAACTCCAGCAAGCCTTGCATCTTCCCCAGGACATTTTGTAGGCAGCTCCTCAGGAAGAACCTTGCTGAGTTCTCCTGATTAAGATTTTATAATTCCCTTTGCTGTTTTTGTGCACCAAGGGGAGAAGGAGGGGCTGGAGGCCTTTGGGGTATGGACCTAACAACCTGACTCAAATGGATACAATACATACTGGACAATAGTTCAAGTGTGAGAAGGTCTGGAGTCACCAACAGGGAGAAAAATGATGCAGGAAGCTTTCACAAAAGAGGCAGCTCCTAAGGAAAGAGCTGAATGAGGAAAGGGAACATTTTGGTGCATGATGAGCGGGAGGTTGGTGTGTGGCCAGAGTGGAGCAGGAGGGAATCTTCAGAAAGCAGGAGCAGCTAGGAGAAACAAAGGAAAAATAGTAAACTGTATTTTTTATTTTTATTTCTGTGGCGTCTGATTGGGGAAAAAAAAAATCAAATCAAATCTATTTCCATTGAAAATAACAAAGTTATATTTCCCCCAAATTTTTAATGTTATTGTTTCAGTGGAAGTTTCTTTTAGAAACAAAGGGCTTCTTTCAACTTACTTAAAAAAATGCAAACTTTCTAATGCTCCTTTTCTTTTAGGATTGTATAAACAAAAAAGCTTTGCATTTTTAAACAGTAATAGTTTTAAACTAGTGCTTTAGCACAAACATATTCTTCACAAAGATCCTTCTGTAATTTAAAACATATTTTTGCTGAAGTAATTTCAGCCAGTTTATGCTATCAGTAATCTTCATAGAGTTTACATTAATCCACAAACATTGTATAGTGTGATGAAGTTGATGAGAATCAACAAAGGATAAAGTCGAGTATTGCAGCCCAGATAAAGAAACCCTCTGTTTAATGCCAGCTCCTCAGGAAATGTCAAAAGTAAAGTGAGTTTCAGGTCAAGGGCACTGGGAACAGTCTGTTAGCAAACCCTAAGACAGGCAGCTCTTGTTATTAGTATGAACAAGGATATGGTGAGTTCTTTTTAATCTATCCCCGGGCCTCCTTCTGGCTTCCCAGACATGAATTCGTCCCATTTGGGCTCACCTCTGTGGGATTGCTGTGAGTTTTGAAAAACATACCCTCTTTGCTCTCTCCAATGTTCCCCATCAGGTTCGCTAAAGGCCAGGATTTCAGTGGAAATCCTGCTCCTAGGAGACCTGTGGGCTCACTGCCAGACCTTGAAAGTGAACAAAATTGTGGGTAACTGCTCTTTTATTTGGCTTGTCTTGACAGGAAGGATTTTCTTCACCCCTTGTTTTTTTGCCACATATCTGTGAGTGTACCTTGTTTATCACCACTTAAGGGAGTTTTACCTCTTGATACAACACTAAGTTGACAGGTGGAACATCTGAGGAAATAGGACCAAAGTGTGGGCAGGGTTATAACTGGATGAACCTATCTATTGGTAGCCCTTTCTTGAAAGATGGAGCAGTCTTTCATGTGACTAGGAAGCAGAGGAGCTGGTTTGGGAGAATGAACATGGGGTATGCTGGTACTGCTTGACAAAATGCCCTCAGCAAGGTGCTGCAAAATGAGAAGACTGTTGACAGCCACTCTGGAATGAGCAGCAAAGCAGCTTGGCACTGTGAATTCAGAGCCATAACAGGCACTTTGCTGTAGCTGTCCCATGGATATGCACCAAGGAACTTCGCAACGATTGTTCAGAATTGTGCAGGTTAACAGCACAGCATGACTATTTTCTTGCTGATGTTCTTTAATATCTTCAAATTTTTAGGGATCCCTTAAAATGCACGTTTTAGTTCTTGAATGCTGTGGTTTCGACCAGAGGAAAAATTCTAGTACAAAACTCGGCAATGTATTTTGTAACATGCAGACCGTCAACATGCTGTGGAACATGACTTGTGCATCTTTATGATACAGTACTTGGTGAAAAACTTCTTCAGTACAAAGTATGTGAGCTCAGCCAGAGTGTTAGTCAAACTGATGAGGCCTGCTCATTTAGAAATTGTCATAATATGCAAATATGTTCTCACATTTTATTGTTTGAATAGTGGATATTGGGAGATATAGATTGGGAAGAAACAGATGAGTGACTCAGAGGCTGCTGGTGCCATAAAACTTTACGGTTATTAGAGCCAGACAGTCTTTCAGATTTGGTTCTGTTTGCAGAGTAATTGTCCTCTGAGAAAGAACAGCCAATATGATGCAATCTACTATGGATCCAATCCTCCCTCTCTACAGCGACAGCATTTATTTCATTGTATATTAGATATTTAGGGAGGAAAAATTTACAGCAAATCTAGTGAGCCCAGGCATTGGAGATAAACATTATTTGGCACACAATCTGCTTGATCTATTTAGTTCTGTCTTCCTTAGATTGAGATAAGCCCCTGTCCTGGAAGTAGGTGTGTTGGGGTCACAAGGCCAAAATAAATATTCTGTCAGTGTGTTGTGGTGATCCAGAAACTCACTTGATATCTGCTTCAAAAGATCTCTGTACAGAGCATCCAGGGGATCAGGCCCAGCCAGTAAGGGTTTATGAAATACAAGCTTTGCTTAACCAAGCTCATCTCCTCCTATGACAAGGTGACCTAAGTGGGTCAGAGAAAGGCAGTAATGTTCACCTGGACTCTAGTAAAGCCTTTGACACCACTTCCCATAGCATTCTCCTCCAGAAACTGGCTGCTCATGGCTTGAATGAGTGCTCTGTTCATGGCTGGATGGCCAGGCCCAGAGAGAGTGCACTTACATCCAGCTGGTGGTTGGTCACAAATGTGTGCCCCAGGGCTCAGTACT
>VXBU01011288.1:627-25395 GCA_013400315.1 Bombycilla garrulus | reverse complement strand
TTTCCTTTCATCCTGTCTCTTGTTATCTGTGAGAAGATGCTGACACCCACCAGGCTGTAATCTCCTTTCAGGTTGTTGTAGAAAGTGATAAAGTCCCTGATGTGCTATCCCCAGGTTTATCTCTAGAAAGACTGGTTTTGTCCCTTTCCCCCTTCAAATCTAATTTAAAGCTCTTTCAGTGAGTCCAGCTAATGCCTATGCGAAGATCTTTTTTCTGCTTTGGGACAGGTGTGCCCCATCTGTTGTCAGCAGTCTTAGTATTTTGTAAACTGATCTGTGATGAAAAAACATAAAATCCTGCTGGTAACACCAGGCTCAGAGCAGTTAATCATCTGTGTGATTTTCCTACTCCCACCTTCCCGTGCAACTGCCAGAATAGAGAACACTACTTGTGCTCCAGATCCATAAACGAGTTATCCCAAAGCAGTGAGGCCCCTCTCTATATTCCTTCTTGGGACTTCATTGCTGCCTGCCTGAAAAACCAGGAGTGGATAATTATCACAGAGCTGTGCCAGACTGGAGAGTTTCTTGGTTACATCTCTAACCCAGACCCCAAGGAGGCAGCAGACTTCTCTATAGTTTGGGTTCAGCATACTGATCCCTCTGTTTCTCTCAGAAGGGAGTCATGGATTACTTTTTTTTGTAACTGAGGCAGTCATGGTGTGTCAGGTAGACAAATTCACCCTGGACAATTCCCCAACCTGTGAACCTTTGTCCATGTTGCTGTGTGCCTGACCCTCCCTTCCAGAGCCTCGTTCCTATTGTTATAAGGACACTTGGGTAGGTGGGATTGGCTGGGAGGGGATTTACTTCTTGCCTTGAGCAGAGACATGGCTCCATTCCCCTCATCTCTTAGGTCCCCTCCTGCTGCCTGGTGACAAGACAGTTGGGTATCCTTTGCTTCTTGTGATGTTGCTGGCTGGTGAACATAATTTGATGTGAATTTGTAAAGTGCAAAACATGTAAGTGATTCCTAAATATCTAAATTTTATGAATTTCTCAGCTGAAAACAGATCAAGGTTTGGCTCTCTAATTTGCTAGTGAATGTGTTGGCTGATTTTCAGTAGAACAGGTGTTAGAGAATTCTTAAGTGAACCTTATGAAGTCATTTGCAAGTAAGCAAGCACTGCTAACATCTTATGTGGGACAGGAACACTGGGGAATACAGTGGTACCAACTTTTCTATAGAAATTAACTTCATTGCAAAAGGAAGTGCACTTTCCTTTGGCCCCAACTGATTTATGAAAAAAGCACAAAGCAAACTGATATGTCTTTGTTATGCTTTGCAACATCAGTTACTAGACACTGAGAAATATTTTTTCCCAATTTTAGAGAAATCATTCTATTTCCGGTAATTGTGCTTACCCTCAATTACAGATCCAATGTAATGACATCACTGACTGGACATGTAGTTAACTCACATATTCCCACTCAATTTGCTATGGGATAGTGACTGATCTGTCACTATTTAAGGACCTTTCTACCGCTTGCAGATTTGTAGGTATCTTCTACTGGAGTAGCAATAATTGTAAGACTTAAACCATTATGCAGAGAAAACTGCCATGCAGCTGCTTGGTGGTGGTTTGAATATTTTATTTTGGAGGGTATAGTTGATATATATGATTCATTTATGCTTTTTCAGTATCCTGTCCCTGCCAATTCTTGTCTAAACCACGAGTATTTTGCTTTCTATAGCCCAGCTTTTTTAATATGTGTGAATGCTTGACATGAAATGGACGCAAGTGGAATGCACTTAAATTTTCACATTCTATTTCTGTGCTAGCTCTTCTACTTTATTCAGTCTCTTTTTTTCATGTATTTTGTATGAAGGCTTGTAAAGTATCTGGTGCGTTTTTCAAATCCTGTTAAAAAGATGTCTGTTGTAATTTTCTCTGCATCTGATGCCTTTTTTCTTTTCAACTGTAACAGATGTGGATGATTACCGAGTATTACTGAGGTTTTTGTTTAAAAGAATTTCCAAAAATATCAGAGAATTCACTTCTGGAATAAATTTTAGAAATTATAATTCAGAATCATAATGGATAGTTAAGGTCAAATATACATGACAGTAATTTATGGTTTTCAGAACTTTTTGTTGAAATACGAAAGAAATTCATCTTAGCGGATTTCTTTAAAAAGTTTTACTGATAGAAACAACACAACAAACTAACAGGTGTGTGCATATACATAGTGCAGTATCAGCATAATGGAGTATGGATTAAGAAATGGAAGATACAGCTGGATTTCAAAGGCATTATATCCTGATATTGAGCATATTTTAAAATAATGTGTAGGCACTATAGCTCTATAAATGGTAAAGTGATAAAGTTTCTTTAATTCTGTGGTTTAACATTGGGGAAGTAATTGTGGCTGATACTGAATAGAGTATATATATATATCTATACACACACTATATATATGTATATATATATATCCACAGAATGGAATTTGCCATTGAAATGTATCAATTTTCTAGTAAATTGTGAAAACTATGCCCAGAATTCTTTTTGTCCAGGTAATATATATGACCACGTATGTGATGGCACACTGTTCTGACATTTTCTCAATAAGGATATTATCAAAAAAGTTTAATTAATTGCTTGAGGAAGAACATTGCATGTAAAATCTCTTCAATATTCTCTACACCCCTTAATATAGCTCTATATTGATGGAATGCTCAAATGTACATTTTTATATCTGTGTATTTGCTAGTACAGGGTAACTACAAGTATTGTACTTCCTTTCGAATTCTTTTTCTGTATAATTTCAGATCCTCCATGTACCCATTTAATTTTGAACCTGTTTCATAGCTCTTCCATTCTTACCTATCCATCTTTGCCTGGCAGCTCATCAGCTATATGTTCACAGCCATATTTATATCTTGTCTGTAGAAGGTTTGGGGAAGAAGCCTCAAATTTAATCTAAACTTCTGCTTTATTTATTAAAATCTCTTTAAAACCTGTCATTGTCTTACGCAAGATATAAAATAGTTACAAAGAGGAATTTAACAATTCTAGACCCTGTGGCACCTTGCATTTCTGCTTCAGACCTATGTTATCTCATAACTGATGTCATATCTTTGGGTCATTGGCAAAAAATTTATTTTATTTGTATGGCCACATCCAGCCCTCATGTTTTTTTTTATTTTTCTTTTTTTTTTTTTTTTTTTTTTTTTTTTTTTTCTTCCTTCCTCCCCAAATCTGGATAAATAGCATGGAAATATTTATTGGCTATTCACAGGCTCACTCTGATTCTGAAGACTTGTGAAAGTCCTAGGTCTTGCAAACTCTCTCTGCATGTGTTTAAATGTTACTGTCTGTTTATCTGTGGTTCTGCTGCCTACACCTAACAAGGATAAGGCTTAAATTCAGGTCACTGTGACATTGTAAAATCTCCTATGACAATACTATTTTTAAAAAATGAGTGTCTGTAAAGGTTTCTTCTATCTTCATGTAGAAAGCAGCTAGACTACAACCTCATATAGTGACTGAGCTAATTCTGTTTTGTTGAACCTTTTTTGTAGGACCTTTTCAAATTTATTTTGAGTTCCTAAAATTTAAGGTAGATAATTTTTTGTCTCATTGTATATCCCTTATTTTCAAAGCTGTATGCTAAGTATCCCTTTTGTCAACAGTTGATATAGATCATCTTTAAAATCCTGAATGGTATTTTATTCTGTAAAAAAATCCATATGGTTTTTGCCTTAAAGTAAGCATTTAAGTTTGCTAGTAAAACTGTTAGTTCAAAAAGGAAATCTTACATCTTTAACTGTTGTTTAATAAATATCTGAAATATTTAGTGTTGGTAGTTCAGAGAGACTAGTAATATACAGAATACATGATTTAAAGAATATGCTGAATACAGTGTGCACCCATTCTCATTTTGAAATAGATATGATCTAAATGTTTGTTGCTGTTGGTATCTTTACTAATCTGGTAGTGGTCATGCACTAAGATTCCAAAAGGCTGACAGCTTCTATTTGGATTCCTTCTTGCTGTCAGGTGTCAAGTTTTTTAAATTGGTTCATCTGTAATTGAGACAAGACACTGGGTATTCCATTAACATTTATGGTTATCTTTCAAACAGTAAAAATTTCTAAGCTAAACCCTGCAGGTTGAGTTTATTATGCCAAAATCTCTTTTGTGAACTTCAGTTACCAGTTAATTTCTGAAATGAAAAGAAATTTGCTGTAAATTGGTCATAATGGGTGTCCTATGTTATATCTTCCTGTTGCCAACTGTTTAGCCTGCTTCACTTGCACCAGATGTAAAAGAAATGGGTAAAACAAACAAAATATATGCAACTATGTATATACACAAGAATGTATCTTACATTCATTTCTGTCTCCAAAAGGATGCTCCATTAAAATGAACTATAATAACTTCCTTTCCTAATATATCTAGTATATTTCTTCATTTACCTATATAGCTTTAGCCAGAGGTTATGAATGTGAGAGCTGCAAAGCTTGCCAGTACTGACACCACAACTCATAGAATCATAGAATAGTTTGAGTCAGAAGGGAACTTTAAAGATCATCTAGTCCAGCCCCTGCCATGGGCCGGGACATTTTTCAGTGGATCAGGTTGCTCAGAGACCTGCTCCAATGATGAGACATTCACAGCTTTTCTGGACAACATGTTCTGGTGTCTTATCACCCTCATTCTAAAATAGTTCTTTCTTGAGTCCAGTCTGAATCTACACTCCTTTAGTTTAAAACTGTTCTTTATCCTGTTCTAACAAGCTCTGGTAAAAATTCTTTCTTCATCTTTCTTATAAGTTGCCTTAAGTATTGAAACACTTCATTGAGATCTCCCTGAAGCCTTCTCTTCTCCAGGATGAACAACCCCAGCTCTCTTCAGCCTTCATGATGAGAAAATTGTTCCCACCCTCTCAGCCTTTCTTGACAAGAGAGCTGCTCCAAGCCTGTTTCATGGCCCTGCTTGGGACCTGCTCTAACATGTCCATTCCGTAATGGTAAGGTACTTAGGCAGGGTACACCTTTCTTGGATAATTCCACTTCCTTGATCAGCATGGCATATAAATATATCTTGATGCTTTTAGTCAGTCTGTCAATCTGTTAATTAACGTGTGTACCTGATGTCACTTCCTTTCTGTCATGGTTTAACCTCAGCCAGCAGCCAAGGGCCATGCAGCCACTTGCTCACTTCCCCACCGGTGGAATCAGGGAGAGAATCAGAAGGGTAAAAGCCAAAAAACCCCTGGACTGAGACAAAGACAGTTTAACAGGGAAAGCAGAAGCTGTGCACACCAGCAAAGCAAAACAAGGAATGAATTCAGGGCTTCCCATGGGCAGGCAGGTGTTCAGCTCTCCCCAGGAGAGCAGGGCCCACTCATCTGTAATGGTGAATGGGAAGACAAACACCATCACTGCAAATGTTCCTCCTTCTTCCCCCAACTTTATATAGTGAGCATGATGTCACATGGTCTGGAATGTCCCTTTGGTGAGTTGGGGTCACCTGTCCTGGCTGTGTCACCTCCAGCCTCCCCTGCACTCCCAGCTTCCTCACCAGCGTGGCTGTACGAAAAGCAGAAAAGGTCTTGGCTCTGTGTAAGCCCTGCTCAGAAATAGCAAAAACATCTCTATGTGATTAACTCTGTGTTCAGCACAAATCCAAAACATAGTCCTGTACCAGCCAGTGTGAAGAAGATTAACTGTACCCCTGGTGAAACCAAAACACTCCTTAAAGAAAGACAGGGCTCTGTCTGATAGAAGACGTATTTAATTTAGCTGAGGTTCACCAACCTGGTCAGCATAGCTAGTTTACCCCAGCTCTATTAATAAGTGTTCTTTTTCTCATGCATTACAGTTTTAAATCAAAGGAGTGATTTTTAAAGAATATTTAGTACTCACCTTTAAGGATAGATGATGGATAAATGTTTTGGATTTCACACTTGGTGTTTGGTGTGGCTGTCCCTTTGTGGTCGCTCTCTCATTGCTATCTCATTTTCACAAAGAACTGCATAAAGGGAGAGGTGGAGAAAGCTGTGACACAAATGGCAGCAAACTTTCTAAATGCTTCATGGGCAACTATACTGCCTGGATTTGGACTGAAAAAGAAAGAAACAAAATGGTTGATATTAAACTACTTGACTTTCTGAAGCAATTTTTTATTCAAAGAGTTTTGTTTTATTTGGGTTTTTTATTGTGTGTGTATTTTATCACTGTATATTTGCTTGTTCTGCCTTGCTGATGGCTTGATATAAGATCTGGGAGTATGTTCCAGAGTTATGATTAGGCTTTGGTCCAACCACTATTGAGGGAGTAGACTGACAACGGAAACCCCAACTCTATTTTTAAAATCTTCTGAGAACTGTCAGAGGGTGCTGTGTGAATTTCCATCAAAGAACTCTGCTGTCATCATAAGGATCCATTTGCAGTGAACAGGCTGGGGTTACTGGAAGACATTTGTTTGCTTACTGGGGGAAGACAGGCCCCAGACAGGCCCCACCTTGGTATTTTACTACAAAGAAATAAAGGCTTTTGATTTATAATAAGATGTTAGAAACAACCAATAACAATACTGGAACTAAAGCTAAATCTCCTGAGAATCCACCTGCCCATGACCACCACTGATTTAAGGTCTGCTCTGGATATTGGTTTCCTTCATTTCTTTGTGGGTTTTGTGATGATTTTGTGGTGATTTACAGTATGAGGTGTCTTAGCACACCTTTGTTTTAGGTGTTAACACATACTGCTTACCAGGAAATTTATTTATAGACATTTAAAGCAAAGGAAAGCCTAAGATGATAAATTCATGTGATGTCTTCCTAATTCAATCACATGACTGTGATGTATGTATTTTGGAACCAAAATATTCATGCAGTATTCACTTCTGTGTGGAGATCCTAATGGATTTTATCATATTGCAGCAGACCTGTATAAGCTTTTCTAATTACAGAAGTGAAAAATATAACTTGAATCTTTTATGAACCTTTTTTTGGTTCATAAACTGATATTAATCCTTGCTTTAGGTTATCCTTGGATGCATCCTCTAGTAAACAATATTTCTAGTATTAATTTATGGAGCAAGTATGTTAGTATTTATTGAAAAATTTTATCTTCACTATTATAAGTGGATCGAGTGGGGAAAAAAGTGCTCTCAAGGGATATACTGAAGAGTCATGTCTCTTTGGCAGAATGGCAGAATGTAACTGCTGTGAGACAAAATTGGTAGTTCTGTAAACAGGAAACATTTGCTTTGCTGGCATGTATGTAGGAGAAAAAAGAATAAAAATGGTCTAATGACTGGAAATGTAGTTTGAGTCTTTTTTCAAAAAAGGTAATAATTAAATTTGTCCTGATAACTTATCTTTCTTAGCAGTTTACAGTTTTCTTTAATTTTTTTCCCATTATTATAATTTGTGATTTAAGTGTTTTTTGATGAGCATGTACATGTTATTTTCTTCTGCTGCTTGATAATATGACTGAAATTCTTGAACATGGAAATACTGAATGGAATATGGCAATGTGAGTACCTGTTACACAGGTATTTATGTTGAATAGAAGTATAAAGTTACCTGTAAGATCATTTGAATTAGGACAAACAAGTATGTCCAAACATAAGTTTGAAAATAATTATTTAAATTCCAGAACTTTTTAAGTGTTCACACAGCTTCAACATGGATCATATGCATTGCATATTGCCTCTCTGTTCTGTTTGTTTCTAATTTTAGAGGGAAGCATAGGATTAGAGACCATATTACGCAACTTAAAAAGAGGAATTTGAGGTGTTGAAGAACTGGGTGACTTGTCATTGTTTTGATCTGAAGAAGGAAAGAGAATAAAAGAATACACAACAAAACTCTCCTGGAAGACACAATCCACTCTCTTTCTCTATGTGCATTCTTAGTTTATGTCCGAAGAGGAGGCTCACAAGTTGTGCTGCCTTTCAGAGCTCACAGGCCAGGGGTGACTGTTCCTGCTCCCTCACATAACCCTGTCTAGAGCGAAGCTTTCCCCACGTGCTTGGGGAGGGAAAGCTGCTCCTGGTAGCATCTGCTGTTCAGTCAATCTCAGCATTCCATCTGTAGTAATGCTGGGGGACTGCTGATCAATGGTGAGTCACCAGTAAAGACCTGCTAGGTTGCATTTATAGTAACTACAGGCAAGTGTGTAAGCCTAGTAGGGTGTAGTTAATTTTTGTTTGTTTCTATGTGTTTTGGGTTTGGGTCTTTTTTGAGACTTAAAAGCATTATTTAGGTTTTACTTGGTTTCCTGTTTCTTTTTTCTCATGACTAGTCAAGAAAAGAAAGACATTGCTTTTTATCTTGACAAAGAGTAGGCAAAATGAAAAATCCATGTCATAAACTAGCTTCGTAACTGTAATAAAAATTATTTTTCAAGTGAGAAATGTCTTCCAACAAAAAAAAAAAATATCCAACATATTTGAAACTTCCATTAGTCAAATCTGTACTGCATAGTATACATGAGTGTCAATCATCGTGACAATGATGTAACAATGAACAATTATTTTCTTTATTAACAATGCAATTGCCTTAGCAAATAAATAAAGATTATCACAGTGAAGCTTTTGGAGATTCTCTCCAAGGATTTTTTTTTTGAGTGTTATACCTCAGTTATTTGGCAGAGGAAAAGTGATGTGACCATGAAGCAAGACTTCTGATGTAGTTATGTACTTTGCTCTGAATCTGACTTCTGCATGGACATGTGGTACACAATTGTTCTCAACTGCAGGAAAATCACTCTATTTTTACAGTACAGGAACCTAAACAAACTGAATTGTTCCAGCTAGATGGCAAATGAATTCATTAAATTATTTTCCTGGATAATGGCCTCAAACCCAAAACAACCCAAGTAAGATTTAATCAAAGAAGCTTTTAATTTTTATGAAGTTAATTAGGAAGTCTAAATAGTTAAGACTGTGTTGCCTTGGTAAATAATAAATTCAGCAGCCGTAATTTTTCCACATCCTTCATCTGAGGTAGAACAGAAGTAGCAGAAATAATAAGCCATACCAGAACTGCTTTCTGTATTAGTTTTATGAAATTAATTTTTCACAATGTAAAAGGGAGAAAAAATACGAATTTTCCAAGTGTTGGAGTAACAATGACTGAAGCAGTAAATCCAAGTAATAATGTATGAGTTTATAATTGAGTTTATGAGTTTTTGAAAAGTTCCGTTCTTTTCAATTAGTGGAATTCTTTAAAGGGGTGTTTTATGAAGCTTCTGTTTTAGAATCAATGGAATAATTGACTATATCTAGTAAGAAGTTGGAAACTAGGCAAATTATAGTCTTTTTTAAAACGGATCATTTAAATGGATTTATACAACAGAAACGCATAGTTAACTGACTTTATGTTTATACTGGTATTTAGGAAGTCTTGGTATGCTTCATCAGCTCACTGATTTGAGTCACTTTTCTTCAATTACCTTCTTTAATGCAGCAAGCCAAGGAATGGGTGTGAAAAATGTTTCATATACATCATCAGCCTTATACCAGGAGTAAAATTTGACTATAGCACAGGGATTTATCATGCTCCCAAAACAAAACAAAAAAAAAAATTCAGATCAAGTGAAAAATCACTTTACTTGCTTAATTGTATATTTTCATGGTTGTCTGGTGATTTAGACTTGCTTCCCACAAAACACTGTCTAGAAATTCAATGGCCTAACCTACAGCTTTTATTAAAGCTGCTCTATTACCCATGATATAGGTGGATATTGACCATGTGATCATCTTTTCTTAAAAAAATAATCTGGCAATGATGCATTTTTTTATGAGAATAAGAATTAAACTATATCATTATTATGGGCATAAATAATACAATTAAAAACCAATTATTTCCTGTCTCTAAGTGAAATATATGTATATACTGAGCAGGATGTCACATGGTCTGGAATGTCCCCTTGTTTTGGGGTCACCTGCCCTGGCTGTGTCACCTCCCAGCCGCCCATGTACCCCCAAATTCCTCACCGGTGTGGCCACATGGAAGGCAGAATAGGCCTTGGCTCTGTGGAAGCCCCGCTCAGCAGTAACAAGGAGTAAATAAATTTATCAAATCTAGCATTGCATAAAACATTTTCAACTCTGCATATAGTTCCTTAGTTTGTGAAGAAAAATGCAGCCACTGTAGATTACAATTTCTAGTGTACTTTACTTGTTGTCCAAGATTGTCCAGAAAACTCTAAAGAAATGTAGACCTGTAGAATAATCATTTTGTAGCTAGTGTTCAAATGCTATCAAGTTGTTTATTTACATCCTGTGCTTTGTGACAGAGGAAGAGATGTGAGTAGAATGTTTTCTGTCAGAGAGTGAAGGTGCTTGTGGATTTTCACTTAGTTCATTTCTTCGCACCACTGAACTATAATCAGCAATTTTCTCACATAAATTAGACCTGTATAGAGCATCAACTCAATATGCCTTCTTGTTTTATCATAAAAACCCAGGAATTCTGAGTTTCTTCGTTTAATAGATGTGTGTTGGCTTTTTAAGAAAGTAATATATATTTCTTGGTGAGTATTTTGTCTATTTTTGTGTATTTATATCTATTTTTGAATACAACCCCTATAAGGAGTTGTGTGTGTATAAATCACTACAACTCTAAGTAATGGAATATATATTCATTTATAAATAAATAAATAACTAAATATATATATGAAGAAGGAGTTTCACTAACTTTTGGAATTTTCTTTTCCTCAAATTCTGTGTTGGAAAACTGGTGAACTGTGCAGGAGCACAGTCACATCAACAACACATTAATTCATCTGGATCATTGAATTCCTTTCCAGCAAGTCAAGTATTTCAGTAGTAAAAATCAATTTTGCCTAGGTTTTAACTTATTACGTTGTCACAGGAAGCTCAGTTTAAATTCACCATCACTTTATATTATGAATCCTGAGGATGAAGACAACCTGAACATCAAGACAAAGTAGGGTTTGGTAATGAATTACTGGACTGTGGTTCTTTAAAAATTCATTTTTAAAGTTGTATAACATACTCCTCAATTCTGTATTGCTGAAGGCTAAGAATAAAAGTTTTCTGTTTAAAAAATTTTAAATGTTTAATGTATTCACAAAAGACATACTTTTGTGTAAGTCAATTTCTATTTTCATAACTTCTTCATTCTTAAAATTAGAACATATTGAATTTGTAACTCTTTTAGAAATACCTTTGCTTCTCAGATTATGTTGGCATTACTATGTAATCAAATTTGGAATACAGCTTCAGCTCTAGCCAAAGCAAGCAGAAATTTACTTTTGTAGTACACAAGTTTATGTGGTTACCTACTTTCAAAAAAAACCAAACCAACAAATCCCCCAAACTGTCTTTTACCTTTCTGCAAAAGATATGCAACATGAATACATGAATGGACAATGTATGGTATTATGACAAATTAGCTACATGACAGCAGGTAAATTCTTTAGTATTTCAGGCCATCTGAAATATATTTTAGCAATTTCAACATGTGTTAATGTATAAACCTTCTTAGATAAAGGGCTGAGAGATGAATCCTAACCACATAAGAGATTCCTGGACAGAAGGGGAGAACTTCCTCTTCATTCAGAATAAAATAGTGAAGAATTGCTATGCATCTGTATTTGTGAATAGATGGAATGGTGGTAGTCTAGAATGTGTCTCATGGTTAACTTGATGCCACTGGTGGAAACCAGTTATTAGTAAGTGATGTTTAGAATGTGTGTACTTTCTGAGAAAGAATAGTAAAAGTGGTTTCTTGTGCAAATGCCCATCTGTAGTGGCCCACTGTTTGTGGCTGTCCTTTCTTGCCTGAGATTCCATGGACTCCAAGCCTGTTTTATTAAAAACCAACTGACCAAAACAAGCAAACAAACCAAACAACAAAACCCCCACAAAAATCCCTCCCAAAAGCCCGAAACCCCACCCCCACAAAAATAAATGTACTAGAACTTTCAGAAATTTCAGAGCTGCTTGATGAGAAAAGTTGCATTTTAAACACTTACTGTATGAAAACCATTTAGATTTGTTGAATTCATGGTTCACCAATTAGGTACTGAAAACAAGGTACTGCTGAGACACGGTCTGCATTTTCATGATAGCACAGCAACTCCATAAAACTCATTTCTATTAGCATCTTCAGGCCAGAAAAGCAATTACAGACCTCAGCCAGAATGATGTTTTTTCAGTGAGAATATGTTAATACTGAATCATATTAACAGGGAATAATTGTCTCATTTGTAGATTGTATAGGCTTTGCTAATTCTTTATGCTCAGTCATGAATGAACACTTTTTAAAACTTTGCTGCAAAACACTCTGAAATAACATATAATAGAATATTCTTGCCACTTAAAAAAAAAACCCTAACATTTTTTATCCTACACAGCAAATACCCAGCTTGTTAAGTGTTGTTGCACAAAGGAAAGGGCACATTGGCCATTTAGGGGAATAACATAAAACATCTTTGTTGAATGTTGCATACATTTCTTAAGACATTATGTGCTTGTATTTTGGGATTACTGCACTTAAGGATTGATGAAATTTTTCTGGTGCCAGTATAAATTCTAAGTGCTTATTTTTCTGAATTCTAGAACAATAATATATTCATTTCATTTCATTAGGAACTCTTGCCCTTTTTATGCATGTAGATTTTAAAAGAAAATTGTTCATTTGTTTGATTAGTTCTCATTTTAAGGAAGTTTTATGTACATTTATAGAATCATACAACAGTTTGGGTTGGAAGTGATGTTTAAGATCATCCAGTTCCTCCCCAGTGCCATGGCTGGGGAAACCTTCCACTAGACCGGATTAATCAGAGTCTCATCCTGCCTGGCCTTGAACACATCCAGGAATGGGGCATCCACAATTTCTCTGGGCAAGCTGAGCCAATGTATATCTAATGTAAACCTACATTCTTTTAGTTTGTAGCTGTTACCCCTTGTCCTATAAAAGAGGACATACATTGTAAAAAGTCTGAAGGCATCATTTTATTTTTTAGGGAACTATGAATTACAATAGAGGCTATATCTATACACACTTCTGTGGAATGATACTTTAATGTAGTAGGGAAAATAAATGAAATTTGAGTTATATAGAAGTAATTTTATGTAATGATGAGTGCATGCTAAGTTGCAAATTTCAATTTTATTTTAAATATTGATATTTATAAATTCATGTTTCAGTATTTTGATATTTTTAGCTCTGAAATATATATGTTCAAATATTGATACAGGAACTAGATGATGAAAAATGTTTTAAACATCTTTATTTTTATCTTACGTATGTTCTAATCTTCCCCCCAAAATGAGATATGTTTCTGATGTAAATTTTTTTAAATTCATGAAGGGAGGCATGTAATGAGTTTAATTGTACTAGTAATATTTTTCAGCTTACTACACTGAATATTAAAAGCAAAAAATTATTTTAGTAAAGAACTTGCAAGCTGAAAATTTCAGAGAGCATTTCACAGAAATGGAAGCAGAAGCAACAGAAGGAAAGATAATTCTTTAGCAGTAATGAATTCTGTCTGCTACATTTTGGAATTGTTTGTAAATTGTCTTGAGTTCTTCTTCTGTACTGTTGAAACCACTATTGATTGCCATGCAAAGCTAGATAATAAAAATACTGTCTATAGCTGCTGATTAGTCCGAAATGGAATAGTTGCCAATTTCAGTAAGTAGTAGTAAGTAGGCAGTCAAGGGTCACCTGAAATAAAGCCCTGTAACTTGCACACACCTGTGAAATCACACAAGTGGAAAACATGCTTTTGCTTTCCCTCTTTAAAGGGCGTGTCACTCAGCTCCTTTGGTGAAAATGACTTTGTCTCTCCCAGCTTTCATTTCAAGTGCCCAAAGCCGTGGTGGAGTCATAGTATTGCAGTTGCATAAGGGGAGTGTAAATAGCAGTGCTGCTTTTAGAACATAATTGTTCAAGTGATCTCTGAGTTCAGCACAGGCGGCTGTTGTGTATCTGCTTTGATAATAATAATTGACACCAGTACAACTTTGTAGCTGCAGGGGACAGTGACATATCATATCACTCCTGTTTTATCAGCTTCTGCCCCCTTAAAAACTTGTCATGCTGTGTCTTTTGGTAAACAGTTACATGCCTGTATAAAAATAAGTGCTTCTACATGCTACTCTCTAAGAGGTTTTTTTCTTAGTTAGTGGACAAGTTTTGGAAAATGAAATTATTTTCAGTTCTTTATATTGCTTTGTCACAGTCAAGCACTAAAATTAATCTCTTTTGGCTTGCTTGTATCAGCTTTAGTATCACATATTAAGAGGTGAAAAAGGGCTTGGCACTTTTAAGTGTTTGGCATTGTATTCTGCAGCAATTTGTAAAAGTGCTTTTCCAGAGTGCTCTTATTTTTGGGATATGTCTTTTGAGGATCAAGTTCTTATCGCTTGTCTGAACTTTCACCTGAAAAATTCCTCTTGGATCTTTGGTTGTACACAGAGATTTCTATATTACATGAGAATTTAAAAGTTAAGATTCTGCATTCTAAGGAATAGCGTTGATAGTTTACTGGGCTAAAAAATAGGACTGTGGTTGGCAAAATTGCAGTAAAATTTTTTTTACTGTAAGCTTTAAAAATATTTTGATGAGTAGAACTGAGTAGCAGTATGCTTAAAGTTTGTTTTATATTGCTAAAAAATCAAAATGAAACATCAGTTGTAAAAGCCTTGGAGACAGGGTGGAGTCTTTTTCACTTTGATAAAATTCTGAATATAAATATATATAGGAGTCTTTACATGTTTTTAGCTCTGTTATAGATATACATTAAAAAATCTGCATATGTACATTATATGATTTAGAAGTATACTGCATTAATTTTCAATAGATTGCAGGATTTCTTAACATTATAGTGTGCATTTGACTTCAAAATATTTTTTCTTCTTCTCCTGTGTTTTGTGACAGGATGATGAAGTAGTACTCCAGTGTGTTGCCAGTATTCACAAAGAACAAAGGAAGTTTTGCTTGGCAGCTGAGGGACTTGGGAATCGCCTGTGCTTTTTGGAGCCAACATCAGAAGCTAAAGTAAGAAGCTGATACTCTCAACTGGTGTAACTGATCAGTGAATGCTAACCTACTTATTCCCAAGCACATTTAATTATGGTTTCTTAAACTTGATGCTAGAGGAACCTTATGATGCTTTTCTTCCCAACTGCACCTTAGAATTGTTTGCAAACATTTCCTAGAGATTCTAAATAAATTTTGAGGCACACCTGTGAACAATCAAAAGCTGTTATTCTTTAACCAAGAAAATTCCTGTAACTGAAATACTTGCTGTTTTCAAGATTAAGTCTCCAGATTGTTATTAATATTAAAGTTCCCTAAACTCTCATATTTCTGTTACTACTGTAGGTTCAAATATATTGATATACTGGATTGATAATTTTAGAAGCACTGTCACCTGTCAGTTACTGATGTTAAGTGTTGCTCCTGACTTCATTATCAGTCAGGAATGTACAGGGGCAAGAATGGTTAAGTAAAAGAGAATTTTAGAAGATTAAAAGCTGAAAATTGAAAAAAAGAAGCTAGAGGGATGTGAAGAAAAAAACCCCAAAACTCCCCAGGGTAATTAGCAGAGCTTGAGAGGAGAAAGGAGAAAAGAGATGAAACTGTAAAGCATAATGTTAAGAATAAATCAAACAGAGGAGGAACTTCTCTCCCTCTTTTGTTTTCTTTGCATCTTTCTCCTTATTTTTTTTTTATTTCTTCACTTTTCATCACCTTAAAATGCGGCATTATCAATAATTTTATTCTCTCTTGTCACTCTGATTTGAAAAAGAAGTGCATATCCACTTTAAAGCTCATCCACAGCCATGATCTTTATCATGAATCACAGAATAGAGAGTTGTTAAGGTCGGAAAGAATCTCTGAAGGTCATCTAGTCCAATCTCTGTATTTAGAATAGCTTCAGACAGAACAGATTGCTTAGGACACTCGGATCAGAGTTTGAGTATCTCCAAGGGTGGAGACTCTGCAATCTCTCTGGGCAACCTGTTCTACTGTTTACCATACTCACAGTAAAAGTAAGGGGGTATTGTCAGGTTTAAAAGGTATTTCCCATATTTCACTTTGTATCAATTTCCTCTTGTCCTTTTATTGGGTACTACTGTGTAGTCTCTGGATGTCTTTGAACTTTTCTGCCATGCATTTATGTACATTGAGACTTTTCCCTTGGACACATCTTCCTTTGGACATATCAGTGCCAAGAAATTTGAAAAAAATAAAAGTCTGCTGTGAAGTTTCACATTTCAAAACCAGCAGACATATTGATTCAAAAATTAAGATATCCTAAAAGAGTTCATATTATTACGTCATAAGATTCTGAATATTGGCTATCTAGTTACTGAGGTAAATATCTTATAGTAACCTCATACATGATATAAGATCATTTACCTTCTCTTCCCTTTTTCAGCCACATTACAGAACAAACACAGTATCCGTGGTGTCATTCTAAAAGACAGGAGAGCAATAATACATAGGGGAAAAGTTCTTACATTTGAACCTGAAGAAGTTTCATTTTACTGTGAGGAATACAGCTCAAGGAAAGTAAAATTGCTGTGTTGTCAAGTTATGAAGAATGGATTTATGTTTTCATGCAGGAGAGCAGCATGTACATCAAAAACAAATTAGTAGACATTAAATATAGATTCAAGAAAATAAAAATAAATGAGTGTTCAGACACACTTTTTATCCTGTTTCACTTGTTCTGCTGATCTATTCTTGCACTGTTTAATTTGTTTTTACAGTATGTCCCTCCAGACCTTTGCGTTTGTAATTTCGTCCTTGAACAGTCACTATCTGTCAGAGCCCTTCAAGAAATGCTGGCCAGCACTGGGGATAATGCTAGTGAAGGGGTAAGTAAATTGACCTCAAAGAACATTAAATCTGAATATAGATTGTCCTCATTTCTTTCCTTGTCCAGGATTTTCTAGAAGAGGGTTGTTATGTCACAGTATTCTTGAGACATTATTGCTCCACTTCTGTAATCACATTAATTTCTCTTTGGCAATGAGGAGCAGGTGCCACTGTCTTTTCAATATTTGTGATGCACAAATCCAGAAACAACATCAATTTGATTGCTTTCACCCTAATTCTCCAATTTCAGCTGAATCCAACTGAATTGAGCTTTTATTCTCTTACAGACAGAGCACAATAAAACTCCATAGCTTTACTTATTTTACAACTTAATGGCTTATTCTGCGCTTCAGATCTTTAACTGACACATAATTGCACAGATGAGAAAGATGGACTTCTATCACCTTTGATCTTACATTGTCAGTCCTTGCATACATGGTTTTCAGACTTCATTAATACTGACCTTACTGAATACTGGGAACTGACTGAAATAAAAATGTGATTTTCATATTAAATTTAGTTTGGAACAGAGTTCTGCTGTTAGTTTCAGATTTTTCTAGAGAAAGACTGTTGCTTATTCAATTTGGAGGTTTTGCTGTTTTGGTTCTATTGTTTTATTTGTTTTTTTTTTAATAAATCAGACTTAAACTTACCAGTGGTTCATTAAAAAACTTCCAGTAATAAAATAGCAGAAAGTGTTTCATTGCTTGTTCTCAGCATTCATGTATTTGATGCGAACTGAATACATTTTTTTTTACCACCTATTTATAATTACAGTTGACCTTGCTGTTAAAGTTTTCCTTTTTCATAAAAAAAAAAAAATTAATGTGCAGAAGAAGTATTATATTCACTGCTACATGTTTTTCCAGTTTTCTTCACCAAGCAGTGACAAGTTCCTGCAGGATTAAAACCATATTTATGACTGGCATATTTTGAAGAAGCTTGGTGGTATTTTAACTTCTGTATTGTTCACAGCATGTAAAACCATTTGCCTACAAATATATAACCATTTTTTGAGTTCTTGGAATATCCTTTAATTATCTTTGTCCCTTCCAAGTGAATCCAAGGATGAGAACTGACCTTAAATGCCATCCAAAAGGAGCTTAAAAGAAATTTACTCTAAAGAAAGCAAGTGGAAAATCCAGTTTTGCCTCTCCCTGATCTTGTCATTAGTTTTACATATTTAAAATTAATAACTGTACTTGGTGAAGCTATGGATGCAGTTGATTGATGAATCTGGAACATGTCGAAGATTGATACTAGCAAGTAGATATTCTTAATATATGATTAAACTATTTTGGGCAGTAGGTATGTTATTTTCTCTTTTAGATTTCAGTTTCTGTAGGTATATATGTATTTATATTGTTGTTATTTTTTTTTAATGCCTGCATGAAGTTTATAAGAAAAGTAAGTATAATCTTATTTAACTTAGAATATGTTTTTGCAAATGTGTTTTACTAAGTCATAATGAAAATTAGGTAACGATAAAAGATCATCTGTCAAAGAACCACATTTTTCCCTTTGGCAGATATTTGGTTACTGCTGTATCGACTTTGTTATTATTATTTTTTTCTCCAGTGTGTACATTTCATAATTTGTTGGAATATTTCCACTTATTTCTTGAACTGCCATAACTCTAGATGTTGTTACATAGTTCTGATCGTGGTCCACTGGGAGCAGTGGAGTTCTGACCTTTTCCATCCTGTTCTGCAGGCAGCCCAAGGCGGGGGCCACCGCACCCTGCTCTACGGCCACGCCATACTGCTTCGGCATTCGTTTAGTGAAATGGTAAGAGAGGCAGCACCTGCACAGAATGAGTAGCATGAGTAATAAATGTCTTTTTGCCAAAATAAATAGAGCTTAAAAATTTGGAATAATGTTCTTCCCAATCTATCTTTTGCACTACATGAAAATGAAGTTAATAACTTGCAGTGTCTCAACACAAGAGAACTGTTTAAATTCAGATTCTCTATCTAATTCAGAATTGTAGCTCCTTTGGCCATGGATTATTTGTGTGGATCCTTAAAGATCCATTTTAATCATAGTTCCATTAGCAACTATTTCTACAGCAAATGAATTTCTTGTGATATATGTTATTTTCTTCCCCATCATATTGTACAAGGTATTCCATGTGACATCCCATAGTTCCCAGGGATTATACCCACAGAGATACTGTCTTCAGGCTGCCTTGTATACATTTCATCATACTGTATTCTACAACTGAAAAATTTCAGCTCCCTTGAATCTTTGACCTACTGGGGCCCATGAAAATACACCCAATACAAGGCTGAAGAAACGAGAAGTCAGGAAAACACTTTCCCTCCTTTTTCCTGTACTAGAAAATGCTACATTAAATTTCAAACTATGTTGCTTGTGTTTATGAACCTTGAAAATTGTAACCTTGTTGCCTTAATATACCAGAGTTGCAAGTATAGTTACTGCCTTTTGGTATGTTTTTTAATGTTTTCATGAATCAGACTAATTATGATAGGGCTCTAATGAGATGGTTGCCTGTTCCTATCTGATGAGCTGTATGAAACTTCAGAAGGTAAAAGCTAAATTGCACAGCTGAAGTGGAAATGGGCTGCAGTGGAAAAGGATTTTGATGTTTTAAATTCAGGAAGAGCTGTATGAATAACAACATCATCCTAAAGTCATTAAAAATAATTAAGTATGATAGTAAGATGAAATAATGTGAATGTATTCATCTGGCATGTGTGTTAATGGATACTCTTGGGTTTTTGTTTTCAATAACTTCGCTGTTTTTCAGTATTTGACGTGTTTAACATCATCAAGATCCCAGACAGATAAACTTGCATTTGATGTGGGATTACGAGAAAATGCAGCAGGTATGGCAAGTTATTTTTGAATGGAAACGAGTCATCCATTTCTGGTTTTAGAAGAGGCATTGAGTTTAATCTAACTGTAAGCTTATGAATGGGATCCTTATGTGTTCATCAGAAATGAGATGACTGAAGGAAATGACTGTTGGTACTAATGGCTTTCAGCACCTTAAATGACTTTGTGTAAGAATGTGAGTCTTGCAATTAAACTGACTTAACACAACTGCAATAAAAAACATGATAATAGTAGAAGTAAAAAATTTCTGTTGAACAAAATAAATTTGATGCTTTTTTTGGGTTGTTGTTTTTGTTTGTTTGTCTGTTTTTTTGGTTTGGGTTTTTTGTTTTGTTTTGACCCATAGAGTACAGAAAAGCCATGTACTGGTGTATTCACAATATACTTTGTAATCAAGTAACAAAAGAAGTTTGCAACTTTTAGTGCAGGAAACCAGAAAATATGTAGTGAACTTATTGCTAAAAGAGCTGGATAGAAATATACGCATGATATGGACAAACCAATAATGAGACAAAGTGGATACAACACAAACATGACATTATGAGAAAGATGTAAAATCTAGTTAATGTATTTCTGGGAGTACTGCCATGACCATCACTGCTGGCAGAAATACAGTAAAAAATTGTGCTTCCATGAAAACACATATAAATTATGAGTTGCCACTGGGAGCTATATTAAATGAATTTAAAGGTAACTTAGCCACAAAGAGTAACAAATGGATTTTCATGCTACTGTGTACATAGTGCTCATGGTTACTGAAAGTCTTGAGTGCTCCTCAGAAACTGACAGGTGATTGTAATAATCAGGCCCAGAATACATCTTGAAGAGAAAATCTAAGTTCCTGTATACACACCTCATTAATGTAAAGCTAAAATAAAGAAATACTGATTGTGTTAATACAAACCTACGGTTTTTTCATTGTTTTGAAAATAAATTAAAATCAAATGACTAATTGATGATGGAGAGGCACTGGCAGTGTAGGTGTTAAAATGTTTGCAAGTCATAATCCTTGAATCTGTTTAGGCGACTCTCTACAAAAGTTTGTCTTTTGAATGAGTGAAGTTTGCCTTTCAGTTGTTTATAGCCATACAGAGGATTACTTTATACAGATATTAGCAACCTGTTACTTGTTTGTCTTTGATTGTTGCCTTAGATAGAGAACATTTTCTTTATGCGTGTCGAGAAAAGGAACATACAAGATAAAAGGAATATGTGTATTTAATCTGTACTAAAACAGTTCAGTGAAATCTGGTTTTATAATTTTATAGCTTTTTCTTTTAGAATTATTGTACGTATATCTGCTTCTATCTATGATGTTTTATAACAATATCTGTAGTTTCTTAATTGGTATTTGCTTAACTGTATATACACAAGAAAACCCTTGTACAGGTAGGTAAGATTCAAAAAAGCATAGCTGTGTTTCTGCACAAAGGGCTTTGTAACTACTGCTTGCCTGGAAACTCATAAACTGAGTGCCATAATATCATTTCCCCTTGCCCTACTCCCTCACCTATGAAACTGTGCTAATGAATCAGTTTCTGCTGCAGGAAGTATTCTTCATGTAGCAGAGGGAAAAGCCACTGGCTATTGAAATTATTCCCTTTGAAGATTTAGCATTTCATACTTGTATGGATGTCACTTATGTTTATTTTCTTCACTGTAATTTTCATAACCTTCAAATTTTGTTTTAAGGAGGTTTTTGCATGAAATATCTTAATCAATCAAACAAATTTTTGTACTTTGATTCTACAAAATTTGCCTTTTTTTCACTTTGCATTGTCTGGTGAGAAAGTTTTATTCAGCTTGTTTTCTTCAAGGTCTTTTCTTTCACACTCTGAAGAGTGTGAAATTGTGAAATGAAGTAGGTAATCTTCCCAGAATGTCTGTGTGTGTGTGCAGAGTAACCTGTAATCTTACATTTAATGTGTAGGAAATGTTCTATGGTTGTAACTCTTAGACTTGGCTATTTTGTAATTATATGCTCTGTAGTGCTAGTGGAACTGCCTCCAGATTTGTTGTGCTATGTGATACAGAAGGTTGTGAATTAAATATGACCATTAAACAAAAGAAGAGACAAAAGGTAATAAATAAGACCAAGGTAGCTGTCAGCAGTTTCCTGGCAAGGAGAGCCTCCAAGGGAGAGCAGTTCTGAGCAGTGTTTTGTAAACAGTCCCTTTAAAAGTACATGAAAAGGGAAATATCATATGTGGCAAAGATTATTTGATAAAAAGTTTCAAGGACAAAAGAAAAGCATTGAAAACAGTTGAAAAGAGAAATGATGTGGTTTTGTCTTGAATGTCTTACAAGACAATTTTATAATGATATTTTAGTGTTGTATAAAGATATCCTTAGATTTCTTGGGAGTTGTCTGTTTTGTAGAACCTTGATTAGTGCCTCTGTTCTTCAGGTGAGGCATGCTGGTGGACAATACACCCTGCTTCTAAGCAAAGGTCAGAAGGAGAAAAAGTTCGTATAGGTGATGACCTTATCCTGGTCAGTGTGTCCTCTGAAAGATACCTGGTAAGTTTGTTTCTTTAGATAATGGTCAGTTGGTGAAAAAATACAAAGTTCTGGGGGGATTTCAAGAGATTGGTTGGGATTCTTAGGAATAATTTTATTTTTTCTAATCTAGGGAGTAACGTCTGGTTGTAATGCATTTTTATTTTTCTGCACTGCAAGGGTGGTGTGTGTGCATGTGAGTCCCTCCTCCAGAACAAGACTGCTTCCATGCCTTTTTTCCAAATTTTTGAAGAACACTAATTTTAGAAGAAATTTGTATATTTACTTTATGATACATTCTCTTCTGTTGATAAATTAATATGCTAAATATTTTAAGTGCATAATTTTCATTGTTTGCTGTTACCGTTGTTTTATTTCAGCACCTCTCCGTGTCAAATGGACATATTCAGGTGGATGCCTCCTTTATGCAGACACTATGGAATGTACATCCCATATGCTCAGGAAGCAATATTACGGAAGGTTTGCCATTATATTTATTTAGACATTAATATAACAGATTAATTTGTATGTTTTTGATAAAGTGGGAAAAATGAAAAAACAAATCCCCCTCAGAATATCAACCAAAACATTTAATGAAAATAAGGAAAAGGAGCTTAGGAGAGTAAGGGAAAACAGGGAAATACAGATCCATCAGCTGGATTTTCTGAAGAAAAGCTAAATGAGTGCTGTAACTTTAGAATAACAGAGCTTTGAAAGCTTTGTGAGAAATGAAGACTTGGTTTAATTTGGGGGAGTAGGAGCTACAGAATAACTGTACCCAGAAAAATTAGATTATTGCATACCATTTTCCTAAATACTCCTCTCCCACTACTGATAAAACAGAAAAGAGATAAAGGTCAGGCAAAATTGAAAGCAGTCTTCTCAAAGTTCCCATTTCAGTCTCTTAGTTCTGCTTTTTGCGGACATTTCCTCAATATCCTTGCTGGATGTCACAGCCATGCATCCTTAATGACTTTTCTTATTCAGCCTAAATTCTATACCACAGGCTCAGGATTCTTTCTGAAAGTTTTATGGCATTTCATGGTCATATTTGAGAAGCATCACCTTATTCTGAGAAATGTCTTGTTCTGTACTGAAAGTCTGATCCACTCAGTATATTACAGAATATTCTGTAATATTTGTGATACTTGTAAAAAGCATCAAGAAAACATAAATAACAGAAAACTACATTTTTTCCCATTATTTCTTTACTTTTGTATTAATTGGCAATATAGTAATTGTTACATTTTCCTTATTTACAAATTTATGTTGAATGAGCTGGACAGTATGAAAGTTTCCTTCTACGCTTCCTCCTTAATGTGTGCTCTTTTAAAAGGCAGTAACTTCAGTTACAAGGTCAGAATGGTTTGGACCAGGATCTGATGAGTCATTCTCCTACACTTTCTTCGTCTTTTCTTTTTTAATGTGAGGCAGAGTGCCTGGTTTGGACCTGAACTCTTTGTGTTAAATGGGTTGGAAAGTTAGCTTCCATTAAACTTAATCTTCAGAGCTGCCAAGTGTTTTTCTGTCCTCTGTCTCCTGCTGCTGCTGTGCACCTTTGATTTTGACACAAATGATAAATGTCAGAAGAAACTGATGAAATCATGAAACTACTTTGTATTGAGATCACTTAAACTGTATTAAGGGGGAGGAAATTATTTGATTTGGCTTTAATTTAAAGCATTCAATTTTCAAAACAATAATTATTTTTGCAGTTTTAAAGTTTTAAATTTTATTTTCTGTCTCAGAATCCTAATTTGAGTTTTAAATGTTAAAAGTTTTCTTTGGTTCTGTCTTCATTTTCAGAAGAAATTTGTTTTAAAAAAGGCACTAAAATAGTATGTTGACAAATTAAATTTGTTCTATTTAGTTTCAGTTATGAGTGAAAAATTGGAAAATACATCATTTCTGGATCTAGAATTTTTCAAACTGTCATGAGGGTGTTATTTTCATAGTCAATGTTTTAGCTAATGAGTAAATTAGCTGCTTTTTCAGGATTTCTTCTTGGTGGGCATGTAGTACGTTTTTTCCATGGCCATGATGAGTGCTTGACAATTCCATCTACAGATCAGAATGATTCACAGCACAAGTAAGTGATGGTGCATTTTTTAATATTTCTTTCTTTCAAAAATTTTTAACTTTCTCAAATCTGATTAACATATTATGAAAGTTACATAATATTAGCTAAACTAAACCACTTTTATAGAAAACATATCTACAGTTGTCATCTATTGTGTTGATTTATTATTTTAATTTTTCTGTATTTTTTGAATTTTGTATTAATCAGAAGCAAAGCGAGTTAAGAATTTTGCTACACAAACATGCTAGCTTTAAAAATAATACTCAATAAAAAAGATGCTTCTACCTATAGTAGGTAATATAATACCACAAGTAACATTTAACTTTCTCAAGTAAACTTGTCAGCTCTAAATTTTCCATGTTTACATTTCTGTGGAGTAAAAATGTCTCCAAGTCTTAAAGAGAACCCAAACTGAAAACCAGAAAAGCTCACTTCATGAATTTTTTATTTCTGTTCTCTTCATATGTGTAAAAAAAAAAAAAAAAAAAGTTTTGACTGTGTAT
>VXBU01011287.1:238743-266917 GCA_013400315.1 Bombycilla garrulus | reverse complement strand
AGCACAGCATTAGGGGTGGGACATCAGGAAACTCACCAGACAGCACTCACTGCAGACTCTCCATTCTCAGCACTCCAGCTGCAGTATTCCCATTTCTCATGCGCTCTCAGTTCTGTCTCCAGGACTTCCTTGAGGAGACTGGTGGCCGTTTCCAGATGCCAATCCTCAAGGCATGGTTGCACCCAGTCACTGCTCCTCTGCCCCTTGCTCCATCCTTTACCCCTTTTAGAGCCACGGCCCCACCCAGGACACAGAAGGAGGCTGCCAGGTGCCTCCTGAGACCCAAATCATCCCAGGTGGGTCAGGAAATAAACAGAAATAATTACATAATTGTATTTATTTCCTGACCCACCTGGAATGATTATAATACAGTTTTGGGGTAACAAATTGCCTCTGTCCCCGTTCTCTCTTCTACCACCTGTTCCTGTTTCCTAAGGCAAAACACACAGACCAGGTGGGGTCAGGGGAAACTTGTTTTCCCATCAGGACTGTTCAGTTTTTCCCAGTCCCTCAGCCATAGCCACAGGCGCAGTTTCTCTCTGTGACCCGTGGGGGTGAGCACAGTGACACCCGTCCCGCTGCCTCCCGGAAAACAGAGCCCAGCCCACGCCATAAAACGCTGTCATCGCGGCTGGGAAAGCAGCACGAGCTCTATTCCACGAAATGTGGTCCCAGAGAGCCTCAAGTGCCGGGACAAACCCGTCCCACGCAGCACGCGTGTCCCACGCTGAAAGGACACGCGTCCCCCCCGTGCCCCACCCGAGCCAGGGGACCCCTGCGCAGCCCTCAGCTCCTCCGGCCCCTCACCCGCAGGCACCGCTCGCTCCTTCCCGGCGCCGCTCCCCGAGCCCACAGAATTCTCCCCGTTCCTGGCGCATCTGCTGCTGGCACGGAAGGAGCAGGGCGGCCGAAGGAGAGCGACCCCCACGTTCTGCGCTGCAGGGCGCGCTCCGGCGGACACGGGGCCGGGCAGGGGCCTGGGGCAGCCGGCACCCGTGACGCGGCGGCCGCTCCAGCTCTCGGCCCCTCACGGAGCCCAGGGGCGGAGCCGCGCCCGGCGCTGAGCCGCGCATGGCGCTGAGGAGGAATGTCGGGTTCAGCCGAAGAGCCGAGTGCAGCCGATAACAGCCGAATCTGGCCGTGATTTGCCGAGTTCGACAGAACGGAACGTAGCTGCGTTCAGCCGAACCGGGACGAGCTTGGCCGAACCGAACCGAGCTCAGCCGAACCTTACGAAGGGGGCCGAACCGAACCGAGCTCAACCGACCCAAACCGAACCTAGCCGAACCCACCCTCCTGCTCTCCTGACCATTAATGAGCGCTTCTAGATCCAAGCATTTTCCCTGTTTATCTTCCTGCCCCTGTTTCCCTCTTGCCTTCCCTGTGCTGTCTCAGCTCGCTGAACTTCACTCTCCAGCACTGCTTTGGCTCCTCCTCACTCTCCAGTAAATCCGCTTTCCCCTGCTGCTCTCTCCTGTCCCTCTCTTTACTGTAGTCCTGAACTTTAACAAACCATCCCTGAGCCGTAAGCTTTGTTTTCGCTTAGATTCGGCTCGGTTCGGCAGAATTCGCCTGCGTTCGGCGGAGCTCAGCTCGGTTCGGGTGTACTCAGTGCCGCGCTCCGGGTTCGACTGAACACGGATCCGCTCGCCGGGCTCGGCTCGGCTGAACTCGGAGCCGCCCCCAGAGCGCCCGAGTAGCGCAGCGTGCCCGAGCCGAGCCGAGCCGTGCCAAGCGCCCCTAGCGCAGCCCTGCAGCGCGCTCTGCCCACCTGCAGCCGCTCCTGCGGGCCCCGCAGCGGCGCTTGCTGAGCTAAAGCCGTGCTGAGCTCGGTCCGGCACCCGCTGCGCGCTTCAAACGCCGGGCGGGCACAGGCGGGCCTGCACCCGCTGCCGAGCGAGGGCCGCTGCCGCGGCTCCGGTGCCGCCCCCCACGGCTCCTTCTCGCTCGCTGCCCGGGCCACCTCTGCCCGTGACGGGGCCCGACAGTCGGCAGAGTGAAACAGCCCCTCCCGTCCCCAGCCCTGCGTCCGTAGGGCCCTGCCCGCTCCCAGAACGGGACACCTGCGTCACCCCAGTGGCACCACGGTGCGGTCCCCGATCACTCTCGGTGAGGAGCGAGCCCAGCTCTTCCCCATTCCCCAAGGGCCGCTGCTGTCAGAGAGGCCCGGCCTGAAGAGGGGATAGCCGAGACGCATTTCACACGAGACCAGTTCCTACCCAGAACTGACCCCGCTGCAGCCCTCTGGGATGAAGAGCTCATTTCTGCAGCATGTTTTAGTGCAGAATAACACGAACCTTGGTCAAGGCTCTTTTACATGCAGAACCGTTTTCCTTATCCTTTCTCGTAAGCAGTTGGATGGAGTCAGAGGCCTGCTGCAGTGTGGAGGGACTGAGCCAGCTTTGCACAGAGCACCCCTCCCCTGCCCCCGGCACAGCAACGCCTGTGTGCAGACCGCAGGAGCAGATCAGCCGAGGCTGACATGTCAGGAAAAATCCATGTGCTCCTTCTCAGGGAAACATCAGGATCTCTTGCTGCCCCTGCAATGCTCCAGGATAGGCTTTGGCAGAGCTGCCTTGCTCTGTCTGCACCTGCCCTGACAGGCTCCTGTTTCTTCTCTTTGCTAAGGAGGGGACCCGAGACAGTGAAGGGACTTTGTCCTGACCATGCAAACAATGACCCGCTCTATCCCAGACAGACAACCCCTCATGTGCACTCAGGCAGAGCACACCCACTGCTTACCAGCTTCTGGCAGGGCACAGTGTCTGGGAGGTCACACAACAGCCAAATTTGTGTCCTTGGTGCCTTTGGACAAATGCGGTGACTGCACATTGCCCAGAGCAGCACTTGTGTAGCTGCACTTATGGGATTTGCTGGCTGTGAGGGCTGCAGGGCCCAATGGGCTTCTGTGGGCAGGGAGCTTCCATGTCCTTGGTGCCCTGTTGCACCACTTCTGTCACCTCTCAGGGCACTCAGGGACTCCAGAGTTAGGGACAGGCATGCAGTGAAGCCTGCACTGCAGCAAGGCAGCCAAGAGGAACACCGTGTCAGCATCTGCAAAAGCTGCTGTCATTTTTAATTCCTACACACAGACACTGCACTTCCCACTGTTCCCAGCCTTCCAAGGGAACGGCAAGTGCTGCAGCACCATTACCAAGATGTCTCCTTTCATTTCAGGCCCAGGGAACATGAGGCAGAGCACACGCCCAAGGGACAATGACTTCCTAAGCTGCAAGAAGCCAAGCTTTACCCACACATCAATGGCTTTCCCATGGATTATCAGGCAGCCTGCTATCTTCTTCTACCATGTCCAATAACTCACCATTCCAAGCTGTATTTCTCCATGGGACATGCAAAACCCCAGCAATTGCTGTACGGCAAGAGCTTCTGCAAAACCACCAGACTTTGTAAAGGTACCAGAGCGTGGGCACTGCCAGAGGAACAGGCGAGGCCTCTGCAGCACACAGCAGGTCGCTGCTGTGTGACATCCCTCAGGTGTCCTGGCATTCCCTCTTTCACCTCCACGACAAGCCGACACGGCATCTCCGATTCTGACAGAAGGTGCTCTTGAACAATTTGAAATACGCAAGACTTCATGGCACAAGTAAAACCAGGTCCTGGCTGATGCTGTGGAGTTCCAGATACCATTGTCTCCTGCCCTTCCACTCAGCCCCAGATAACATGAACCACTACAATTTACCTCACAGCCCAAGGCACCAAGGTCTGACCGCTGCAGGCCCCCATCGGCAGCAGAGGGGATCGTGTTTCTCTGGAGGTCTTTGGAGATCAGCAGATCTTGCAGCTGTGGAGGGTGCTCCTCTGAGGAGTTTTTGGTGACTGTGGCTTTGGATCCAGTTTATTCATTCCAGTATTCCACCTCCCACAACTGTATTACTTTTCAGTCACTTCCTAACTGCATTTTATCAGGAAATATTACAACCAAGACACGCCCTCAACAAGATACAGCAGCTAACAGGAACTTCAGAGATTCCATGATTCAGCCACACCTTATCTATGAGTAGTGCAAGAATAACCCTTTTACCAGCCTTTTTGAGTAACTGCCAGCAAACACGAGAAGTAAAAAAAATGGGAAATCAGGGGCAATCACTTCTTCACCATCAAGACTCCATGACACTAATGTGGAGAGCAAGCAACTCCAGCCTGCTTTTTTTAAAGCTAGCTCAGCTCACATTCCTCCTGGCACCATTGCAATAACCATTTAAGTTGTATTCTGCAGCCAGACGCTGCAGCCTGGCAGGGTGTGGAGGAATCCCAGCTGGGACACATCTGAGAGGGAGCTCACATCCTCCCTGGGCCACACACACCCCAAGGTGAGAGAAGCCACCAAAGTAAAACACTTTAAAGCCCACGAGGCTGTGCTGCTGCAGCTTGCCACTGTCACTGGCCAGGTCAGCAAGGATGTTCTTACAATCTGTGCTGTGAGTGAGGGCTGCCAGGCTCTACAGCCACCTGCACGCAAGAGAATTAGGGACATGGATAAATGCTGCAGACATCAGTAGTTTATTGGTATGTTTAGTCAAAACACATTCAGAATGGAAACTTAAAAGTAAAAATACTTTCCACCTGCAACAATTAAACTAGAATCTACTAGCATATAATGCTTGACAAGTCACAGCAATAAAGATGGTAATCCACTGTTTCGAATACCTACTAAAGTCAAGATGGTCAGCCAAGTTTGTTGAAGTAGAACTGTAATGACAAAATACTCCCACCATTCACAAATCAGCGACTAACAGTAATGGTCGGTGAATCCCTTCCTTTGCTCTAAGAGGTACATTTACTATTAAGAGGGTCAAAAACACGTAAGAGTCCACAGTACAGCAGGTGAGCTATCACCATGTAAACTTCTCTGGATGATGTTCCAAGGGTTCGTGTCACTTAAACAAGAAGCAAGCCAAAAAGCAGAATGGCTCAGGAGCTCTTTTTACTACTCCGTTTTTGTTGTTGATTATTTCCAGTGCCGTTTGCCATACAAATGAATTAGGTGGCAGCAAAACACCACAGCACTACAGAAGAAAAAAAAAAAAAACAACTCCAGGCTACACAAACCACACTGGTGGCAAACTGCTAACTGATGACAGCAATTTGTCCGAGGGCTTCAAACCTAAGGAAAGGAGTTGTGTGGCGAACAGTTCAAGTACTACAGATTTCCAGGTAACAGCTGAAATTGCAAGACCTTCAAACAAAAAATCTGAAATATGAAAATACCAATTGGTAGAAATGTGTCCCAGAAAAAAAAGTGTATGAAAATAGTGCAAGACTTACCATGGAACACAGAAGACCTCAAGTCTGGGAGAGAACAGACAGATGCCACTTCACCTTGCCTAGCATATCAGAAAAGATGTGCAAAATCTTCCACGTTGCTCGAAACCAGCAAATGATTGCATAATCCAGAGACAGACTGCCAGGATGCCCTCCCTGCTTTTGCTTGAAATTGCCCTTCTTTACTCTGAAGTCTTCCAGGTCCAGAAGCAGCTGTAGGTGCTCCCCTTGAGCCCTGATGCCCGCACCAATGCCCCCTCTGCTCCCGAGCCCGGGCCCGCCGGCCCTGCCCGCTGCGGGAATGCGCTCCGGAACAGCATCCGGAAACACGCCTCTCCACGGAGAGCCCACCGGGCAGGCTGCACAACAGGATGCCTCCTTTCTATCCGTCGGGCCAGAGCCACGCCAGTGGCAACTTCAGCTGAGAGTTATGTGCAAAATGGGTACAAGTTTTTAAAAAAGTGCAACTGGAAAATGCAAGAACTTAAGAGCTGCTGTTTAGTTCTCTGAAAATTGCAGTATCCCCATTCGATAAGCTCACCTTCACAAAGGATGCTTAGGTCTTCTACCCATTAGAAGCTGGCCAGAAGCGTCCACCATTCTGGACCGACTTCTGAAATTCAGGTCCAAGAGAGATTAGAATTCCACTTTCTTTAATTCTGATACTGATTAAAGAAAAGAGACAACCTGGAGACTACTTGGATGCCTTCATCCTCCCTTCCCTCCCCACTGCAAAAAAACCAGGCGAACTTGTTAATTGAAGAGCAAGGTGGATGATCATTTTAGCAACGTTTACTCATTGAAAGATACTGCAATTTTTTAATACAATTTTCCAATTATTTCCTTTAAAGGCTTTGCAGCCGCTTGGCTTTGCAGCACAGTACTTCATACACTATACTGTACAAAATCACCAGCAAGACTGGAATGATGTATTCATAGAAGGCACCATCATGCTTATTACATTACCAGAGAACTCAAATACAGTCAAGACAAGTTTCACTGTACAACGCTTCTCGAAGGGGGGAAGGGGGAGGAGGAGTGTGTTGAGCAGCCATCCCTGCACTGAAGAAGGGCAGATAGAAAAATCTGACGTAAGCTATCAAACTTGTTGCATACTCAGGACTACGACTTGGAAACTGGGTTCTGGTTACAGCTAACTGGATTCCTTCTGGAACAAAGGTGTAGTCTTATTAAGGTTTGTGTGTGTACAGAGGTTGGTCACAGCAAGCAGAGCAGATGCCCGCATCGTTCCCCAAGCTATTCTGTCTGAGAAAGAGGATGAAGGTTTCCCCTCCGATGCCTCCTGCAGCTGTCAGTATAAATGAGTTCAGAGGACCCATAAGTGCATTTTGATGAGTGCGTAAACACGAGTTTGTCTGGAGCCGAGTGTTCTAAGAAGGAAAAATAAAAAAGGCAAGCTTCTCCAATTGCACAAATCGCACTATTTGTGTTTCCAACAGTAGTAGGCAGAAACGGTAACACTTACACAAAATGTGCAGCAGAGTGTTTTTGACTGAAAGGACCTGAATTCTACTGGGCATGTCCTTTAGTTCAACTTCTGTTGCAGATAGTTAACCGGCCTTTTGCTTTGTTTCTTTTTCTTTTTTCTTTATTTTTAGTCCTCAATTCTCCAAGTATACATTTATAAATTAAGAGCGTGACTCCTGTTGTGAAACTGGGGAAAAAATGTCCACTTCAATTTAAACTGGAAACCAAAGGATGTTTTCACATCAAAGAAACGATCAGAAGGGCTGTGTCACATTCCAAAGCTAAAAAAAAAATTAACAAGAATGCAAACACGATGGATAATGTACCACTGCCAAGACTGCCTGCTCACAGTGGAGATCTCAGCGGCGCTGTCCAGTGAAACGGCCTTCCATCTGCCCGGTTCCCCGTCCAGAGCCGAGTTTTTGTGCCATGCCACCTCGGGGAGGAGGTCCTCTTCCGTCACGGTCCCGCATCATGCCACCACCTACTATTCCACGGGGCCCCCCCGGGCCTCTCTCATTGCGGCGAATATCCCTGCGCTCGTCGCCGCCGCGCGTCTCTCGCTCACGGGCGGCTCTGGTTTTTTTCTCCTCCACGTTCAGGCGCACCTCACCACGGAACATTATGGGCTTGTGGGGAAAAGCGGTCAAGGCACACGTTAGTCACCACGGCACAAGGTCCATTCCACGCAAGGCACATCATAACTCTGTGCTGGCTGAGGACCCCAGCCTTCCTTCACGTACGTGCCCGAGACAGACGTGACACGTTAAGGGTTCCCTGCAGAGCGCAACCTTAGGCCTATAGAACACCGTTTTCACATTCACTTGGGCGGGCAGGGAATTAAAGTGTTTGTCTCGAGCAAAAGCAGTGTTGTGTTTAGCCTCTTCCCTGCCCCCTTTAGTCTTTTCACCTAGGGGTTGAAGCTCCTGAAGAACTGCTCTACTAGGTTTCACTCCCACATCACAGAAATGAAAACTGCTGCCTTCTCCCCTCCAGTTCCTCAAAGAAAAACTGCAAATAACCCTGCTCCCTCCTCTAGACCCCCAGGGTACGGAATTCAGAGATCCATGTGATGCCCTTCCAAAGGTTACCTGTTCCACTTTCAGCAAAAGAATCTCTAAAAGTAAGTTCTGGGCTCTGTCTGGAGTATTTGTGTAGAGGGAAAAAAACACAAATTCCACATGATGCAGTTAGAGGAACGCAGGCACAGCTTTTGAAGCTACACAGCACTCTCGACAGAATAGGTATGCCTAAACTGTTTTTCTTTCAGCTGTTTTTTGAATGCCAAAGCCAAAGGCAGTGCAAACTAGGATGACCCACAACACTTGTGGTTTAGGGCTTTTGGTCCATCCCTGGAAGGGGATACTCAGTACCCAATGCCAATACTTACTTTTGCAACTAAAATTCGCTGGACAGGCTCAGAATCGTCAAATACCACGAAACCAAAATTGGGCAGTTTTCCTCCCACTCCCTTAGTATTTATGCGAAGTTCTACCACATTTCCAAAGCCTGGAGAAACACAAGGGAAGAGACACTTTATCAAAACCCTCAGTGCCAGCTTTACCCTCTGCTCGTTCCAGACATCTGTAGTGTGGCACCATGTAAAAGCTTACCCATTAGCATTACGCGACTTTTTAACAGTTTTCCATCTTAGTCCCTGCAGCTAGAATCACTACTTACTCATGAAGAACTCCTTCAGTTCACTCTCATCAATATCATGTGGCAAGTTCCCAACAAAGAGCTGGTGGCTGTCTGGATAGCGAATGATCCGACGATTATCCGACTCGTTCTGCTCCATGTCTCCCCTTCCTACCGTCAACACAGAGAGGTTAAAAGATGTGTCTAAATCTGGATGAACGCATCTACGGGCAGCAACAAGCCTGTTCACTCCAGCCGGCTTGGACTCCAAATCGCATTCCCTCATTTCTAGCTGAAGGCAGCAGGCACGGGCAGTTCACGATCGGCCACACCCGACACAGGTACAGACAAGGCCTCAGCAGGCACCTCTCATGACCCCGTCCCAAGCAGACACACAAGCTCATCCACGTTACCTGGCCGAGGTCCTCGCGGTGGAAAACCCGGTCTCTCCCTGGGACGCTGCTCACGAATGCGAGGAGGTTGAGACTGAGCTTCAGGTTTAGTTTCCACTCTTGGCTAAAAGAGGAGAACGTGCATTATTTAACACTGTCCCAGTAAAAGCAAAACCAAACCCCCAAGCTCACCAAAACAAAAACCCCCATAACACAAGACATGGGTAAGTGGCATGCACAAAACAAACTCCAGAAGATAGACATTCATGTCAATGTGTTTGGGAGGGATTTTTTTTCACCTGTCTAAATTCCTCTGTACCAATCCAGGACTGCAGTGTTCATTTATCACTGTTAAAAGGTGCAAAGCAAGCATCTCTCAATCAAAGCATCTCCCCAAAACACGGCTAAGGTGAATTTTCTGTGTTTGACCAGGCATCAAGACCCCAATGCTCCGTTATTCACAAATCCCTCAGCCTGACTTAAATCACAGAGGGCATAAAGCTACCTCAAGTCAAGTTCAAACTTCATGGATTAGGAGGCAACCCAAGATGAACACAAAGAGATGGGCAAATTACACGTTCTGTCCAAGCCCTGAGGAATTATTTTCCTCCAGTGTAGAACAATTATGAGAAAACTAACAAAAGGAAAGAGGAGAAGAAAAGCCCTCAGAAGCATAGCAAGTATTTCCTGAAATGAGCTTCTACAGACTACCTCCTAAGATACACTTTAGCTTTCCTGATGTCAAGACCATGATGCTCAAAGTATACCTTTTGTATTCAGGTACTAGATATCCATTCCAACTTTTTGCAAGCAAACAATTTGCCTTATGAGAAATACAACAATAAAAATGTCTCTATGCAGACTGCTGGTCACTAAAGCAATTCCCATTATTTTTTAAATTCCATTTCCTGTACAACAGTTAAGCAGCTGCTGGTGTGCTGGGTTCTTATCTTAGAAAAACAAAATTGTCCTTAGGAGCACAAAAATACACAAGTAGCCTGCAAGTAAGATTAAACACAAGGTGACCAGCTAAAAGCCCAGACTGCTGGGGAGAAGTAGTTTATATTAAACATCTTATTTTCCTTTAAGGAGTCAGGACAAGTGGTGGTTCCAGACAGAGTACTTCCCAGGGAAAAAAGTCTGGATTTTACATGCAACATGCAAGTGTTACACAGCAAATGGATGACTCAGCCCTCCTATCACTTGTGCTCTACGCAGCTAGGCATTAGTCTGTCCCCACTTCTAGGATCACTTTTCCAGTTCCAAGAACAAGCTCAGGAGATCAGCCTTCCTGTTAAATCTTGGTCTATTGTATTTCATGAGTCACTGGAGCTCCTCTGCCATCTTTCACTCACGTATCTTAAGCACTTCATAAATTACACCTCAAAAGCAAAACTTGATACCTTCAGACCCCCATTTCTTAGATACTCATGGCTATCAGGTTTAAACTCCCTCCTTCTGTCAGCCCCAGCCAAGACCTGCTAAGTCACTGATGTCCTGCTGTTAAATCCCAAGCATAACTGTGACCTTGTACCTGCTTGCTTTGTGTTTTGCTGAACTTCTCACCCAGCACACGAACAGCTGATCTCTCTGGTTGTTTTCTAAGGAGTACCATCCTTTTTTATAGAAAAAGCCTGCCTAAGTGCCTCAGGAGAAAAGCCCTTGTACAGAACTGTGCCCCCCAAAACACTGCCAAAGTCGGCAGCACCACAAGACTCCAGACCAGGGCTGCCATTTACAGCCCAAGCAGCAGCTCATTGCAACTCACATCTTCCAGCGTGTCCCAGCAAGCACGGAGTGGATGGAAGGACAACTTCCACCGAATAAGGAGCTCAGGAGACCCAAATTACCATGGGAGCCAGGTATGCCACAAACCTCAGCCCGGCAGAGCTCTGACAACCATTAAGGAAAAGATGGCATTGTCTCTTCTCTTCAGGAGCTCACGTGGGGAGGGAAAGGCAAGACAAGAATCAGGCCCTGCCTACCCCTGCCCCTGTGCAGCCCTATGACAAATAAGGCAGTAATAAAAATGGGAGATAAAAATAACTGAAAATGCTACAAGGAAAAGTCCCAGTTTATCAATGTAGGCAGGTTGATTTCTAATCATCTACAATTAAAAAAAGAGCAAGAAATGCTGACCTGTTTCAGTTCACAGCTATAAGGAAAGAGCCATGAACCTGTTTATATCCAGAACAGTATGTGCGCAGTCCTTTGAAGAGTTAACACTACAGGGGCTGTATTTTTAACTTGATAGCAGTGGGGGAAACTGGAGTGATGCAGAGAAAGGAACGAGCAGGGCAGTTATTTCTTTGTAACATCACTGACACCAGCTAGAACAGCATCTCAAAGGAGTCAGCCACCCACCCACCCACCCACCCGGGCATTTTCTGTCCTCATTTACATGCACATTGTCTGGCACTAATGGATCCATGAGAACAGGAAAAAGCTGCTACTTATTTGCAGCTCCTTGTTCAGGTGCCTTTGCTACCAGATTTCTACACGCCGTGTCTAAAATATGTTCAAGAAAAGGAGCTAAGAACTGACTAATTCTGGCTACAGAAGAGCTGAGATTTGAAATTCCTGCCATGTCGGTATTGTTCAGAAACTTCCACACACCATTACTTAAAACATAAAGTCAAAGCAAAAGAAATCAAAAGGCACCAAGCACGACAAGCAACAGAGGCAACACAGAAGCATTTAAGGGGACATCTATAAGCTATCTCCTGCTCTCCTGGGCAGATAATTTAAAACTATTTTTGCAGCCACATGACAACCATCCTCCCTCTCTGTGGCAAACAAATTAAAACCAATTTTGGTTTTGCCTAAGGAAAATCTACTCTGACTAGAAAAGCCACAGTTTTCACAGGTTAAATACCTCCTAAGTATTAATTGCCCTGTTTAAGCTGATGAAGACGGACAGACTTCCCAACTCATTACACAGCCTTTATTTGATGTCCATAATAGTCCCAGCAGACCAGAAGAAACACCACGTAAGGTGTTGGGGTTTGTTTGGTTAGTTTTCTATAACTTTTCTCTTTTTCTTCCCTGTTTCTTTTTCAACATGCATTTGGCTGAATGGATGAATCCGTAGTCCTGATAGGACCAGGGATCTCTCTGTTACCACAAAATTGAGAAGAAACCAGTGCAACAACAACATCCGCAGCAGCCCAGCTATTCTACTGAAAACTGCAGCCTTTCTAAAAGGCTGGACAGGAGCAACTCAAGAGACAGTGCTCCGGCACACCCTATCAATGCACGGGGCTAGGTAAAGGACACATTTTCCTGCTCTGGTTTGAGCACTTTTATGCAGATGGAGGAAGCTGAATTGAGAGTCTCAGAATGTCTCACACCACCCTGGCATGAGCAGGACACGAGCTGTCACCGGGTCAAACTTGCTCTCCTCTTTTCCTTCCTCACCCAGTCAGCCTAGGAATGGGAAGATAGCATTGTCCTGGCAAGGAAATGTGAATCCTTCCATTCATCACACAGTCATAAGTTGGTACAGGGTTCTGTGACAAGCTAATTATGCATGGATAATGAAATCCAGCATATAGTCCTGTGGATGTTAGCCTTACAAGGCAATCTTGCCTCTCAGAAATGGTGCACTTTGTTTTTACTGCTGGGCCACTTCCACCACTGCCCTTTTCCAACACACTTCAGAAAAGTAACATTTTGTGGGGAATTGGTGTTTCCCCTTTAAACCAAACCATATGCCATTAAGTTAGGTAAAAAAACCACAGGAGTGATTTCCTGGTTCCACAAGAACAGATTTTAACATGACCACAACCCAAAGTTACAGCTGTTACATGTTTGTGCCTTTACTTGCGACAAGGAGGTGAGTGCATTAACATTTAAGACACAATCAGTTTGTGCAATTTAAGTCAAACAAGTCGATCTGTTAATTTAAAAAACTGAAGCAGTTTGCAGAAGTAATGAGACAATCCAAGGTGTTCACAGATGGGTTACCTGTGAGACTGGTGCTTTAACATGGGGTGGAATTCCAGAGGAAGAAACAGTACCACTAGGAGGCAGGTTTTTACTGGTCACTGAAGCCCAAGAGAAAGCCTGCAGGAAATGCAACAAACCTAGGCTACTAATCATGACAAACCACTGACATTCCTATAGGGAAACTCGTCTGCTAAAAACACACTTTTGGTTCATATCTGGCTATTAAATAATGGTTGTGCAAGCATTACAGTGGAGCTACAGAAGGGTTTGCAGTTCCAGCAGTCTGTGGATTCCAACGGCATGGAACAAGCGTGTACCGTGCCCACTACCACTGCTCCAGTGAGCCCAGTGCCCTCAGCATTCCCAGATCACTGCTTCCCACGATGTAACCAAACCTAGGACTGAAAACCCTGGAGTGTTGAGTGTCTTTTGCATGAAGAAAGGAAGCGGATGCCTGAAGTTATGATCAAAACTGGAGAAGAGAAAAAGGATTGGAAAAAAATACGGGAGACCCACTGGAGCTAGAAAATGACCTAGCTCCAGCTCTCCCTGGCTGCTCCCAGAGCTTTGCAAGCCCGCAGGTGTAACCACACCAGAGGATGTGCACTCCGGTTTTTAAGATCAGGCATCCTGCCTCTAAGGAGATCGTCAATGCGCCCAGATTGATTTTGAACCTATGCTGCAGCAATTTTGCAAGCGTCAGTGTGTTCCATTTCTTTTCAAGGAAAGAGCAGTGGTTCCCATTGCATGACATTTTTGGTAGTGGTAGCTACAGGTGTTTTCTTAACATGTTAACTGCACATTTAAAAATGTCTACACATGCATATACCCACACACACACACTTCACAGGAAGACCTTAAAATCTACAACAGGTGATGAGCAGCACTTAAAAATGACATTTTTTTTTCTTTTTTTAGTGAAACTTCGCATTTTTACAAGTTCAAAGGTCAAGCCTCGCTGTTCAGACAGCATGACATTACAGAGAGGTACCAGTTTAGCCACCCAAAAAGGCAAAGTTTAAAGGCCAATCTGGTTTCCATCTGCACTTAGCAGCACAGATATGACTCGTAACTAACCTTTGGTGGCTCTTGCGGTAGTGAAACAGGTTCAACAGGAGGTGGAGATGGAGATTTCTCTTCTAGCTCCTCAAGGGTCTTTTCTTCTACTTCAGCTTTCAGCTCCTCAGTTTTTGTTTCAGATTCCAATTCTGGCTCAGGTTCATGAGAAGACTCTTCCAGTGCCTCCTCTATCCCATTGCTACAATAGTCAAACACATTTTTTGAGCTTATCAATTGCTTTGCATTTTATCACATTGTGTGAGCTGTGCTATGGCAACAGCTCCGCTATGGAAAAGATCCTTGTGTCTCCATTTGCTGCAACGTGGTTTGTACGTACACAGTACGGTGAGAAGGGAAGCTGTACTCCTGTACTGGGTACAAAACCAGAAGCAAAGACACGTTCTACAGTTCTCTGCAGAGAATCACATAGCCCTTTAACCCTGGAGAAGAGGTGCTCACCTCAAGAACTGCTGCTTCTCAAAGAATACAAACACAGTGAGGACCAACAGACAATTAAGCTACACACATAAACAAAGCCAATTCTGGAATGAAACCAACTGTTTCTTTACCAGAATGCTACACAGCTTCCTTACCAAAACAGCTTATAGTCCCATTTACAGAAAAGCACATGCAACCTCTTCTCTGCTCTGTGTGGTTGAAAGGTAGGGGATCTGAATATCTCTCTTCAGCTACCCCAAAATCCTACCTTACCTCCAGTCACCTCTGTCTGTACAGCTCCTGCCACAGGTCACCACACGCCCAAGTGACTCTGTGATGAACAGTGCCTTTACAGCCTCCTTCCCAATGACACAGTAACCCCAAAACAAGACCTGACTTCATGCTTTCAGGCATTCAAAACTTTCTGCATTATCTTGAGTAAGCCACTGCCAGAATGCCAGCAAACTCCACTTTTCCATCAGATTTCTCCTGATAAGCATAAAGTGACTTGTGTTTAGTGTTATCACTGATGCACTCAGCACGTATTGTCTAGTGATGTCATACATGTTTTTTTTAACAGGGGAACCAGAAAGTCAGTTCTGGCCCTCATTACACCACTTCCGTGTTTCAAAAAAAGCAAAGTGTTTGGTGTTGTTTGTTTCTTTGTGTTTGTGGGGGTTATTTGGTTGTTTTTTTGTATTTTTCTTACAATCATAAATATCTGTTTTCTCTAATCTTGCTTAGATTTGCAGACGCTCAGGACAGAGACCTATTCCTCCCATACAGCTGTACAGCAGCCTCTCAAAAAGTACATCTTTCTCTCAGTTCCAAGTGATACCCAAAACTGAGTAACGTATCAAGACGTCCCTGCTCAGTGCAGGGGGTTGGAATTGGTGACATTTGAAAGGTCTCTTCCAACTCAAACTATTCTGTGATCAACCATCCTTTTGGTAACACACCTGTGACATAAGTCACATCACATCAAACGTGCTGTTCGAAGTACGAATTACAAAGATTCCGTTAAGTGTGTACACACACACACGGGTCGCTTCCTTTTCAGCTCACTTTAGAGACCAGAAATGAAAATAACTAACAAACATTAAAAAAAAAATATTTTCTCTCCTCAACAAAGAAGCAATGTCTCAAAATAATTCAATGTTAACTTAACACAGGTCCTTATCAAGCTAAGTGTATTTTCCTACATTACCTGTTAAATCACATCCAGAACCTAAAGCCAAAGCAATTCTGTCTGTCATTTTTATTAAAACAGCAACTTGATATAAAAAAAGGATTTCTTACGTAACAGGATGGTTTTCATAATAAGTACTGCTTGCATTTTCTTGCACAGGTTCAGGTGATGGTTGTCTTTCCTCCTGCTCTTCCTCCACCTCTTCCTCAGACTCTGACACACAAAAAAAACCAAAACAACAACTTGTCATCTCTTATAGATCTCCACAAGTGTACATGAGCCACAGTTAAAAGCATATTAAATTAGTAGCAATAAAATAAAGCTTCACCAGCAAAACATGGCAAAATTAGCTGCAAAAGAAGATGGAAGAGCCTGCCTCTCAGTCAAGAGTTTACAATTTTCACAAAAGGAGGAAGCCAGAGACATATTACTGCTAGGAAGTTCTGGAAGGAGGTTCTGAGGATCTTTTAAAGCAGCAGGTGCCTTTCATATGATGGCAGTGAAAGAGAAAGATTGCACTATTACCTCATAAATCTCACTGCCTCAGACTAAGAAGATGAATCTCAAATACAAGGATGATTGCCTAAAATGCTCTATTCCACAGAATAGAGATGAACAAATTCCAGAAACCACCCAGTGAACACATGGACATATGTTCTGGCTACACTCTGATTTGCTCTGCCTCATTGAACAGAGGGGAAAAAACCCAACTCAGGTCCAATTCAGCACTGGAGTAGCAATGAATTATTGAATGTGATGATGATGTGAAAGTGAACTATGTGTCCTATTTGAAAACCAGCTAGACTTTTTGCTCAAACTGCGTACAAATTGGACACAGAACACGAGTGTACCCGCTGCAGCTACAGCAGCAGAAGCCCTGCTGCTCACTGCTTCCATTCTCTGTCCAGCCTCACCCTCTGTGAGCCAGTTCAGCTCTTCAGGGAACTTGGCACTACTACAGGACCTTCATTTTCCAGAACATTTTGAGCCAACAGAGCTTCAGTAACAACAGCTCTGTGCCCCACAAGAAGGCAACATAGTTTGCATCCCAGCATCTCCACGAGACACTTGTGGCAACTCTGCACAGGAGAGAGGAACAACAGTGACACAAACCCTAAGCATGCAGTCCTTCTCACCTTCATCAAGTTCTCCTTCTGAATCTCCGAACACTTCATCTTCGTATCTGAAGATATCATTGTGGACATAGAACTTGTTTGGAACAGATCCCTGTAAAAGAGGAACACGCAGTGTTTAACACATACGGCATATCCTAAGTTTCGGGGTACACACTGACACTGTGCAATAGGACTATGCCACTGAAGTTATTTTCTGTGTTATTTTCTTCTTCTCTAAGCAAACAATTGAACAGTAGCTTCTGCTCAACTGAAATAAAGTTTCGAGCACAATAAAATCTGCTAATTTTGCTAAGTCACAGCAATCATAGGTTTTAACTAGGTGTACAGCTCCTCAGTTTCATTGAGGAATTTCAATTTTCCCTGTAACAAAAACTGTACAGTAAAAACCCTGAACTTTCATGGGGTGGCCGTACGCTTACAGCACCATGCAGGGAAACAATGATGAAATTCAACAAGAACCCAAAACAATCTCCAACCACAAAATAGCTTGTGATGCAGCCGGGGAGGCGGGGGGGAAAGACACAGAAAGAACACAAGACACCTTTTACCTGTACACAGCTCTGCTCTCACCAAGAGAGCAGTAACTTGTGCAACCCATACTCACATTTGCCATTACACTTGAAACTACACAACAACAGCAGAGAATTGCTCTACAGAGCTGAACCTTATTTTAAAAAACAATTATTTGCGCCAATGGCAGCTCCCAAACGCAAGCTTCAATTTTCTTTGCATTACTGCTCCAACACTTCAAGTCCAAGGAAATAAAACAGCTCAGGATGGGTCCAATACACTAATTTCTCTGCACTCAACACACTCTCACACATTTAATGATACCCTCCAGAGGAAGTTTTAAAGCCAGATCCTATTTTTTGTCCCAATATGACAAACTACAGGTGAGGTCAGGTTTTTTTCCATCATTACTTGAAGTTTGACACCATCTTACATATACTTACTTCTGGAGCAAGCACAAAAGTCTGCATGAACTTCCTCATTGGTTGCCCGTTGTTTGACAGCTCTCCCATGACCTGCACGACCACCCCGTCGCTCAGAGTGGCGTGAGCATCCACGTGACGGATCTTGGTGTGGCACTCACTGAACTGCAGGGACATCACCTTTTTGTGTATCTCCTAGAAAGAGACAGATACATTTCAGCTGCAGTGACTTCTGTACAGAGCTTTACACCTTTTACCTGTGTCTCAACTAAGCCCAAAAGAGCAATACCCTGAGGCTCAAAGATAAAGACAGGAATCACAAAGTGTCTTGCACTGAGAACAGTCTTCCTGAGCTCACTTAACTTTTTATCTGAAGTTTTTCACTAGGATTCAAATATTCCTGGTAGTAGTCAAACAGTACACAACTTGCTATCCAAGTTTTCCAGCTGTTTTAAAATCTATGACATATTTTAAGGCTTTAAGGACCCATTAAAGGGACAGGATTTAGCTTGTGTTATAAAAAACAAAGGAAACCTCCAAAAATACCCAACAACAAAAAACATCAGCCCCAAACCAACCAACCAACAAAAAAAAAAACTCCAACCCTTTACACATTTGAAGTATCAAACATCACAGGAGCAGAGAACATCTGCACTGCCAAGATTTCTGTACTGCAAATGAGATTCTGCTGGTGAAGGGAAAAGAATTGAAGCCTGCCCTGGACAAAAAGTCACACTGCTCAAAGATGTGGCTGCCACATGAAGAGATGTCCTAGGTGACAGGACAGACAATTCTGATAATGCAGTACAAGCAAAGCAATCCTCAATTCACTTCATTCATTTCTTCAGATAGTTATGTTCCACTTTAACAAAACTCCGCTCACACAAGAATTTCATGAAACTCACAAAGATCAGTCCTTTCCTGAGGAACTACTTCTAACTGAAACAAGATACATTTATAGCCCAAATCTATCAGGTCCTCTCTATTTTGTTCCCCATCCTAAAGGTATTTTCTGCAGATGCAAAGCTGAAGAATCAAACATAACTGCCAATGAAAGCAGAAATAAGCAAACAAAAACCCTCAAGCCAACAAATTCCTATTTGTTTCTTGAACAGGAAGCAGTAGCACAATCCATTACTCACCAGGTAAGAAAGTCAAAGTCACAGGTAAAGGAAAAAACCTTGATTTATTCTGAACATTTACAAGGATTACAGGACAGATTTTAATACTCACAGCTTGACCATACACTGCTTCTTGCGGTTTCCCACTGGCATCCAGTCCTCCGTGAACATAAGAAGAATTTCTGCCATAAAACCTGCAAGCAAAGAGATGTAAAATTCACAGAAGTGAAAAAACAGAACCAAATAAAAACATATTTTAGCCAAAAGTTGTAGAGCTGAATGCTTCACGTATTTCACCAGACTCAAGAGGCTCCATGAATACAGAACAAACAAACTGAATATTCAGCAGTGCCGTTTGCTCGAGGTGGCATAGCAAACTCCTAAATCAACCTCAACCTTTTGCTTGCTTCCTTTAAGGTAGGTGCCATTTTGGCTGCAAGGTCCCTCACCCTCTGAATCCCCTGCCTCTGACAGAGGCATCGGCCCAGTGAGGTACAAAACCTCCTGCCACTCCTCTGAACCCTGTTCCCTTCACAGCCTTGGCCAGCACCGAGCTCGTGGTTTTGATATTTAAATACGTACACTCGCTTCCAGTATTTTTCTTACATTTCAGAGATCCTTTGGCACTTCCATTCCATTTCCACATTTTGAGCCTAGAATAGTCTGATTTGACTTGGATTGTTACTGTCAGCTTATAAGGCATGTGGCAAATGCTTTATATTTTCAGTACATTTATATTAATAGAAATAAAAGCATTGTATCACCCTGTGTTTCTATTTAGGAGCAGGCTTTGCCTTGGGGGTGATTGCCATGAGGTCCAGAAGCTCACGTGTACCTTTATTATCCACCCTTGTACGGTACATATGAAATAAAATTGTCATGAAGTACTTCCGTGAGTTCAGTGTCACAGAGAGCGGGGAGAACACCGAATACTGCTCTTTACTTGAACAAGCCAGTGCAGAGGGTCAGCACAGAATTAAACCCTAGAACTTCCACATTTGCCATTTCTTGGTTTATTCTACTGAACTTAGAAACTCTTTGTACTTCTGCTTCTGTGAAAATGCAAGCCCAAGACCTTCACTCCCTTGACTATGTCCAGAAAAAAGTCTGGGAAACATTAGATTGTTTTCTTTGGTACCAACCACATAACCATGATTTTGAGCATGGTCCAGCACTTCCTAAAAGCAAGGAAATACAGACACTTAGGTGAAGCAGTGCACAGGTAGATAAGAAAACATCTTTTCTCTAAACCATTTCTCTCTAAATTCCAAAGCAACCTCTCAGAACGACAGCAGTTCTCACTAAGGGCCTTCACAGGGGACCAAGAGTTTTAACTTGTCTTTTAAGGAACTGCTCAAAGTCTCTGGGTGGTAGAGTCCCCAGTTAAATGGAATTAAAGATTTTTGGTTAAGGGGCCAGAAAAGCCTCATGAAGTCAACTGAAATGCAACAGGCATTCAACCACCCCGAGTAACGCCCACTTAGAGGGCAAACTGATCTCTGCTGCTCCTAAGGCCTGGGCAAGCTTTGGATAATGACAGGATCCTCTGTGCTCTTCTCAAGCCTTTAGCAGGATGAAACAATAACTTGAACACTTGTTGTCCTCACTCTCTCACTGCTGCAGCAAAGAGCACATCAAGCACCAGGAAACCAGGGAAACCCAAACCTTTCCATGGCAGAGAGCAAGCTGCTGTTCAGACTAACAGCAAGATAAGAGGGAGGATAAGACACCCTCCCTGGAGAACATCACTCAGAAGAAAAGTGCAGCCAAAGAACACAAAGGCAAACGTCCTCCATTTCTGACCCTGAGCAGAAGAAAGGGGCAGTGGTGGCAGAGACTGCAAGTGGTTAGAAAACACTTCATACAAGCAGCTACAGAACTGGGTGAGATTGAACCTCACCAGATCAAAACCTCTTGGACTCTTCTTTGCAGAGGTAGTTAATAGAAATTCCACAGATGCTGCTGCTAGTGACACTTGTGCCACCTTTCAAGCGGACAGAGAATGTTCCTGAGCAAAAAGTAACACTTGCACCACGGGAGCCTGCTCATGAGTATCTAACCAGCCTCCTCAACCTCAGCAGGTTTTCTGGAATCTGTCCACATTACCATTTTATCGCCTTAGAAGCAGCACGCTTTTCCTCAGAAGAAATGTCCTGATGACATGCCAGACATCCATGTGATCTGATTTGGTTCTAGAGCCTGGGGAGTTTGCAGTAAGATGAAACAGTTTTTCCAACAGCCCAGAAGTTAGCCAGGTCCTTTTTCTCCCATACTCAGAAACGAATGTCTGATTTACAGCAAACAGGACACACTTATTCAAAAACATGATCACTTGGTGAGTGCAAATGTTACCTGTGCAAGAAGTCAGGAGCTTTGTTTAGCAGAGTGTAGTACTGTCTCACGAACTCCCGCCCTACCAGCAGGGGACTTGGCTTCTCCATCACCATTGCTTTGGTACTCAGTGTCAAACGCTGTAATTAAAAATATTCACGTTAGTTTGAAGGAACCCCTATGTGTCACAAGTTCCCCACAAAAGGATAAATATTGTGATATTAGAATTGAAACAATTATGCATACAGGGCCTTAATTCACTAGAAAATACTCAACCAATTCAAGACACCCTCTCCCACCTCTTTTAAGTAAATAAGAGCATTTCAGTCAATTCATGTATTACTTGGATAATAAAAGGGATCGGTGGATACAAAGTCCCTTACAGAACAGGTGCTTTGAAAAACAAAAAACTACCCTGAAACAAAAACCCTGTTAAAAATCTCTTGCACCATTTGTTTACACCTTTGGCTGACGAATATTTAAAAAAAACAGTTCAACAGCCCTGCAAAGCAAAAAGGAATACACTGCCTAAAGGCAGCTGGCACCTCTGCTTTGAAAGGTTACTGTCACATCTGCAAGATGAAGAGGGGAGCAGCAATCTGAAGTAACCATGTGGGCTGGATTCACATTCCATGAAGACAGGGAAGGGCCTGTTTTCAGTGCCTCAGAGATGACCAAAGTCTGAGGCACTAGCTGTCCAACCTTACTGCATTTCACTTTTGTCACAGAACCATCTAGGTTGGAAAGGACTTCCAGGGAGTCTACCTGCTTCAGCCTGCTATGCTCCTGCCTATGCATACTGTCCTGCAGATCACCCATGTTATAAAATAATCCTCAGTATTCTAAAACACTTTTTGATGGCTTGCCAGTACACAGTATGTTGCTTTAGCCAGTTCACTTAAGACTACCACTGTCTGCGATGATGAAATTCCCTCCAGTTCTCACACAGATGCTTCATTTACTTTCTCTCTCCAAAAATTCATGGGTATGCAAGGCAACAGGCAAAGAAGACCAAGTCAAAAATACAAGTTTCCAACTTGGGGGATAATCCTAGATTGAGATTTTGTTTTTTTACCAAAATAACCTTAACCCATCAATCTAAACCAAGGGCCAAACAAAAGACCGTTCACAATTACAGCGAGACAGCACACAAAGCACATGAAGTGAAACTGGGAGATTAACCTCAGCTTAGGAAGGGTCTCTAATCCAGGCAGAACACACACAGAATCAATGCCACGAACACGTCAGGTCAGATCCTGCAGCGTAGTGGAACTCTGAAGCCCACACACCTGGCTCCAAGAGCTTACACTTCACAGACAAGCAAAATTATCTCCAGCCAGCAATCCAAGCCACGAGACAATACCAAGAAATGCTCCCAAACGCAGTTAGTCAGGAATCACGCCTGAAACAACAGTCTCAAAAATGCACAAGTAAGGCAGAAGGCAAAGCCTGAAACACAAGCCTTGAACTTGGAGATAAGAAATCAGCAAACTCATGATAGGGCTATCCAAAATCCTACTGTAATATAGGGTTTTTAAATAAACCCTTTGATATAAATCAACAAGACCCTGCAACACAGTATTAGTTTTGCCTCACAGGAAACCCCAGAGGAATTAATTATGCTAATGAGACACAAACCCAAATGTCAAAATATTAAGGGACATCAAAGAGTTGAGCCCTGTGCACGCTCAAAGCAAGAGCAAAGGAAAGAAAACAAAACATGAGCAATTTGAGGATCCTCCTGACACAACTCACACTACAGCAATGGCATGCACTAGGAAATTCTACTGAGAAACCAGCCTTAAAAATAAGAAGGACATCTCCTTTTCTGCAGGTGAGACCATCCTTTGTTTTTGTTCCCCTGCCTCTCAAGCAGATGATGACCACAAAGTTGGTGACAGGATGTTCACCTTGAGCACCTGGGAGAATACACAAAGATGGAGCCTCATCAGGCTTTTTTAAAGAACCTGTTAAAAAGCAGATGACAGCCACCACAATAAGCAAGTATAAGCGAAGTATACTTGTTAACAAATTGCTGGCATACCTCAAGGAACACTGAAAACGTCTCTGGGTACCAAACATAATAATCTGTGACACAATAATCTCCTCCTACACTACAGGAGCTCTGTATCCCACTACACCTTTTCTTCAGTGGAAGCTGTCCTATTTCCCCACTGTGCAACTCTTCCATATTTCAAGTGACAGCACCATTGATTTACATGACACCATCACATAATCTTAGAGGATGTCTCAGTACAAATCTTCACCAGTCTCAGTATGATTTCCTTTCACTATTTCTTCAAAGATCTCAATAGGGATATCAGAGCATTAATGAACTGTTCAGGTCTCCCAGGTCATCAAAAGGCGGTGAAATAAAATCAGAGGCACTCCGTGCTAGCAACACGGGTGCCACAAAACCAGATTTTCAAAAGATTAAAATCTCCACGTGTCCTAATTAGTATAGCACCTCCCTAAAGTCAAGGACCCGAGCCTTAGCAGGCCCAAGGGGTTTGGAGGTAGAGACACCAGTGAAATTTAAACCAAAAGTCAGGGCATGAGCATCAACAATTTAAACAGGCCAGATTTACAAAGAACAGTATCTCCACGGCTTACCAGGCACCAAGGGAAGCACCATCGATATCAATACTCCAGAAAAGCTCTATTTCCAGTTTCCAGCAATACACACTTAGGAGATAGTGACTAACAAACTAAGAAAGAAGACTCTGAGTCCTCTTGTCAGCTGAATGCAATGAGCCACATTCTTAGATCAGCCTGAGCAGCCACTGAGAAATGAATGCTTACGGCTCAAGGCACTCATGTACACACTGGCCAGGAACAAAGTACTGCTGTTAATCTGAGATCCCAGCACTGAGGTGGCAGTCACCAAAACTCAAATACACTCATCTGCTGCCTTCTTTATGGTGCAACTGTACTGTTAAAAAAATCCCTGTGCCATGCACAATGGCCAAAAACCATAAGCCACATGGTCAGGATAACAGGACACCTCTGCAGCTGCTGCTCATCCACAAGCACTCCTACCTACATCCAGCTGACAGAACAACCCATCCACAAGATTTAATTTTCACCTCACCCCCTACTTCTGATTCCTCTGTTACCAAGAAGGCACGCTGGATTTCCAGCGCTTGCCTCAACCAAGCAGAATCAGGAGCCGCACAAAATATTTTGCAATACTCACAAGCTGAAAGGCACAACGCAATGTGGTACCTCTCTCTTCCCAAGACAAGGCTCAGAGGTGAGGAACCCGATTCCAAAACGAAAGAATATGCACGTGTGGCAGTGCACTCCTTGTAACTTAAATTGGTGAGACTCAAGTTTATAACAACAGCTTCAGCCTACAAGAAGGATTTCTTTCAAGAGAACAAGGAGAGAACTGGCACAGAAAGGAATTATTTGTTATTTGCAGGCAAAAAAAAGGCAAACAAACAAAAGTAGAAAAGATCATTTCCTCCAAAGAGAAACTGCATAGTCCTGAAGTTCACCGCACACCTTCTGATGGCCATGACAAATCAAGTCAGGAATCAGCCTTTGCAAAAAGGTGAAACTGCTGAAGGATGAGGTACAGCCCACATGGAGACAACTGTGCTGAAGTACGTGACAATCAACTACAATCGTTTCTCATGTCCACACTCAAGTAAGAGCATGCAACATCATTCAAGCCTTAATCATCTTTATACACAAAACCTTATTAAGCTGTGTTTGTCCCTTCTTTAACTGAACGAAAAAAACCAACAAGAAACCCAAATCATCATCCATCAGTTTGCACAGGAGGGCAGCAGCAATTTGCTTCTGAACAAGTGGCGAAGACTGTTATGTGTTGAGTAGTGAAATGTTCCCTGGCATGCATTTTGCTCAATAAGCAGCTCTGACATTAGCAAAGCTTTTTTCCACAATAATACATGTACGCTATTGTTGTTATTATCATTATTATTATTATTATTATTATCATTATTATTATTATTATTATTATTATTATTATTATTATTATTATTATTATTATTATTANTATTATTACTTCCCTTGCCCTGTGGAAATATGACTCCATCTATGGCAAAGCACTGTTACCTGAGGCCATGACTGAGCTACAGAATAGTGGCCTACATACTCCAGTTTAGGTATCCAGAGAATAAACTTTGGCACACAGTCTTTGGTTGTGCCCAGAAAGGTATTCCAAAGCCACTTTTATACTGTTTCAAGACTGACCAACAATAGTGAAATTGCCTGGAGGTTTCACCAATTCTACCTGGGGAAAAAATACCAAACCAAAACCCAAACAAACCAGAACAAAACTGAACTGAATTCTGACAGTAGCTGAAGAAAGCTTCACCTGAACTTGAACATAATGTCCATCAAGAGAAGTTTGTAAGCTTTACAAGGGAGCTCTGGGCCTCACGAGTTGTTTTAATAAAAAATCTACAAGCGAATAAAATTTTGTTTTATTGACAAACAAATTTCATCCTCTGAACAAGCCATCCACAGAACAATTTGTCCATAACTACAGGCATCAAGCTATCATCTTATACAAATTTGCAACAGCATGGCTTGTTTGTACATCCACAAGTTTGCACCTCTTGTCCAACTCGTTAACCAGATTTGAGTACACCACTTAAAATGACAATGAGTTTGAGGAAAATGTTCTTGCAGATCAGGAAGATGTTCCCCACACAGCGGGCACACTTGGCCACGCCACAAGGGACACAGCACCACTTGGCACACCTCTGCAGCTGGAGGAAAACAGAAGGGAAGGGGGGAGTAGCTTCCACAATCTTGGACACATTTCTTCTGAACCAAGATCACTGCTTTTAAACTGTGGTTCTTACTGTAGACAAGCGAAAAATAACGCCTCGCATCGCTCCTGCAATCCCTACACGTGCTCTGGGACACCACTGCCGGCACACACGGTGTGAGCAGCCACACCCGGGATGGAGCTACAAACACAAACCAGCCCAGCAGGCCCAAGGCAGGGCACACATGGTACCCCATGGAAACTCAAAGTAGCGCAAACTGCAAGGAAAAAAATCCTGAAAGGGCAATCCAAAGCCCCAGACAACTCCAGTGGTGACAGTGCCATCTCTGTCACGCTGGGCGAGGTCAGTGCCCAGAGCCTCCTCCATCTGCAGCAAGGACCAGACACCGTGGGCAACCTACCAGAATCCCTTCACTTAATGGTCTCCTTTCCCTCTGCGCTGCATTCAAAACTGCCTGAGCTCCAAGGCACGGCACCCAGCTCTTTCAAAGCAAGCTCTCCTGAGAGGCTGGTTTAGTTTCAGTTTCTGGTTGGGGTTTTCTGGGAGGAGTTTATCTTAGGCACACAGCTGCCATGGGGGACCATCCTCTGGGCAATTAAGCTGTGTGGTCCAAAAGGGCCAAGAGCCCCCCAGAGAGCAGTAACAACAGTGATCTGCTCTGGGGGAGCCATTCCACCTCCGCGTCATCATCCAAGACCAGGTTCAGTGCCTTTCTCCTGGTGCCTCATCAGATACATCTATTAGTCTGACACATTCATCTTTTCACCTCATTTGAGTTGCAGCACAGTTCTTTTATTTGTTAAATGCTCTCAAAAGCAGTGCCATCAGGCACCATAACTACTACAGCAGAAGACTCAAAGCCAATGCTGTGCCTTAAGGTACAGCGGTTCCTCACTGTGTTTTCAGTGCTGCGAAATGATCTTGAGGGTAAATGCTTAATTTGAATCCTCAGCTCCATACAGGAAAACATTCATATGGACATCAGCAGCTACGTGGACGACTGACATTTGGCTTTCTCTTCAGTTTAAGCTAGTTTTCACAAAAAAGATTGTACACTCCTAATGAAAAAATCATCAGATACAGATCATAATTTCACACAGCAAGCCCACATCTGCCAAGCAGACTATTCTAAGAACTTCCAATGGTAAAGCAAGATGATGTTTCTGACATCCATGCAACCAGGGTTCACAAGAAGGAATCCTTAAGAACGACAAGCTGTCCTAGGGGGAGGTATGGCCCTGTACCCACTCCCACAATCACAACGGACACAGAATGCCTCCTGAACGATGCAGCAACGCCAAAAGCAAAGCAACACCAGTTTGCCAGCAACGACTTCTCAGCTCAGAATGCAACTTGACAAATCCTATAGTCACCTGCAGCACTGCAGTAATACAGCCATGTTACAAACTTGGGTATGGATTGATATAACTTCCCCTATTTCTCAACTGTTCAAAAGTACCTTGGGCACCTTTACACTTCTTTCTGCATGAAAGCAGATCACTTGCACACTGAACTGAAGAATACACACAGGGCACGGGGGTTGCCAAACCAGCAGGGAAGGCCACAGTAGCATCTACACAGCTGGCTAAGACTTTCTGATTGAAACTAAACAATAATCTCATATTGTCTCGTTCTCTCCCGTGATAGTCCTTTTATGCGGTGGTACCAGGCACCACCCTCAAGATCCAGGCTCACCCAGCTACCCAAAGGATTTAACAGATTTGTTCTGGAGATTCTCCTAGGCACCCCCACAGGAACTGCAGTGACCCTAGAAGTGAAGGGAGGAAGAAGCCTGAGAACCCAACGAGCTCAACTCGGGTGACAAACGAGAGCAGCTCAGAAAAGACCCACTTAAGGCACCCAGCTCTGCAGAAGAAAAGGTGCCCACAGCAGCTTCTGCGATATCACTCTGTTTGCACTCACTGCAAACAGAGCAGCCCAGATTATGACTGAGGAAAGGGGAAGCGCTGAAAGGTGAGGGCTGCAGAGCGGGGTAGCCCTTACAGCCAGGTTGCCACGGCTGTACTGACTGGCAGGCGAGCAGGGGGGCCCGCCGAGCCGAGGACAGGGAGCTACGTGAGCTTCAGCAGCACCCGGCCCATGCCGAAGCCCACGTACCTCTGGAGGGCCCTGCACAGGGATCGATCCGCGAAGTGAGACGGGAAGCGGCAACCGCAGGGCCCAACGCCACAGCCAGCATCGAGTAACGCGGGGCTTGGGGGCGCTTTTCCCCGGCCTCCCCGCGCCGCCCGGGGCGAGGCGGAAGAGCCGCCAAGGTGACGGCGAACAAAAGCCGCCCCCCCGAGCTCCGAGCCCAGCCGGGAGCCAGCGGCCGGGGCGAGCAGCGAAGGGCAAAAACCCGGTACCCAGGGCGCTGGCCCGCTCGGCGCCTCGGCGCCGCTCCCGCCGCTGCCCTCAGCCCCGCGCCTCAGCGCCGCCCCCCCGCACGCGAA
>VXBU01011287.1:143805-238603 GCA_013400315.1 Bombycilla garrulus | reverse complement strand
GGGCCCGGGGCGGGCGGGGCTCGCTCCGTGCTCTCTGTCCCTCACCGGGACCGGCTGCACCGCCCTCACCGCGGCCTCGGGGCACCCCTGTCCTTCCCGACCCCCTTGCTGCTGCTCAGGGGAGCTGTTTGCCTTCGACGGACGTGTCTGGCCTTGAAGAGCCACGGTGCGGTCAGTGCTGGGATGCAGCAGGGGGCTGCGGAGAGCTGTGCCCCCATTCTTTGCTCTGTTAGAAGATTACAGCTCGCTAGAACAGAAACGTTTTTGAGTTGTGCTGAAATAAAAAGCTATTCATGATTGCAGGTCAAGTACTAGTTAACTCCTTTACAAGGTGGCAGAATCTGTCCCTTAGGATAGTTAGTCTCTGAGAGGACTGCTGTGCTATGTCAGACATCTCTTGGGGAAGCAACTCACTTTCTTTCTTGGGGTTATGTATGTGAAGGTGGAGATACTGAAATAAATTTTGGTTTGTGGACGGACCTGGTGCTGGTTGTTTCCCCTTTTCTTGCTAGTGACCAGAATCTCTTTATGCCAGCTTGAACGTGTCAGGTGAGTCCTGGTGTGTATCTGTGCTGGCTCACAAGGGGCCTTGGGCTGTGCTCAGAAAGGAGCAAAGCTGGGGGTGTGTGGTGGCTGCAGGCTGGAGTTGCCCTCCTGTGGACCAGGAAACCGCTGACATGGCTGTGCTTGCTATAAGCACCTCATTATTTGGTGACCAAACCTGACTGAAGGGTTCTTTGTTGCCCAAACAAGGTAAGAACCCTCTGGGCCACGTGCTGGATGGTTGGTTTAGTTCCTTAGTTGATAAGGAAAATGAAATTCCCAAAGCTCTTTCTTTAAATTGTTATTTGAGAGGGGTTGTCTCCCTGGAATGAAAACAGCTAGTTTCTTCTGGAATTGATGATCTTGGCACTTTATGTGCCCATGTGCTGCGGTTGCAATTAAAATTGCTTAGTTTGGATAGGTGGAATAAGCCCAACGCTGCCAAACTCTACCAGTAACCATAGGAAAGGCAGCACCAGGGAGCTGGTGTGTGGGTGCAGTCCCTGAAGGGTTTGAAGTTCTGGTTCTTGACTGTTGCTCCTCAGAAGGAATCCAGAATATGTGGCAGTAGCAGCCAATGAAGGCATTCAGCATCTGAAAAGTAATTTAAGTACTTCGTGGTGCTCTTCTCTTGGACTTGAAGCCCCAGCCTTATCTAGGTAAGCTTCTCGTTCTCGCTGAGGTGACTCAGTTTCAGAAGTATTGGGAACACTTTTTACTTGTAGTTAAGAGCAACGATCCCTTTGCCGTTCTTCGTTAGGAGTGAACGCAATTTCTGAATTCCAGGCCTGAGCGCTCGCCTGGGGATGGTTGTGGAGGCGCAGAGCCCGGGACGCGGGGCGAGCTGTGTTGCGGGCNGCCGGGCCGAGCCGAGCCGAGCCGCCATGAACTTCTTGCGGGGCGTCATGGGCGGCCCCAGCGCCGGCCCGCAGCCCTCGGGAGCGGACACGGTGAGCGGGGGACGCGGCAGGGCCGGGGGGCCGGGACAGCCCCGCCTGGGGCCGCCCTGTCGCCACTGGCTGCGCCGCCGCCGGTGACAGGCCCGGTGGGGGCCGGTCCCGCTCGGGGCCGAGAGCTGCCGGCTGGACCGGGGAAGGAGCGGCTCTCCCTGACCTTGGGCCGTGTGTCGGGAGCCTCCCCTGCGCCCCCGCCGTGCTGGCTTATCCCGTGTGTTGTACGTACCGTTCCAGATCCAGAAGCTGTGTGACCGGGTGGCTTCGTCCACGTTACTGGATGACCGGAGGGATGCTGTACGTGCTCTCAAGTCCTTATCCAAGGTAAGCAGCCTACTTCCTGAGTAGCGACGTGAATTTCAAGTAGCTCTGTCAGGTGCTGGTAAAAAGGCTTTGTTTGGTGTTTGGGCTCGGCCGTTCACCGTTTGTCTCTTCTGCAAACAGAAATACCGGTTGGAGGTCGGCATACAAGCCATGGAACACCTCATCCACGTTCTCCAGACAGACCGGTAAGCATCCTGCAGCTGCTTTGGGCTGCTGACGCAACAGATGCAGACCTGGTGCCTTGTACTGACAAAGCTGGGAGGGCAGCTGGGTTTCTGGGAACTCCTCTGCCACCTTGGCTTTTTATGCTGGTAAATGTTGTCAGAGTCTATTTGGAGGTAAAAAGAACAGAATTCCAGGAGCCAGGATGAGGGACAGAAAGACACCAAACTGCCAAAGTATGTCTTAATGCTCTACAGGGGCATCTTTCCTTTACTGTAGATAGGTGAGTCCAAATGGATCGTGTTAACTAAATGCCCTGTTTGGATTTAGCCAGATCAAGCTGTTATTGGGCAAAAGATGAGCTAGACACAATTAAGAGGAAAAGAATCAAGTCAGCTGGTGTGTGTTTTTGCTCACATATGTTAAAAACCAAGTTGAGTTCAGCTAAACAGGAGAGCAGGACTCTGAGGGTGCTGCTAAGACAGATCGGTGTGGACTAAAATGTAGCACTTATGCAATCCAGTGTTTGGAATATCTTTGTTATTCATCCTTGCAGTCACTGCTGACAGTGCCCATGTGTTGTACCATGGAATGTGTTTGCATTCCTTGGATTTAAGTTTCAAATACTGCACGTACTTGGTGTCTAGGCAGGCAAATGTAAAGGAATAGTCATTCAGTCAGTGTTTGAATATCAAGCTGGTCAGTTTATATGGGGCAGTCATAAGGCTGTGGAGTACCTGCTGGAATTGGAGGAGTGTGTCCTTTGATGCCAGTAGGAGAGCTGCAGCTCAGTGTGTGGAAGGAGGCCTCCTGCTCCAGTTATGGATGTAGGACATGAAACTCTTCAGTGCTCAACCCGGGGCTGCTGACTGAGGCTGTTCTTGCCTGGCCAGTTATGCCAGCTGGGAAGAAGGTGTGAGGCTGCTGTCTAGGCAAGTCCATGTTACTCCTGTTCTCTGGGCTGGCTAGTTAAAATTGAATGTCTGACCTGGTGCAAACAGTGAAAGGGAAGGTTATGGGAGTACCTGTCATAGATGTGAAGGGGAAGCCCTTAAAAAAACTAGGCTAAGGAGCCTGCTTTTATCCACTTATCTGCTCGGAGGGCAGATTTGAACTTTGAGAAGGGAGGCGGGGCTCTACTGATCCAGTTGAGAAGGCAGCCTGAACCCTTTAGGCCAGGGACTTGAGACTTTTCAGTGCTTTTTGGGCTCCAGTTGATCCTTTGCGATTTCTGTGTGCTGGTGGCATGTGCATGTATCTCGTGTGACTCAGGCTGCAGTTGAAAACAAAAATACATGGGGATTTTGGGGGGCTTTGAGCTGAAGAAATGCTGGCTTTCAGAAGATGTTGCTAGAGTCCTTTGCTCTTGCATGTGTGGTTGGGCCAGCACATCAGCTGGGCCAAGTGTTGGGTGCTGTGGCTTTTTGGAGAGAGTTGTGGTCTCTGCGTGTGATCAGTGCAGCTGTTACATGTTGGAGTTTGTGTTACTGTTTGGTGTTAGTAATGGTAGAGGTGAGGTTTCCTGGCCTCTTTTGATGGAAATCAAAACCAGTTGAACTGATTAAGTTATTGAGAAAGGAGTCATGGACTTAGCTGTCTCCAAAGCCTAGTGAGATGGCTGTATTGAACTGGGAGGCTGCTGGTGTGACACAGGCAGCTTTTTTTTGTGTGTGCCCACAGCTCTGATCTTTGGACCTTTGCAGTGTCCACCTTAAGTGCCCTGAAGCTTTTTGCAGAAGTGGAAAATAAATGCTGTTTTCCACCTGTTTATGGGTTTGTTTGGGTTTTTGTGTTTCTTTTTTTTTTAGCACTGTAGCTGCTTAAGAAGAGAGGTCTATGACTGGTCTCCTCATATGTCACTGTACTCATGTAACTAATGCACATGTGCTGGCTTGTGGCCTATTGGCTGTGTTGCTGTGAACTTTAAGATGACAGCAGATTTAATTTGATTAGAAAAAGTCAGTGCTGCCCATGTCCAGTTCTCAGTTCCTTAGATCCTGGGGTCTTCCTTTGAAATAGTTACAGCCTCTACCCTGCAACAGCAACATACCACTTCTTAAGTGGAAGACATCATTCCACTTGTTAAACAGTTTACTTGTAGGTTGCCTGAAGGTCTGTCTCCTGCTCAGCTGCTTAAAACTTGTTCTATAAAACTTGCTCTTTAAGTTTTCCAGTTCTGTGAATAGGGCATCCCAGAGCCTGAGTCAGCTTTTGCATGTTCCAGCCTTAAATACACTAGAGTTCTTATGCCATGTGTTTATTTTGTAATATGAGCTAGTGCTCTGGTGGAGGACTTCTAATGACTTGTTGTTGAGGTGTTGCTACATCCCACCAGGGATTATTTTGAAAAAAATTTGGCACTTGACTGTAGAATGGGGCAATGCCACTCAGCTGTTGATGTGAGAGAAGGCACTGCTGGAGTGAGGAGTCAACTTGATCCTTAACTGCTTTGTTTGTACATATATTAAAAGGCTTAGAGCTGGGCTTTCTTTTCCCTAAGGCACCCATCTGGGTTAGCCATGTGCAGGACAGTCAAGCACAGGTGCCCTCACTTCCACGTTGTCCTGCTCTGCTGTTGTTTGGGAACTCGGGGGACCCTGACACCTCGTTTGAATGCTGTGGAAAATCACCACTAGCAGAGGCAGGTCGGCTGAGGTGCCTTGTGCTGGGTTGTTGCCTGGCACAAAGGCTGCCTCTTATGGATGCCTGAGAAGTCTTGCTTCTTGACTGCCTTTTACTGTAAAGTAAAAGCTGGACAGCTACAGCATGAACGGAATAATCAATGAGATGTGGGATGTGCTGAACAGCAGATGGTGGCAAGGCAGTGAACAGCAGAGGTGGGATGCTGCTGTTCTCATTTTGTGATGTCTTCTCTTTCAACCAGAGAAACGAGGCCTGCTTTTAATCATGTGTGCATTAAATGTGCTTATTCTTTTGTAGCTTCTGTTACTTCCCTAACAAGGGACATTAAAAAAACCCACCAAGCTGCAGCCTTGCTTTTCAAGTTTCCAAGGAAGAATTTTTTTGTGTTTTTCTATGAAAAGGCAAGTGTAGACTTTGTAGTAGTGTGTTGAAGAACTAAAATGACAGTGAAGGGAAAGCAGAAGCAGGCTGGAGATGTGATCATACCTGCTAGATGAGACTGTTTCCATGGACTAAAAGGTAAGGTGGTTGGTCAGGCCTCTGCTCTGAACCCGCCTGGCAGCCTCATGAAATGCAAATTTATCTTTGGTGTGGAGGCATTACTTGGAATGCCTTGGAGATCAGTGAGTGTAAATACTTAGAAACTGGAGTGAGAGATCTTTTTGCAAGTCTTCTTTTCAGATGCTTGATAGAGTCATGAAAATGCTGTGAGTTTTGTCCTTTTGCACTTGGGTACACCTTTCTCTGTGGTTTTAGGTTTTGTTGGTTTGGGTTTTTTTTTGACCAGCTGCTTTCATTCTCTTTTTGTTTAAGAGCAACAAAGCAAGTAGCAGAAATGGTTATGTTCTGCCCCATAAACTCTTGTGCTGTCTCTTGGTTGTAACAATGTTTACAGATGGTTCAGCCTTGGTAATGCAGAAGAAACAGGTATTTCCTGAGAGAAGAGTCTGGGTGTGAGCAGGTGAGCTAATGCTTTGGGGTTCCCTGCAGTTTCCTGGGCATGCTGGAGTTCAGAACCCTGTAATAATTAGTTTTAGTGGGTTTGGTGACACACACAGGTTGCCTGTTTCTGAGACTCCACAGCTGCTGCTGCATTCTCCTGGAGTGCTGAGGTTTGGCTCTGGTTCTGTCTGATGGTGTAGCACAGAGGGTCTCACCTGGGAAATGCTGAAGCTTGTCTGCAGCTTCATTGGAGGATCTTCTGGCAAGTCTGAAGCATTCCTAGGGATTTCTGCTGGCGTAGGAGCAGGTTGGAGGGAGTGAACTCAGAACATTAAAGACACACCTACAGTGAAGAGTCCTGTTGTCTGGTTTCATCAGACTTCCTGTGGCTCACCTGAGGGAATGGAACTGGGAAAAGGAGCTTGACTCTGTTCAGGGAGTAAATGGCTCATGGTTATGTGGTGCTGCAATAAATCTGTGCTTCTTACTTGGCCCAGTGCTGCAAAGGGAACTGCCTGGGCAGAAGAGCAATGTTGTAAGAGTAGTTGGAAACAAGTAATTAAAGAAAAGTGGTTCTTTCATTTGCAGTTCAGATTCTGAAATAATTGGCTATGCTTTGGACACACTCTACAATGTTATATCGAATGACCTAGAAGAGGAGGAGCAAGGTAAGCACTTGGTCATAATAGTTGTATTAACTGTGGTATTGCTTTCCTTGGTGCTTTGTTCAAGTTATCAGCTGCAATACTGTGATTTACTAATGCTTATCTAGACCTGCTTTGTAATTGTGTGTAGCTCTTAGGATAATGCTAAAGACCTTGGATGCAGCTCTTGCATTAAAGTAACACTGGATCTCTTGCTTATTAATTAAAAAAAAAATTTTATTCTCTGAACAAAAAACTTTGTTCTCTGAACAGGAGCCAGGTTGGAATGGCATAACTTTTCTTCTAGTTTGTAAGCCAAAAATCAAGTTCCTCTTTGCTGTTGGGGAAGGATAGTTCTGGCTGTTACTGTCAAATGAGACATTGCCATCTCATAAATTAACAAGGATGTTGAGATGTAAAATCTCAGGTACCTGTGATAAGGTGCTACATATAACTGTGAAAACCTTTTTCAGCCCTGCTGTGGCAGTGGAGAAAGATTTAGAAAGATTCTACTGGTCTTTGTATGGCTGGGCTGTGAAAATCCACGTCATTCATACCTGTTTGATTTTTGAAGGCCACTGAACTGGTCTCCAAGGCCAACGAATGTTATTCTAAACCGTGTTTCAAATTGTGCTTGGCTTACTTTGCTTTTTTTCTATGTTACTCCAGTTCCCCATCTTGATTAAGAAGGTTTAGCACAAAATCAGTTTCACAGTGCTGGTGAATTCATGTTTGTGGTAAGGGCCTTGATTATAGCCTGGACAAAAGTGTTGGCAGGTTTTTCCAAAGAGCAAAGAATTGTCTGGCTGGAGGTGTGTGTGAGAGATGACCAGTGTTGTGAGGGTTATGGGGTGCTTCAGTTTGACCCCTTCCATAAGAACCTCCCACTGAGTGCAGCTGCTGTAGGAGGCTGGGATGGCTGCTTTGGAAACTTGAGCTTGTGCTGTAATTGGTTATGCTGTGTGGAAAGCTGTTCAACTGGTAAACCTGTCTCTTGTTTCTTTTTATTTTATCTGCACTGCCAGATGACTCTGAAGGTAAAAGAACCCTTACTTGTATAAAAATATGGCACTTTGTTTTAGCCCTAGTTGCTATTCCTGCTGGTAACACCTGCTGCTGTTTAAAAAGGACACTGTAAAAACTTGCGCTGAAGCTGAGAGGAAGGCATTTTGCCTTCTGCTCTGTCCTTACTCTTTGGAGCTCAAGTGTGTTTACAATTTGACTTCTCCTGTGACTTGGCATGTTGAATGCCAGCAGATCCCAAGAGGCTGCAGTAGTGGTAGATCCTTGATGAGGATGTCCAAGGTGTGCAGCCCCAAACTGGTAGGATTCAAAGGGACCGAAGTTTGCAAACGGTTTCTGTTTGCAAGGAGCCCTGAAGCTGGACACCAGTGCACGAGCTGCACATGAGCATCCTTCACAGTGTCTCTTTTAAGCAATGCATGTTAAAATACAGTATTCACTTCTACCCTAGGTTACCACTAATGCTTTGCATGTTCTCTTTGAGACTGATCGTGGTTTTTTTAAAACTAAATTCTAGTCTGCAGTGCTGCTTGGTAGTGAATTGATAAGAGCTGATCTTACTAGATGGAAGCTGTTGGCTTGATTTGAGGTAGCCCTGGGAATGTGTAGATTTAAGGAACAGTTGTGGATGGAAGGCTGGTTGAAAGATCTCTGATGTAAGTGGAAAATACCAAGTTTCCCTTTACCGATTTGGTTTTTTATTAAACCAAAATCATTGTTTATTAATTATTATTTTATTTAGTAGGTTTTGTTGGTTTGGGGAAAAAATGCAATTTGGCCCTTTCATGGAAGAAAACTGAGCTAGAGTAAGAAAAACCAACTACAGCCTGAGACAGGCTGTGCAGGTTGTGGATGCTGCTCAGGTTTTGCTTTAGCACCTGGAGCTTGTGCAAGGAAAACATCGAGAGTGCAAACACTTGCTATTTGCAGCTGAAGGTGGGACAAGGACAAGAGGTTGTCACAGCTCATGCAAAAGTCAAAGTGAAGTATTTTTACTTAATTTTGAAAGTAAAATGTTTAGGTTTTCTGGGCTCTGTCTCCTTGGCCTGCAGCTGGCTACAGGATGTGCAATCCCTGTGTGATTGATTCTCAGCTGAATTGCCTCTTACTCTGTAGAAGCTGAACTTGTGTGGAGTTTTTCATCTTCATTTCTGTAAATGAATGTACATCAGTTCAGGAAGGGCCTAGACTTGGTAAGACCCTCAGTGTCAGAGAAGTCACAATAGGATTTATGTCCTGCTAGGTGCCTGGGCTAGAGCTATTTTGCACATAGTCTGTCTTCCCTTTTAATATTTTTGTAATATATCGCAATTTCTGCAGCTAGAAATTTAGAGCAGTGTGTTTTTTGGAGGAGAAAATCCAAATACTTACAGATTTGTTCAGAAATTCACTTGCTTTACTGTTCATTTTCTGTTTATTTCTATTAAAACAAACACTTTCCCTTTGAACTACAATTGCTCTTGCTCAGTTTTTCAGCTGACATTCCTTAATTATGTCAACCAGTAGTACCTGCATGCCACTGTTTTGTGGAACAGTTATATAAATTGCTGCTCAGCTGAGAAAAATAGCAGTGGTGCAGAGATGTTGCTTGCATGGGGTTCAGTCATTCTGTGGGATACTTTTGCATTTATTTTTTGTTCATGCAACAGTGATGCATAAAATAATTATTTAAGACAATTAATGTGCTTGCCCAGTTCTGTGTAACTGTGGAGTGAAGAATGGCACTCTATTCTGGTGCATTTGAAATCAGTTCAGTTTCCAACACTGAGAGGTTTTGATGCTTATCTATATGACTCTTCTTTTCCCTTCCTGATGTTTAGGTCTTTTTCTGTTGCTAAACCCAACAGAATAATTGAGATATTTGGGGGAATTAGCTTTACATGATCTATATTTCTTATGCTTCAAGGCCCTTGGTGTGAATTGTAATTTGTTTTTGCCCATCAGTGCAGGGTACTCATGAGGAGCTGCTCTCTTGGAGTAGGGGAGCTATATGGGGATGTAATTGCTGAGATTCAAAAATTACATTTAGAATAATGTAGGGCTTTTGTTATGTCAAAATCTTGTTTTGGTGTTTGTTCTGAAAATAATTCAGTTAACATTTATAACAGTGACTCAAAACGTTTTGGTCACCCATGGCCTTAATTTAGTAAGAATAAAAATCACAGTTGCTGAAGTTGTTCCAGTTGTGTTGTAATATGTTGTTTTTTGCTGTTACAGAGGAAAACTCAGCAAAACAAGTTGATGATTTGGGGAGTCAGTTCACAGAAATTTTCATTAAACAGCAAGAAAATGTCACTCTGCTGTTGACTCTGGTGGAGGTGAGTAACTGTGTGATGTTTAGGCTGCTGAGAGATGGGCGATGGAGGGAGCCATGGTTTTGTCCCAGTGAAGCTGCTGTTAGGGGTGAGGTGAGCCAGGATCTAGGGAAGGTGGGGCTGGAGGTGAGTCAGGACTGACCTGGATGAACACCGTTGGTGCAGCTTTTAAAGCAGGGGAGCATGGCAGAAAATCACACAACCATTTAGGTAGGAAAATGCCTCCAAGGTCAGAGAGTCCAACTGCTAAATTATGTCCCAAAGTGCCCCATCCACATTTCCTGAACACTTCCAGGGATGACTCCACCACTGCCCTGGGCAGTCTTTTGAATGCCCAGTCTCCTTGTCAGTGAAAAAATTTCTCTGACTAGCTAATCTCAACCTCCCCTGGTGCACCCCGTTTTCTCTCATCCCCTTGCTTGAGAAAGGGGTTTTTTAGTTACTTAATTAGAAACTGTAAAAATTATTGCTCCCCAGACAGCAGTTTGTCCCTTATGCAAGGATTGTTTTTCTGGTGATCATTCAATCATCAGGAGGCAGTTCAAGTGGAAAGCATGACTGATTTCCAGCAGCATGATATTTAGCTCATTTTCCAATGGTTTTGTCCTCACAGACTGCCTTTTTACTCAGAGATGTTAAAATTTTTGTTCCCAAACTAGGAATATGGTTGTGCTTGAGAGAGAGAACAATACAATACTATCTTCTTTTCTTTTTCTTTGTAGTCCAACTTCAGTTAAAAACATGATATTCTACTTTTCCCATATGGAACCTGTGTTATGCTTTCAGCAGGATAAAGGAACTGGCTGTGTATCTGCATTAAATTCTGAGGAGTTTGTAACTTAACATGCTCCTTTCCGTTCTCTCAGGAGTTTGATTTCCACGTTCGTTGGCCTGGAGTGAAGCTGCTGACATCTCTCTTAAAGCAGCAAGGGCCTCAAGTGCAGCAGATCATTCTGGTCAGCCCCATGGGTAAGTGCTTGAATCTCTTGCCGATGCACTTGGAGCGTGATGATCAGCAGACAGGACAGAGGCCTGGAGGAGTCTCGAGCAAGATGTTTTAAAGACCTCCAGCATGAAAAAGCTGCACCTCTTCATGTGTTCCGAAACTGTTTGTTGCAGGTGTTTCCCGCCTGATGGATCTGCTGGCAGACTCCAGGGAGGTTATCCGCAATGATGTAAGTGCAGAGGGTCTGCTGGGCCTCGGCATCCTCTGTGCTGGTGTATCCAGCAGTGCCTGCTGTCCCTGGGGTGCAGATATGCTGAGCTGCAGGGCAGGGGGGTGTGCCTGTCATCCCGCCTGAGGGTTGTGCTGCTGCTTCAGCATCCTCCTGAGAGCTGTCACTTGTGGAAAACGATGGAGTTCTGTTAAAACCCAGGTTTGATTTTTATTTTTTTTCTCCTCCACCTGTCAAGGGAGTCCTGTTGTTACAGCAATTGACCAAAAGTAATGCAGCCATACAGAAGATTGTTGCCTTTGAAAATGCCTTTGAGAGACTTCTGGATATCATAACAGAGGAAGGAAACAGCGATGGAGGTACAGTGGAGTCTAAGACTTTGCTTTGTGCTGCTGCAGCTATGAGCTGGTGTTTCCAGGCTTACCTTAGTGGGTGGTTGGAGCTCAGTCAGTGGGTAAAAGGATCACATGGTATAGACTGGTTGTAACAAAATAAGCAAAACCAGGTTGACCAGGTAGCTGCGTTTCAGTGTCTTTCAAAAAACTGGCGTACTTATTTAAAATATCAGGTCACTCCTCCGAGCGTGTGTGCCTGAGTTAGTGTGTTCTTGCTTGACCTAGGCCTGTGCATGTATGTGCTTGGAGTGGCAGTGTCAGATGTGTGTGCTGCATTTGTCACTTACCGAGTCGGGCATCTGTGTTCTCCCCACGAGATCCTTGGATGCTTGGAGTGGTTTGAAAGAACAGCTTCCTGAGCTCCTTCAGCTGCACCAGCAACTTCAGTTTTCTGGTCAGCTTCATGACAAGTCAGTCACCTATTGGAGGGGAAAATAATTTTAAAAAGGAGCAAGAAACAATGCAGCACTTGAGGTTTTTTTTTACTAGTGACATGTGTTGCATTTACTACAATTTATTTCAGTAGCATGACAAGTTACTGTTCCATGACCTTTCTGTGGGCTGCAGGAGCAGTTATTGCTTCTCTCCCAGCTATATTGTTCCAGGTATGTTGGCATGGAAATATTCAGCAAACCTTTGATTGAAAGCTGCTATTTTTAGGAGACTTGTTATGTTAATTCCTGCGTGCTAAGACTTCTCTGCTTCCCCCCCTGCTACTTATCTGTTCCTCTGATAGGAGGAGCCTTTGTCTGAGTGTAATTCGAAAACTAAAAAGTAGCTTTGGAATGAGTTGAAGATGACAGCCAGTAATGTAGAGAAGGAATATGTGAGCCAGGAAGAGCTGCTGCCTCAGAATCATGATGTAGTTCAGGAGGAACTTTCTTTGAGTGGATTTATAGGGACAGTGTAGTCAGATTCTGGAACAGGTGAAATTAGGGACACAAAGTAATGTGAGGTTTTGTTGGGAGTTTTTCCCATTTACCCACTTAACTGATATGAGCTGACCATGCTTTGTAAATTTGCTTTGGACTTGTGGAAGAAAAACAGCTATGGTTTCACAAGGTTCCTACTTATTGATCCAAACCGAATGTGTGTTAAGAATGAAGAGCTCAGAAATGTGTGCTCTGTTCCATCTAGAACATCCTTAGTGTATGGACAAGCTAATTTTTTTCATGTGGCATATTTTGATTCACCTTGTGGTATTTTGTCTCATCAGGCATAGTGGTGGAAGACTGTCTCCTCCTGCTGCAAAACCTGTTAAAGAATAATAATTCCAATCAGAATTTCTTCAAGGAAGGTTCATACATTCAGCGTATGAAGCCTTGGTTTGAGGTTGGAGATGACAACTGTGGGTGGTCTGCACAGAAAGTAACTAATCTTCACCTGATGCTGCAGGTAAAATGCTATTACAACTGCTAATTACCACTGCCAGCTCTTTGTCTGCTCTCGTGCAATGACAAGTGTCATGTCATAATTGTGAAATCCAGTTCTTCAGCTCAGAGTTGGCTACCAGTGCTCATGAGCTGTGCTGCTCTCAGCACAAACCCTGTCAGAGGTCAATCTGTGATGGCTGGCGTATCTCACAACTCGGTGTCACCTGAGATGTAACTGAGATTTCAACTGAAAACATAATTAGGGGTGTTCTGTGTAAAGAATGCCCTGGTATAAAACTGAAAGTCAAGCAGCTTTACGTAGCAATGAGAGACACATTCTGTTCATTGTCTCCATTTTAAGAAGCAATTCTGTTTTACAGTGAAACTGCAAATGAGTTTGGTTTTGTGTTCAGAAGGTGCCAGGCTCTGTTCACACGGCAGTGTTTCCTTCTCTGTAGCTCGTGCGGGTCCTGGTGTCCCCCACCAACCCTCCTGGTGCCACCAGCAGCTGTCAGAAGGCCATGTTCCACTGTGGGCTCCTGCAGCAGCTCTGCACCATCCTCATGGCGACCGGCGTTCCTGCCGATATCCTCACAGAAGTAAGAGGGGCAGCGCACGGAGGGGTGGGAGCGACCCAGGGGTGGTGACAGGAGTCTGCAGAGATAACCAGCTGCTGTAGAGACTGAGTCCTTCCTGAGCAACTGTTTCAGATGCCAGAGGTGTCAGCTTCCTGTGTGGGCAGCACAAATGGAAGAGTCATTTATGTTGGTAAATTTCTGCTGTTCTGCAACCAGAAAGGATTTGGATTTGCCTATCTTTTCCTTTTGAGTTCAGCATATCCCAGAGCAGCTGAATTGATTAATGACTTTTCCTGGTTTGGGGGTGGTTTTATTGCTGGTTTTATATTTTGGGAGAGTCGACAGATATTCTAATTTGATAGGCTTCCGGTGACAAGGGATTTTAGCTTCTAGAAAACCCTGCCAGCAATGTAGGATGTGGCATTTTTCCCTTGATAAAACCATGTGCTTGGATTGAGTGTGGACTCCTCTATTCCAGTTCTTAATTTCTTAAGTGGTTTCACTTTTAAAAAATGTCCGGTTTAGCTGTTATTTTGCTGTCACAGAAAAACTGATCTGGCGTACAAATTAAGCTGGAAGTGACTTAACATTTGCTCAGCATCTTTCACAGCTGTTAAATGCCTTGATTTCATGCACACTGCTTTTACTTAAGTCTCTGAGCTGAGACTTTGTATGCGCTTTTCAGAACTGAAGTGTCAGGGTAAACTGGAATTATTTTGTAAGATCTAGGTAGTAGACCATAGCTTGGATTTAACTTGATTCTCTGCCCTTTCCCTAGACCATTAATACTGTATCGGAGGTCATCCGAGGATGCCAGACAAATCAGGACTACTTTGCCTCTGTAAATGCACCTTCTAACCCACCAAGGTAGAGGAAGAAAAGTGTTTTAACTCTCTTAGTTGATGAGGTATTGGTACGGGCAGGCCAAAGGATTTTTTAAGTTCCACACTTTGAGTTATGATCTGGAGTAACAGCTGCAGGTTCGTGTAGGTTGTATTGGATACTGCATTAAGGGGTCAGGTGTGTTTGCAGAGAGGTGAGGCCTAGAACTGGTGTTATGTGGCACCTGAAACACAAATGAGCAATGACTGAGAAATTCCTCGATAGGGATGAGCTGCTGTTGCTGGCAGCCAGAGGACAGTCCAAAGAGTATTTAGAGGCAAGGGGGGGGATGGATCATCAATCTCTCCTGTGTATTAATAACGGAAAAGCTTTTAACACCTTTGGCTTTAATACGCTTCTTTGAAATAGTAATAGATGCAGTGGTAGGCCACAGGATGTTTCCTTACCTGTAGACTACATCCATATTATGTACCTGCAGCTGTTTTAATTCACAGTTCAGTTTTCACCTTTTCCTTGCTTTAAGTTCTCTGCTTTTCCTTGCTTTCCCAACAGGCCTGCAATCGTAGTGCTGCTCATGTCCATGGTCAACGAGAGGCAGCCCTTCGTGCTGCGCTGTGCTGTTCTCTACTGTTTCCAGTGCTTTCTGTACAAAAACCAAAAAGGACAAGGAGAAATCGTCTCAACGCTCCTGCCATCCACTATTGACGGTAGGCCAGGGCACCATCTCTGTAGTGAGCTCTGAACTAGCACCTGTTCAGTGCACCACCTGGTGTCTCATGAAAAATTACTTATCTGCTGTTTAGTGACTGGTCCGGCCAGGGTGATTTGGCTTAGATTTGTGTAAAACCTCATTCGTTTGGTTTTTTCTGTGTTTTAGCTGTGTGGTCTTAGATATTTTTCCATTTCTGTGGCTTGTTTTTAATCTCCCTCGTACCTCTTGGCCACTCTGGTAGCTACAGGTAACTCCGTCTCGGCGGGTCAGCTGCTCTGCGGGGGCCTCTTCTCCACGGACTCCCTGTCCAACTGGTGTGCTGCCGTGGCCCTGGCCCACGCCCTGCAGGAGAATGCCACGCTCAAGGAGCAGCTGCTGCGGGTCCAGCTGGCCACCAGCATCGGCAACCCGCCCGTGTCGCTGCTGCAGCAGTGCACCAACATCCTCTCGCAGGTACGGCACCCTGCCCCGCTGCGGCTCCGGCTGGGCAGGGCCATCGTGGGGACACAGGTGCCAGGGGCAGTGTCCCTCCTGGGCAGGGCTATTGTGGGGACACAGGTGCCAGGGGCAGTGTCCCTCCTGGGCAGGGCCATCGTGGGGACACAGGTGCCAGGGGCAGTGTCCCTCCTGGGCAGGGCCGTCATGGGGACACAGGTGCCAGGGGCAGTGTCCCTTGTGGGCAGGGCCATCGTGGGGACACAGGTGCTCAGGGGCAGTGTCCATCCTGGGCAGGGCCATCGTGGGGACACAAGTGTTGGCTTGATGAGGAGGATTCTCTTTTGCAGGCTGTTTTTTTAAGCTTTGTTTCAAGCTCCTTCGAGGGGAGGAGAATAGCAGCAAATCTTGCTTTTCCATCAGATTGCTGCTTGATGCTTCCTGTTCTCACTTGGCCCCAAAGCATCCAGGCCTAAACTTGGTTTAAAGGACAAGGCCAGCTGGCAGAATCCCCACTCGTGATATGTTTTTTGGCTGAAGAAGTGCCTGTTTGGTATTTAACCTGAACCTGCTAATTGGAAGTATCATGAAAAAAATTACTGTCATGTATTGATGGTTGACTTTGCTATGCAAAAATAAAACTTTTTTGAACTTGTCCAACATGTTAATATGTGGCTTAGCAAATGTCAAGTGAGTGGAGTTCAGCTCCTGACCCATGCCTCCTTGTGATGTTAACCTGTGCTGGAAACATGCAGGCAAGAAGCCTGTGTAGTAGTAGGGAGTTGCTTAAATCTGGTGGCAATTAAACTTTGCTGCAAGTGAAAACAACAGCTGGAATTTTGAATTTGTTCCCATTACTTTTCTCCTGCGGTAGCTAAAAGTAGCCAGTATTCATTTTTATTCTATTCCTGGCATTTCTGTGTAAGGTAAATTAGAGTCTGTAAAAATGCTTGCAGTTCTTCAGCACTAGGTGATAAAAGGGACTCAGATGTGGGGGGATGTTTCCAATATGTTCCACTTGAAGCTTCTCAAACAATGTGTGTAACTTGCAGGGTGATAAGATCGACAGACGGGTATGTATTTTTTGGCACAGCTTGTGCATTTTCCTGCCAAAAGCAGGCCTTTCCCTCTTGTCTGGGGTCTGCTGGGAAGGATTTCTTTAACTGCTTTTTGATGTGTTTCCACTTAAAGCTTTGTGTTGCAGTGGTTTGGGTTTTCCCTGGCATAACAAACTCTTGGTGCCTCCAGGGGAATATCTGGGAGTGCTCCCCAAAACTATGGGATACGTATCTTGGGCAGCACGGGTGCTTTCTTTCTTGTGGGGCAGACTAATGGACCATCTCTTCACATAATAAAATGTGGGATTTCTTGCAAGGAAAACTAAAACTGTTAGACGTGCTGTTTTTTGAATGGCCTGTAGCAAACAGCTGGTACCATCAGAAGTGCTGGTGATGTCCTGACTGCTAGAGGAAAAACTGTTTAGCCTGCCTGCCTAATTGTGAATAGCAGGGATCTCATTTTGAGCGTGTGACCCCTGAAGAGTTGTTTGATTTCCAGGCTGTTATTTAAAACACAGCTGAGTTGCTTATTGGTGGCACAAAAAAAGTGTTTCTGCTGTGGAGTTGTGTTTTACCCTGTTGATCACAGCTCAGGGTTGTTACCAGCTCTGAACTATGGAACAGCAGCCATGGGGGGCTGTCATCTGTCAGAGTAGGTGTTATTATCATGGTATGTCTAGAAAGTAGCTGTTTTGTAGAGAGGGTTTTTTGGGCTGTGTGAAAATCCTTAGGCAGATCACATCAATTTGCCCTCTGAACAGCAAGCGGTGCTTGAGAATAAGTTGTTTGCAGCTGCTTCCACCATCTGGGTGTGCTGCACAAGCAGAAGTAACTCCATGTTTGTCAGGAGGACAGGGCCACTGTACCAAGGCTGGAGCAGGTTGAGGTATGGCCGTGTGCTCTAGGGCCACTGCCACTTACAGGGGTTATTCCCAGTGTACATGGGCGAATCCTGCTGGGACTGTTAGAGCCAGTGTTTGTACATGGTGGAGGGCACACTTTCCTTGGGTGCCATCTGAACGTTGACTGGTGGAAGAGATGGATGCGTCTCTTAGCTCAGCTGGGCCCAGGTACCTCCAGCAGAGACACAACTGATGAGAGTCAACTTGGAGATGAAAACTAATTTTATCCATCTAACAAAAATAAAATGCTGCAGTTTAGCATTTGCCTTGCTGGCTTAATGTGCATATTGTCTGAACCAAAGGCCACTACAGGATTATTGTTCTACTCAGAAAATAATACTGGGAACACCTGGCAGTTTTAAGTCAGCAGGGTAGGTCTTGGTGATGCATCTTTTCCAGGGAATCCTTACGTGACTAAATGTACACCTTCTTCCTCTTTATAAAAGGGTTTTGTGTGTTCCTTCATGTCACCCTTGTATTAAAAACGCAGAACTAACATGTTATAATTTTATATTGGTGCTGGTTTGCGTTGAGTAATATTTCACATCTGTGTTGCTTGCTGGTTTGCTCTGAAAACAGTTCAACATGAATGGTTTGATCCTTGTTTTGTCCAAGCTTTAAAGCTGTTCAGTATAACTAACGGATGGGTGTTTGGAAAGACATGACTTGTCGTTCGTAGAACAATAAGGTGGAAGTGGGTGAGTTCTGATCCAATACAGCTCAGGTTTGTATTTTAGTCCTCTCTGTGGAAAGGTAATGATGGGAGTGTTTCCTCTTCGCAGGGCAGCAAAGTACAGACCAGGGTTGGACTACTGATGTTGCTTTGTACTTGGCTGAGCAACTGCTCCATTGCTGTCACCCACTTCCTGCACAACCCAGCCAATGTGCCTTTTGTATCCTTGACCTGCCTGCGGAGCGGAGCCCTTTGCTCAGACACAACTTGGGGTATTCATGTTTGAGTCAGATGTTTGTCTAGATCAGTTTGTGGGCATTCTGCAGAACAGAGAATGCACTGGGCCAAGAGACAAAATCAGCTCTTTTGTTGCCAGTGCTCTGTGTACACTGACTTGTGTGTAAGATGCACATACCAAAGTAGTGTGGAAGACTGTCTCATCAGTCTGCCAGCCGAGTGAGTTTTTAATGCAACAAGCCTGTTGGTATTTGTAGTGTGAATTAAACTTAGACTCAAGAGGCAAGAAGAATGCTTTGTACTTCCGTTAGTTTCTGTGCTGGCTTTTCAGGAAAAAACTGGTCAAGTACATGAGCGCATAAAGCTAAACTGGCACCTTTATCTGTGTGGCAGGTGTGCTTTGGAACAAGTAAATCTCTCAGGTTAAACAGACAGCTACTGAGAAATTTTTGGGAAACCATTGATCACCCAAGCCCTTCAAAATTGGAGTTAACTTTGCAAGAATTTTGTCACTCTTTTGTCTTACTTCCTAACCAAGGTTGGGTTTGCTTGTAAATGAGAGGGAATGAATACAGGGAAAAGTGTTAGATGTGTTGTGATGATGAAATATCTCCAATATCCTTATCAAGAGTTCTAGCTCACAGGGCAGATAGCTGAAAACCTTGGAGAAGAGGAGCAGCTTGTCCAAGGCCTGTGTGCACTTTTGCTTGGCATTTCCATCTACTACAACGACAATTCCCTTGAGAATTACAGGAAGTAAGTATGATAAAGGAGTAACAGGACTGTAGGGAAAGGTTCTGTGAAAGGCAGGTGATGGTTCAAGAGGCTTTTAAGTGGGACAGCAGGGGGATTAAGATTTGAGACAGATGATAGAGTTGTACCTGCTGAACCCATCTCGATGGAGTGATGGGTTCACTTCTTGTCCAGTTGTTGCACTGTCACTGATTGGTCTCTTCCTTGTAGAGAGAAACTGAAGCAGCTGATTGAGAAGAGGATTGGCAGGGAGAACTTCATTGAGAAGCTTGGCTTCATTAGCAAACATGAACTTTATTCCAGAGCTGCTCAGAAACCACAGCCTAGTTTCTCTAGCCCAGACCACATGATGTTTGATCATGAATTTACAAAGCTGGTAAAGGAACTGGAAGGTAAGATGTTACTCATTTCTCTAGTTTTTGTCGTAAACTGATGGATGAGCTACCAGGCATGGTGTGTTACTCTTGGAAGTAGTGTGATGTCACTACAGGTTATGGTAATAGCTCTGACTAATCATATACCCAAGTTGCAGTTTAAGTGTTAAGTAAAAATTCTCTAACTGGATTACCTGATATTCTTAGTTGAAATGATGATCAATAGATTCTGAGAGATGTTTGTGTGTGCTCAGATGGGAACTCAAGCATTGAGCACATACAATGGTCATAAAAGCTTCATTTGCTGAAGCACATAATCCAGCTGTTTGCTGTTTCTAACTTGGATAAATTAAAGGTGAATGCTGAAATTCTTGGCTTGTTAGGAAATGGACACTTGCTGTAGTCGGTGCTTCATGGACTGTCATCAGTCTAACATCTGACTGGTGTCCTGTTTATTAATAAACTTGACTCAGTCTAGAGAAAGAAAAACCTTAAAACAGCAATGGTAAAGATTGCTTTGCCCAAGCAGTTTCATCTGCATGGTGCTCTTGCAGTCCTAAGTCTTACTTGCAGAATGATTTGGGCTGCAGCTGTAGTGGAGCCACGGTGCAAGTAGAGCACAGCTTTTTTGATAGGAAGTACTCAAAACACCTACTTACTTGTGTGAAACAGAGAAAAGCAGTATATGTGCAAACTGAATCAAGTCACCATTTCTATTAAACCTTTGTGCCAATCCCTTCTTTTATGTGCAGGTTGAGTTTGTAATGAACTCAAACTGTGAGGCTGTTTTGAGGACACAGATGTGAACTGGGCTCCAGTTGACAGAAACTGTTTTTGACAGGTGTAATAAGTAAAGCAATTTACAAGTCCAGTGAGGAAGATAAGAAGGAAGAGGAGGTGAAGAAGACATTGGAACAGCATGACAACATTGTGACTCACTACAAAAAAGTCATTAGAGAGCAGGTAAGAGGGAGCTGGACCATACACGTGCCTCTAAAAGCTGGCGGGTTTGTCCTTTGGAGGCACTGCAGTGCACTTCAATCCCCCTTGTTCCAAAGCAAGTAACAAGCAATCTAGCAATGCAGAGAGGTTTCTAACAGCACTCCTGTCAAGGGTCAACTGAAATGTCAGTGTTCGCAACACTGGTTAAGATATTTTGTTGTTTTTTTTTTCCTGGGGCTACATGCTCTTACCTGTGTTGGAGTGTTTCGCTTCGAATGAGGAGCTGGAGGACTTGCAGCCCTTCAGAGATAGAATTCTTACTTCTGTGCTCGCCATGGGGGGTATGATGAAGTGAGGCTGAATGAAGTGGTTTGTTGGTGAAGTTTGGCTGTACCTGCTGGGACTGGACTCTCAAAACCTTTTTCCAGGGATAGTTAACTTGTGTGGTTGCTGCAGCTTAGATAGAGAAGTAGAGGAGCAAAGCAAATTAATTTAAACTGCTAATGGGAAACTGAAGCAGGTGTTTTGTGTTCTTTCCTGCTCATCTGTCACCAGGGGTGGAGCTCAGGTTTTCCTGCTTTCCTTCACCTCACTGACAGAATTATATTCAAGAGTTACTGGTATAACTACATATATGTGACTACTGTATATAAATAGTATGGTGCCTTTTTTTCTTTCACAGGACCAGGAGCTTGAAGAACTAAAACAACGGATCAACACTTTAACATCTCAAAATGAACAGCTCCAGGCTACGGTCACACAGCAAGTGTCTCAGATCCAACAGCATAAGGACCAATATAATCTCCTGAAAGTACAGCTAGGTAGGCTTCATGAGTGACAATATGTGCAGAGATGTTGTGATTTCTGACAAGCTGCAGCAGAGTCCAGCAGAGACAGCCTTGTGGGTATAAGAGCTCACACTTGCTGGCCTCCAGGGAGCTGCTGGGAGAGGCTGTCTCTGCCTTGGGTCAAGTTAATCCAAACCAGTCGCTGCCTGTCCAGGTTCAGATTATGGGCCCTGGAGTGGGCTGAAGTTTGGGACTGGAATGAAAGTGTGAACTGGGGAAGATGGTGTGGCAGATGGGCAAGATGAAGCCTGTTACTGTCACGAGAGAAATTGCTAATTTAGTGTGTAAATCAGAGCAGTATGTTCTCCTTATCCCAAGGTCAAAATGCCTGATTAGGTGTACATGACATGATTAAAAATACCCAAACTGTCTTCATGATTACTTATGATGAAAAACATGTTAGGAATCAATTGCCTTCAGAATTTGTCCATGCCGTTATTTTGGATGAATGGAATTGCTGAAGCAGCAAGGAGCATACATACCTGAAGGAATGGCAAATGAGAGCTCTTCACTGTTTATTCTGTTTTATATGTAGAGAGTTCTTAAGTACTGTGCTTTGCTCCTTCAGTTAGAATGAGAAGGGCTTGTGTTGCCTTGTGGGGCAGAAGCAGGATGGGTAACAAGAACTTTGATTGGTGTGCTGGCAGCTAAGTTACAGAAGTGCTTGTTTGACCTTGGTTGTAAACTCTTGCTGTTTAGGAAAGGACACCCAGCATCATAATTCCCATGGTGACACATTTCAGATGAATGGCATTCAGACAGAAGAAGTGAGCAAATTGAAAGAGGAACTGGAAGAGTGGAAAAACAAGCATGAGCTGCTGCAAGGGCAGTTAAAGGAAAAGGATTCTGTGATAGAAAAAATGGTGAGTGCTGTCTCAGCAGAACTTGATCCAGCTGCCATTGCTGGTTTCAAGTGGAACTTGCCTTAAACTGCGCATGTCCCCATGGTGGTGACAGCCAAGCCATCCTGACCTGAGTGCCTGCTGGAAATAGGGAGTCTGGTGGGCGGTGGCTTGAGCAGAGCCTTGTCTGCCTCATGCTGGTGCCCAGAAGAATCAGTGCAGCTGGAGGATCAGTGCCTTTTAGCTTGTTTTCAGAGTGTGGGGAAGAAATGGTAGAGACCTGCTAGGAGCTTAGTGTGCCGTCACAGTGCGGGGTGCGTGCTTCATGCTGTTTGTGGTGCATGTCTCCTGTGTTTGTGCTGGCGTGAGGTCCTTCTGCACCCCCCTCTGAGGGCACAACCAGCTGCTCTCATCAGAGAGCTTTGGTGGGCATTGCTGAGCCTGCCTGCAGCTTCTCTGATGGGAATTTGGTCATGCAAGAACTGCTAGGGATTTTTTGAGAACATGACTGCATTTAAATTTCTAACACTAAAGCTGAATTTCTTTGTGTTTTTTCTTACAGAATTCTTCCCAGTTGGAAATGGGAACTATAGAGCAATCTTCACAGACCAGCAAATTTGGTGGCTTGGAGCACAATAATGAACTACAGAAGGTGAACTTGTGGTGTTTAAATGCAGCTGGGGTGAACAGGGATAGTTTGGGATGGGAAGGGAGCTTTACTCTTCAGGGAGGAGCGTTGATTCCTGAATGTGTTGCTGTTTTTCATCAGCTGTCTTTTGTGATGATTGTCCTGATCATGGAGCATCAAGGTTATGCATCTAAAAATGAATTGGTTGTTTTCACTAAGCAGGTTTGAGCCAGCAGAAGACACTTTAACTGCCTTGCAAAATGTGTTTATCCTGTGCAAAACATATGTTTAAATGTTGATATGAAAGTTTGCAGGTATTAGATGTACAGCACAGAATAAATAACTGGAGATTCAGTTCTTTAAGGTAGCTGTTGCTCAAAAAATACCTGGCAGAGCTCCTCTGTTGGGAAAGTTATGGTGCCTGGATTAATAAGCCATCATGGATCACTGCACCGAGAGGGGCAATGCACAGAGGACACCAGTGCGAGTGCAAGTGGTACCAAACACCTTGATAGAAGTGACCCAGGCTCAGATAGGTGCTTTGGTTGGGCATTCCACAGAAAAGGGTTGGTAAGAGCAGGCTGGACAATGGTGCATGTTGCTGTCTAGCCTTGTCATTTAAGGAAAGAGCTGTTGAGGTCTCTTTGAGGGGCAGCTTTCCTGTTACATTTGCTGTTATGAAGCAGTTAGTCTGGGAGCATTTGACCTCAGGAAAATTTCAGGTGAATGTTTTTATCAAATTAACTGAAATCTTGTCTCTTTTTCCTGAAGGAATTGGAAATGCTCAGGAGTCAGATACAACTGCAGTCTACAGAAATCTCTAAGCTTCAGATGGAGAATCAAAAGCTACAAGCAATGGTACTGGTGATTCAGTTGTTTTTTTATCTATGGGAACTAAATCTTCAAGACTTGCCTTCCAGCTACTGTCTGTAGCTACTTTCCTAAACCAAGCTTGTTGTAAGTGCACACGTCAGCAAGTGATTCCAGCAGGGTTTCCAGTGAAGTAATGAGCTACCCAGACAAATCTCTCATGAGCATCGAGGGGACTTTTAGTCGAGTTAGTTCTCTCTGAAGGCACTGGTCCTTGGTGTTTTTAAACAATTATAAACTATTGGCTGTTCCAAGCTTATGCTCTAATTAAAGTAAATAGCCTTTGTGTGACACACACACAGCTGTGGGATACCATACACATGAGAGATCATTATTCTTAGGAGCAGTTGAGGATACTAATTTGAAAGCTGATGTGTAGTTGAAGGGCAAATGATAGGGGCATCTGTCTGTGCAGACCTCCAAATGCTGCAGAGTTTTTTTTGGCTGTGTACTGAACCAGTGAGGCAGTGCAGCCTTGTCTGAATAAATGTGACTGTCTGCAAAACTATTAAACAGCTTTAGAAAGGGAGTGCTGGGCTACAGAATCTGAGCAAGTTGTCTGAAAATGTTCCAGATGCTTCCACAGCAGAGCTGACAGGCAATGCTGCAGGAACAGGGTCCCCACAAGCAGCTGGCAAACAAGTGTTGAATGTACACGTGGTCCGAGAGGCAGACTCGGCTGCTGGGAGGGAAGATGCCATTGCACAGGTGCTGGCCATGTGTGACTGTGGTGATCCTTTTGAGGCAGTGCCCAGTGCCCCTCCAGCTGTCAGGCCACCCCACAGCCATCCTACATCCTGCTGCCTCCCTTGCGTGCAGGGTTGGCTTGTGTGCTCCAGCTGGAGAGGCGTTCGTGTCAAATGTGTGCCATGTGGCAGGTGTAGCTGACAGGCAGCTGCCATATCTTGGAAATAAATTTGTGTAGGGCTGACTGAGATGGAACTGTTGCTGTTTTTAGTAGTCTTATGCAAAGAATTGGGTCTTTAGCCTAATAAGACTTCTGTGGGACTTCAGAAATATCAGAACAAAAATGGGCTGCCTGTAATAGGGTCTGCCTGGAAAAAAAACCTACAAGTCTTTCAAGTGCAGCTGCTTTGAAACAAAGGTTTCACTTTGTGTTTGTCTTGGTGTGTGTGTACACGTCTGAGACCTGAGGAAGCATGGGTTGCTGATGCCTTGCAGCTGGGGGTGTATGTAGTCACCATATCTTGGCTATGCCATAATAAGAGAATATGCTTTTTAAAAAATGACTGTGTAATGCCTCAGCTTGCTGTCTCTTAGTGTGTGCAGCACTGAGGGGGAATTTCTTGTCCACAGAATACAACTGCAGATCCCATGTTAGGAGACCGTGGTGCAACAGCAGCAAGCTCAGAACTGGAGGGACAACTGGAGCAAGAAATTAAAGAACTGAAGGTGGGTAGTGAATGAGCAGCAAACCAAGCCATTTGACAGACAGCATTCAATTAGGAGGCTTCTGTAGTAGCCAGGGCTGGTGGAAGTGGTTTGTTTCCTCAGCATCCTCAGTGTTTCAGGCTCTAGAAGGGAAGGTGGATGTCTCCTTCGTTTTTCACTTGGGAAATGAAAACTTGTCTGCCTTTAAGGAGTTGGTAAGAACAGTCTAGGGTGCAACTTCACTTTGACAGACAGTCCAGTTTGACTGGAGGAAGGTGACCACTGCTAATGTTGTGCTGCTTTGTCCAAGTTGTAACAGTTTGTGTAAGGATGTGTGTGTGGGAAGAAGGCTATGGGAACCAACGGTGGGCTGGAACTGCTAAAGGTTACGTATAGAATGTGTTTGAATGATGCAGGGCTTCAGCTGGACATGTGCTTCTATTGTCATTTGATGTGGGATTTTCCCTGTTGCCAGAGTCAAGTCAAAGCTCTTTCTGAGGAGAAGGAATCACTAAAGCAGCACCTGGACTCGTCCAGTAGCACGGTTGCTATATTGCAAGATGAGAAAAGTAAACTGCAGAGAGAAGTTGCAGAGTCCAAGAAAGAACAGGATGATCTCCTGGTGCTTTTGGCTGACCAGGATCAGAAGATATCTGCACTGAAGATGAAATTGAAGGACCTTGGTGTACCGGTAAGCGAAGGAATGGATCCAGTGAGTTCTTGGGTCTGAGACAGGTCTGGGCATGGCAATACTTGATCCAGAAACTTCGGTGAGGTCCTTTTCTATAAGTAGAGGGAGCTTAAATCTATCAGTTACTTTTTCAACTAGTTCTGGCAGCCATTAATGAAAGTTGGCCACTGCCTGTTGTCCTCAGTGGTCAGCTGTCTTCAGCAGAGAAGTAAAGATCTGTGGGCATTACGAGATGACAGTTGCATTTAATAAGCATTAACTGATGTGGCCTACTTGTTTTAGGTTATCTTTAAGCTTATTTGCAGCCAGCATTTGTCTTGCCTTCAGAAGGTTGGATCAGAATAAGGGATATCACTGCTCACAACACATCTTTTATTTCAGGTTGAAGATGAAGATGATACTGAATCTGGAGATCAAGGGGATGAAGATGAGGATGGGGATGAAGAGGAACAAGATGAGAATGCTGTTGTGTGTTACCATGAAAACTAGATTGCATTGGTTTTTCAGGACAAATCTATTACTGGTGTACAAAGGAAAACATCTGCATGTGGGAAGCAGATGGGGAAATGACAACCATGGGCCTAGTTATAAGTTACTCAAGTGTTGGAAAACCCCTTGTACTAGGTAAACCAAACAAAAATCACAGTTTCAGTTCTACATGAATATCCCAGGTTGTACTTGTTTAGAAGTTGCTTCAGACACTGTTTAAAGCCGGGAATGACAATGTTGCTGCCTTGGTTCATTGTCATTGACAGTTCTGTGCATTTGTCTATGGTTTTAACTTCCTTGAGCTCTTAACATAATTAAATACAAAAGTATTTGGTTTAACATCTGTCACATGGAGTCCTTCCCCCTGCCCTCAGCATGGAGCTTCAGTGTGGTTCGTGGCTTCCTCTCCAGAGCAGTGGGAGGCAGAAGGGTTGGGGTGGCCTCTGCCAGCTCTGGGTCTGGGGGGCCAGGGGCCCTGCACACAGGTGGGTGCCTGGACACTGCCCTGGCTGTGCCTGGAACCTCCTGGGCTCTGCTAATACCATGGAAGTGTTTTCATTGGAAGCTGTGCAAGAATTGTAGCCTTGGGGTGAAGAGTTGCTGTGGAAAACAAAGACCAGTACACTCCAAGATCTAAAGTGCTACTGCGTCAGCGTAAATCTAAGTGAAAATCTTATTGACTACTTCAGTAAGGAAATGAAAACTACTCTGATTTATATAACTTATTGGCTCTTTATGAGTAAATAAAAGATGAAATTTTAAAAGAAAAGAGCATGGTAAATGCATCAAATTTTTTTTTTCTTTTTTGGTAATAAAGAGAATGTCTACTTTGTCCTCATTTAATTCTCTTGTCCTAATTTAAAGGCATACATTTTATTATGCCTAAGAGCATGAACACTCAGTCTACTCTGGTGGATTAAGGTAATAATATACCACAAAGTGAGGCTCTCACCATGTGAGTAGAGAGGGATGGGGGTTCAGGTGTTTATTTCAATACTACAGTCTTCAGTGACTTTATTTTAAGAATGATCCAAGAAAGTTAAAGAAATTAGTCTTGGAGCATCAGCTAATTTGAAGAAGACCAGGACTCAGTAGTTAGAGGCTGTGGGTTGGAATAAAGGCTCTTCTTTAGCAGAGAGTCAAGGAGCCAAGGGAGAGCAGTGGTGGCAGCAAGCCTTGTGGCTTTGTTGGCTGTGGGACATGTGGAAAGCTGATGTGCCCTGTGGAGTTGGACTGGGGGTGCCATTTCCTCTCTTATTTGCTCCACAAATGAGATACCTCAGTTTATGAAACAGAAGCCCTGTGAGTGCTGCTCTGGCCTCACCTGGGAAGGGACCTGTTCATGTGGCAGCCAGCCCTGGACCTCTGCAATGCATTTTTTGTTGCCATTCCCTGCAGTGTTACACTTAGGAAATTCTTCCTTTTGGATGCAACTTCAAAATGTTTACAATTGCAGGAAAGGAAGGAAGAGATAATGAGGTAGGGGTAGGCAGTTCAGGAGACAGACAAACTGGTTAAAAACAGGTTGTAAAGAAGCCTGTTCCAAGTGCCTTTCCCAATTAGAAAACCTGTTTTGTGGATTGTTTTATTGCACCATGCTCATGGTCTATGTTCCTGCTGGTAGCTGACCTGTCTGGTGATAAATGTATTACTGTCAAATGGAGGTATTCACTTGTCTGCATTCTTGGCTGTGTTGTGAAAATCAGATTTATTCTTAGTCCTTTGGAATCTTTTCTTGTCCCATTGTCACAAACACATGGTGGTTTTCCTCACTCTGCACAGTGTTCAGATCCCTTGCACAGGTTCTCTGTCAAAGCGAGCAGCTGCTGCCAGCAAGAAGGGAAACCCATCACAGATTTCTCCTTTGCTTGTTGTATGTGCTCACGTGGATAAAGAGAAACAGACAGGGGTGCCGAGCTGCAGAGAGCAGCAGGAGAGAAGAGCAGGAGCAAGTAATTCTCATGAGGATGTGCACACCATGTGTCCAGAGCAGGCAGTGCGGGTTCCCTTCACGTACACCCTTTCCTTGATGGGTTTCCAGCAACAGTCACGCACTGCGCTGTCTGAACATGGGAGAGCTTTGGCTTTTCTTTAACGCTGCTGCTACACTATTTTCTGGACCAGTTGTTTGCAAAATATGGGTTTCAGGGAAGCAAAAGCAGCCTGCACTGTGCTGCGTGACCTGTGTTACCGGTCTCTGCCAGCTGCTGGTCTCCTGCAAGCTCAAAAACTCCCAAACCCTCTTCATTTGTGTGACGTTTCTCCTAGAATTTCTTTTCAACACAGAATTCAGGGCCTCTCTGTGGAGCCATGTGGTGAATCTGGCACTAGATTGGTAGCTGTGGTACTTCCAAGCTGCTCTTCGCTAGTTTTATAGCTCCCGTTATGCATGCTCTGGTTTTACTGTACACATCCAGCTCCTCTTCTCCATGAAGCAGGTGCTAGAACATGACATTTATTTGAAATGACATTTCAGAAACAAGAACTGGGTCTGAACAAGCTTGTGATCATGTCCTATCACTTCTATAGGAAACCAATAACCTTATGACACTGTTCTCGATGAAGGAGCGAATGGTGATGCAATGGCTTTGCAGTGGCATCAGCTGAGGCCGATGTGAAGGTCAGGCCAAGGCCAAAAATACCATGGGTGCAGTGTTGTGCCTCGAGGCTGGAAGTGTCACTGCTGGGCAAGGAGGGGGCAGCCAGGGGTCATTAACTGCTGGCAGGAGCACGGGTTGTAGCAGAAGCAGCGTAACACACCCCAGGGCAGACGGCCCGCCTGATTGCAGGGAAATATTAGTGCCAGTCGAGAAGGGACGTGGCTCTTCAGGCTGCTGCCTCTACCCTCAGGAAAGTCCTTGAGAAAAACGTGCTCCGGGGTTAGCGTCCCAGAGCGGCCTCAGAGCCCCGGGACAGCGAGTGACAGATGATGAGCTCAGCAGCAAGAAAAATGCATTAGCCCTGATCAGGGGTGAGACCCGAGGCACGGCACAGCTGGGAACCCCAGTGTGTCAGCAGGTGCAGCCCCTGCAGCCAGATCCTATCTCCCAGCTGAGCGGGGTGGCCAGGCTACGTGACAGACAGGCAGAGCTGTGCTGCCAGCTCCCAGGGCTGGCACTGAGCGCGCACACCCGCGTCCTGCCACGGCTGTGAGCCACGTCTGGCTCCTCTCTCCCTGCGCCTCCATTGGCACGAGGGTGGAACAGCCTGGCTTTTATGCAGGTCCCTGGCTGTGTAGGGAAATGTCACCGTGAAAATGAGCAGAGCAGCGTGGATATGTGCCTGGCTCTACGCTCCCTGCATCTAAGGGATGCACGAGGGCATCTAAAGACAACACAAGAGGACTGCAAGAGGGAGAAGGCTCTCATCTGAGTTTCACCACCAGAAAGGGATTCCCAGAGCTTTCCTGACAGCTCCTGAGTTGTCAGGTGCAGCAGGGCTATAGGCAAGGCAGGAAATTCTAAACACACTCTTTTACCACGGAGCCAGGTGGTGAGCCCAAGGAAGGCAAGTTCTGCATCCACAACAGGAAACCAGCTTGCTCTTGGGCTTCTTGGCTCTACACTGGAGCCATGCTAGGGCCAAAGACAAAGCTGATGCTTATGCCCCTTTCAATCCTGCTGACCCCAGACTTCCAACAAAACAGGATCCAACTCACAAGTCTAAGGAGAAGCTTTGTCAGCACTTGCATGGCTCTAAATGTGTTCCTTGAACTCCCAAGTCACCTGCTCCTCCTCTGCAGACGTATTTATTGCCTGTACCTTAATGTACTTCTGGGGATGTTACCTGAAAGACCCCACTCATTCTGTATCATTCTGTACCATTAGTCCAAGATTCAGCCTGCCCTGTCTGTTCCTACCTTCTCTCTCAGAACAAAGGGTCTGCAGAGTTTGCTGTTTGCAGCTTAAGACACAAAGCAGGTGCACAGTGAGGCCAGGCTGCATGCTCAACATCTCACACTCTACAGGTTCCTTCCCTGGGGAGTGTTTACACCTGTAAGTTCATCCCACACCTGGACGTGGCTCTGGGTGAAGAGCTTATCCCCCAGACAGACATATGGTTCAAAGGCAATGGAGAAATGAGGCTTCTGCATTAATCAGGGCAGTCCTGACACGCACAGGTTTAAGCTTATTGATACAAGCCTTCCTGGCCCTCGAGTTGGGACAAATTCTCACCGCTGAACACTCACAGTGACTGACATTCAGGCTAAACTGAGACCAGGCACCAAGGTTTGCCCCAGGCTGCATTCTTCTCCCAGTAGCTCAGGGACGTGTGCAGCTGGGAAGGGAGAAAGCTGCCAAGGTGATTATTTAGCCCTTGTTTATCCCTGGCAGGGCTCTGTATCCATCACAGTGATCCTGGGAACGTTTTGCTGCCAGAGGTCCTAGCGCTTGCCAAGCTCGAGTGTGGCCACCAGATGTCCCGGTTTACTCACGGATGGACCCAACCCAGCCGGCTGCAGGCTGGAATGAAAGCCCTGGGGATGCGGGGGTTACATGACTGGAATGGTTTCCAAGCTATCTAGATGGCTGCTTTTGGTTTTAAACAGGGCTGTTTGCTCTTCTGCTATCTAATCCTGATAATCCCAATCCCAAAGTAGTTCTAGCGGCTGGCTCAGCGAGTTTATTCAGAACAAGGGAAAAACATTTTCCAAGGTGGCTAAAGCAAAGAAGGCCTATTAGGATGCCTGGTGATGAGCAAAAGGGCAAAGAGCTTGTGAGGCTTGTCACAGCCACAAATGAGTACAGGAATATGAGGGGCTACCAAGGGTCTGACTTACTGGATCTGTTGGTGGTAGGAGACAGTTTTGGCCCAAAGCAGCAAGCCAAGACAGCAGGCATGGCATGCCAAGGTGGCAGCAGCAAGATGCCCTCCATGGAGGTAAGTCCTCCCCTGTTCCCTCACACTGAGCTGCCCCAGAGGGCAGGGGTGGTGAAGCAGAGGCAGGGACAGAGCAAGTTCGAACACAGCACTTTTAAGGGCAACTGCTCCTTTCTCACTAGAAATGAATGAGGCTGTGTCAGCCTGCCAGATGTACAGGCAGATGCCAAAGGTAGAGTGGAAACGTGCCAGGCTCACTCATCACTCCAGGAAATCCGCTTGGATAAGAACAAACTTTCTCTGTTGTTTTTTTAAAACCTCTTAGACACCTACACTCACTTTGTCATCAGCTGTGTGCAGCTGATGTTATCTTACCTGCTATGTGCTTTACTGGGAACGACGGGGGCAACTGCTGGGCAACTGACACAAGGCTTTTGCTCCGAGCACCCTCAGCTGCAGGTACCCCGTGACTCCCTGCTCTGCCTGGCAGCACACAGTGAGCCTTCCCTTCCTGGGAGAGGGAAACAGGCAGCGGCCAGGGCTGCCCCTGCCCTCATTCCTCGTGTGCTCTGCAAGTCCGCAGCAGTGTCTGGACTTAGTGCAGCTCCGTCAGGTGCTCTTTACCCGAAGCTGAGTACTGGCTGTGCACTCTGAGGCTGGTTGCATCATCCCTACAATCCCTGACCTGGCCACCCGAAGCCGAGTGCCCCTGCTCTGCCCAGAGCGTGTGAGGGCCTGAGCTGCGCCCGGTGCTTGGGGTGAAGTGCTCTGATGTCAGTAGTGTGGGACTTCAGACAATTTCCCGGCAAAGTTTCATGTACCCTTGAGTCACTCTGCCCTTTGCTCTAGAAATCTCCTGCTTTGACCTCAAGAGAGAGCAGAAACTAACAAGTGAGAAATTTCCCCCCTATTTCTGCTTTTACCCTTGCAATGCAAGCTTTTACAATGGGGTGGCTATGTGGAAATTTTCTTCAACCTTCAATTTCTGTTTGAATGTTTCTGGTGGTGCTCCCAGCTCCTCATCAGAGGAGCAGAATTTGGATTTAGCAGATAATGTGACTATTATATTCCTTCTTCCCTGTTGCTTGGGAATGCAACAGGACATTAGCCAAAATATTTGCCTCTCAGGTAGATGCTGTTTAACCTGTCTACAAATATCTGTTACTCGCAGATTTTTTTTTTCCCTTTTTTTGTCTCTGTTTCCCTGAAGAATGTCCCAAATGAAGTGTCAGGATAACATGGATGATGTAGCATATCTATCCATCTCTGAGAAGATGACAGGATTGACAGCAGCTTTTTCCCAAAGCCCCTCCAAATGTGCAGCCAGGGAAAGCTGTACTGCCTTCCCTGGAGGATGCTGGAAGAGGAGCTTCAGGTGCCTGCTGGGCCCGACATTCAGCAATGTGTGTGAGCTGGCTGGAGCCCTGCAGCTGCCTCGGTTGTCTGCTCACATGCGGTGGGTGCCTGTAACCCAGACCTGCGAGAGGAGCCCACGCTCAGGATCTCCCTGCATGTCTGTGGTTTTCCAGGCAGATTTCCAGGGGTGTGTGTGTAAGTCTTGCACCTACCTAGGCCCCCAAAGAACCCCCCAGGTCCTAGACTCCTCAGGAAAGAAAGAGAGCAATGGAAATTCCCATTTCAGATGGCTTCTCTCTCAGAAGGTGTCAGACCGAGAGAGCAAGGGGCAAAGAAATCTCTAGAGTAATGCACAGCTCTGCCGTTGGCAGATTAACAGAGATAACGTGGAAGCTGTGCTTCCACATTGCTCCCTTTCTTTTTATTTGGTTTCTCTTTCTATACTCTCGAGGTAATTTCTGGCAAAACAAAACTGAGCAAACCCTCTGGCTTCACAGCAGGCAGAAGAAGGCACAGACTCAGCTGCCAGGATAGATTTTGCAAGTTGCAGAAGGCAGGCCTCACTCCCCCGGTCATAAAATTAGAAATGAGTTAAACATGCAGCAGGTGTTAATGGGAGGCACGAACCAGCTGGCAAACCGCAGGCCTTGGAAAAGGTACAAACCAAACGCAGACAGGAAATCCCCCACCCAGCCAGGACCTGGAAGTTGTCTACACCTGAAGGAAAATAACTGGATGATTTACTTTAGATCGATTATTTGCAAACGACTGAATGCGAATGACGTTCATTCTTAGTTCTACATTGGCATTATCAAATGGGTGAAAAAACCAGCCCTTGCTATCTCCTGTGACTGGTTTCCTCTGAAGAGTAGGTTCTCCTCGTGCTGAAGACCTGCTCCTGACCTCCTTGAGTCACTTCATCGTGGTGCAAGTGTCAAAGGAGCACTGCTGCCGGCCAGTCTCTCTCCACAGCTGGGTCACACTCTGACACAGGGCAGCCAGGGCTGGCTGAGGGATGCAGAAAGGGAATTGAGTCCATGAGCTGCAAGGAAGGCTGAATTTATTGGTAGAACCAGACTGGGATGCCTCCAGGATTGCTGCTTACAAAAAACATATTTGCTCCCACCTTTACTATTTCTCCACAGCAATCCAAAAGCTGGAGAGATTACAGGCCAACACCTAGAGGTGGGTATTTTACAGATAAAGCAAATATGGACCATACTCGCAAGGAGGAAGCTGGCTGGGACAACAGGCCCGTACTTCTCCCCCTGGCATGCCATTTCACCAGGCCTGAATCTCTGCTTGAGCAGCATGCCTTTTCTGAATCCCCGCTCATCCCTCGAGTAGTCCATTTTCCATTTCCCTATTCCCACCCCTCCCCTGCCCCAGCATGCCCTCGTTAGCTCACGCTGGCTCCAGCCAACTCTACACGTATTTATCTGGCAGAAACAATCCATCGCTCACATTTTGTGGTTTATTGATCTTCTCCCATCTGGCACGTGGTTCCATTAGGGTTTCTCGTGTTACGTGGCCTCCGTGTCCTCACGGAGACACTGCCATGGCTGGCACACCCTGGGCCAGGCCCTGCAACACAGCGGGGAAGGACCGTGTCTTCTCCCCAGTGGCCAGTAACTCCTCTGGATTCACAGGTATGCTTTTGTTGGGAAATGGGAACGCATTTTAACTGTCTGCTGGCAAAGGCGGGCTGTGCTGGGTGAATTTTGGAGTTCTTTTGACTATTGCTACAGATGGGACATTAAACTGCTCAGAGAGACACCCAGCACACACACTTCCACGTGGCATTATTTTGGCACAGAAACCACTCGCTGTGAATAAAGGGAAAAGGAGAACCCAAGGCTTCTGAGGGAGGCTCTGGCAGTGACAAGCTGTGCTCCTATAAGAGGTATGAGCCTGTTATCTAATTCTTAGTGTACCAAAGGAGCATATTTACATTGCAAAGTGTTCCTCGATTAGTAAGTATTTTTAAAGCTTTCCAAATAAACTTCAAAGCAGGAGCACTTCCTTTTGGTCGGGAAGGGCTGGCTACGAGTGGGAGCTCTGAATGTCACCGTCTAATGATGTCACCTTCCTGCCATCAGGACTCTCCCCACGGGTGGGCTTCTCTTTCCTTTGCTGCCTACCAGAAAAGCCTCATGAGTGGGCTGCTTATCGCCTCTGTCTTGGTCAGTATTACCGGTTTTAGGAGCAGGACTGCTACAAGCGGCAGGAGGCGTGGCTCCTCGGCAAAGCTGTGCCGCTTCTCGGGAAGAGCAGCAGCTCCACACAAGGAAAGTCCGGCCTCAGGGGAGGACACTGGGGGGCTCCCGGCCTGCTGTCCCCGCACCCACCACATTCCCCAGGGTCAGGCTCATTGCAGGGCCCATCCTGGTGTAACAGTGTAATTCACAAACACGTGTCTTTTGGAAATATGATTGACCCTTTGAAACCGACGAACCATGAAGGGGAACTTAAGAAAAGCAACAATGCATTGCAAATTTCTGGGCGATTTCCTCTTGGCACAGAATGGCATGCTTTGCCACCTAAACCCCAGTATTCCTTCCAGTCCTTCGCAAGGGGACGGGTTACTTAAACTATTTATAGATGCTTTGATCCTTTCTGCAATCAAGGCGGATCAATCAGATGTGACAGAATTCCTGGTGCTGCCATCTTGAGCCATGCCTCATGTGACCTGCTCCTCGTTATCAGCTCCATCTCTTGCAGACATCGCAGAGGTCCCTCCCTAGCACAGAGGATGCTTGGGAAATGCAGGATACCAGGCGTGCTAGGCCGTGTCATTGGCTCCTGAGGAGGAGGTGCGGGAAGTCCACCTCGGCAGTACTTTTCCACTTGCTTTCCCACCCAGGAGCTGGTAACCAGGCTGATGGGACAGAGGTCAGATGTAGCCTGGAATCCCCCAGGAGTTCAGTGATGCTAATGCTGAGTTATTCTCAGGTATGAGAGGTCTCAGGTGTTTCTTCCTCCCAGAAAGCACCTCCCATTACCTAGGGAATGATTTGTATTAATAATCACTTGAGCCTCTTTTCAATCAGCAGTACTTTGTAGCTTTTTCTGTGTTTGGGTGGGGGCAAAACTCCAGAGCCGTCAATTTCCCATGGTACATGAGTGCTAAAGAACCTGAACTTGCTGTCTCAACAGTGCAATTGCTTTGTTGGCATAACATTAGTGTGTTTCAATTTGACAGTGGTGACAGTACTTTTTTTGTCAAAAGGCAGTAATGATGTATTGCATATAAAATATGAGACGGTCATAAACATAACCACGAAAGCAAATTTCAACACAAAGAAATTAATGAAAATTACATGTATCCTTTGGAGTTAGGATAAGGGAAGGGGAGGAAGAGGAAGAATGCCCTGCACAAGAGTGTGGTTGGGAAGCTAAAAGGCTGGCTGATGAGCAGATGCACCTGGCCTGGGCAGCACTGGTGCTCAGGGCTGAGGATGTCAAGGATGTCTGAAGGCCTGGGACAAGCTTCAGGCTTTTTGGACTGTGACCTACTGGAACGAGCTGATCAGATTTTGATGCATTGCAAAAGAAACCTGGAAAAGGCCCCTCTTCTTTAAATTTGTATCACCACTGCAACAGCAAAGCTTAACTTGGAACTTCCCACGCTGATCTTCAGCTCCTGAAATCTTAGCCTTTCAAAGTCAACATTCCCATTTGACCCCCTTCTGTGGTTCTATTATAAAGAACTTACAATTACATATACAGGGAAATTGCTCCATCTCCTGCCTAAGAAATTATGTGACATATAAGCAAAAGAAGCCCCAAGCAAAGCATCTGACACAAACTTCACTAAGTGGCCTGTTCCTCAAAAATTCCATTTCCCATAAATATTTTCTCATCTCATTTCCTGTGTGCTACTTGTTACGTTAATTGTTTAAGTCAAATCACCATGTGGCAATTGCTAAGATATGGAAGCTGACTGCAACTGCCCCAGGAGCAAGTGAAACTCCATGGACTAGAAGGACAAGTAAGTGAAAATGGAAATCACTGATACAGCAAAGTGCAAACTGGTAAAACAATAAAAATTCTTTTCCAACTGGCAGTGGCTTATTTGGTTCAACAGGCCTTTAAATATGGATGAGAGACCTGCTCTAGGAAGAGTTTTTTTAAAGACCAGAGGGCACAGGTTTGGGCTAGTGTGGCTGTTCATGACTCAGGGCCTCTGAGGTCATTCCTGCTACTGGCATGAAAAGAAAGAAAGGGTAGAAAGTTTATGTAGGACCAAGGCAGCTTCTCAGTTAAAATGGGTAGGATGCCACCCACCAGGCTGGAGGAAGGCAGTGGCATTCCAGTTGCCCCTGCATGTCAGCAAGCAAGTTCGAGTTAGACACCATCTTTAAAGTCCCTCCTTTCTCTCTTGTCCCCAGGAGGTTAGCGGCTTCTTCTGTTGTCATCCCTGCTCTCCATGATTTTCCTTCTCCCTTTTCCATGAAGCAGCATTTTGTCCCCAGCTTCGACTCATCCTCTGCACAGGCAGCATCAAAGGAACCTCCGGCAAGCTGTGGCCTGTCCCTAGGAATGCCACAGGCAGGCAGAGGGAGCGCAGGGAGCAGCGGGAAGCGCACAGCACTGACCTGGCTGCTGGAGGCAGGGAACTGCACAGGATAAAATGCACCTGTTTTATTGAAGGCGTGTTTACATCAAGGATCAGATCCTGCCTTACTCTGCTAAAACCGTAAAGTGGAGTGGCTTTTCTGGAACAGCTCCCCAGCGGGCTTGTCCAAACAGCAGCCGGGGAACATCAAAAGGTGAAGCGATCACCCACAGATAAGCACCCCAACTGTCTGATCCTGAGCTACCCCCAGGCATGGCTCAGCATCTTGTCTGCCCGCGACAGGCTCTCTCTACAGCCTGCCCTTGTACCAGAGCCTCTTTCCATGGGGACTGCTCCATACACAGAGCAGAGAGCTTACTGGCTGCCAGTCAACAAGTTCTGATCTCCAAAGAAAAGAAAACCCTCCGTGCGAAGCCCTTTGAGCTGAGAAGGGAATGGGAACACAGGACTGGGTCAGTGCTCGAGCAAGAGAGTCCTCGCTGCTGTGACCCAGCCGCAGTGGGAAGCGTGTTTGCATCAACCTTTGCTCAGTAATTATAGCAACAGATGACTTAAGATCAAAGTGCTTTTGCGAATGATGTGGTGAAGCAAATCGATGGAAATCTGAGCTTTTGTATCTTTGGATCTGTGTTTAATGCTGACTTTCTGTCCGGCTTTAACCTGCCCTGGGATAACATCTCTGCTCCCAGTGCTGCGGCGCTGGCCCAGGCAGAGCCCCACGCAGCGCCCGGCTCCATCCGGGCTCCTGCCGCCTGCCTGGCAGGGATGGCAGCAGCCACCGTGGCCCTGGGGACAGTGGCCGCTGGGCTTTGGGGCCTGATCCCCACAGTGCTTCTCAGTGCAGTTTCCTGTCACAGGGGGTCAACAGAGCCAGGTGCCCGGCTGCTTTGCGCTGAGGTGCTGCCGGTGCTGCTTCCAGGGGCTGCCCCTCCCATTATGAGCACCGCAGCGGGCAGCTGCTCCTGCACTGGATGCAGCCCAAGTGCTCCAGAGACGGCTTCTGATTTAACTGCTCCTGGCCTTGCCCACCCATAAAGAGAGCTCCTAAAGAGGGCTGGACAGGAAGGCCTCTTTGTACAGGTGACACGGTGTATGGCTGACCAGCAGAGGGAACGGGTACCATTGCCAACCCCTCCGAGTATATCCCACGATCACCCTTCACTTCATCTGTCTCCTCATCTGCTTTCTGTCACATATGCTCCTATCAGCTTCTATCATGTGTTTATCCTGAATTTTAGAAAGAGTTAATTACTTTGCTAAGATGCGAAGCTCCAGTCGTTGCCACACCAAGCGTTCTCTTGGTGCCATGGATCGGTGAGTGCTCCATTGATTCCACACACTGGTCTCTTGTGTGGTTGCACACTGGCTCCAGACATCTTTCCTGCATGGTTCCTGGCTAAAGGTGTTTGAGTCACAAGCAGCAGAGTGCGGAGAGAAGGCCAGGGTGGCTATGGGTTAGGTGAAGAGAGCAAATCCTGACTTACAAAGTGTTCCTCAGATGTCTCTGAGACTGTCTTGATCTCTCTGGGTGATCTCTATTGCTTTAATTTGCTGTTTTAATTCCACAGGCAGTGCCTCCTGCACAGTTATCACATGGCAAGGAGCCTCACGTTGGATAAAGTTTCGAGCTGCCTCCCTCCTGGGACTAGGCACCGAGGCCATCTAAACATGGGATTTCCAAATCACATCAATCATCTGGATTTCTCCTGGCTTATGCTGAGATGCTGTGCTGCTCCTACCTGCTTATTTCCCAATAGAGCAAAGAGGCTTAATTATTGGGTTGCAAAACTGCCAAGGGTCTTATGAATATTGAATTGGAAAAGCGAGGTATCATGACGTACTAAACCGTGATAAATTGTTATCCAAAAATTTTTTGTAATCCAGGAGAAGTCTGCCCCCCAAACCAGCTACCCAACATGCATTGTTTTGGTTGCTGCCATCAAAGTCTACAAGATGAACAGGCAATTCATTATCACTTTCAGTAGTGCTTTGAATGTTATCGTTTGAGCTTCTTAAAAGGTTAATCTTCTGTCCCTGATATAACGATGAGGAACAACCAGAGAATCCTGTGGTGAAACACTGGATTATTATTAATGAAACTTGTGCTGCCCTGGAGTTTTAATTGACTCAAGTGTTCAAACACATGCCTGACTTAAAACGTGCGAGCATCCTCATTCCTGCCACAGGAGCTACCAATGGTTTTCATGCAATGCCAAAAAAGCTAACTGCTAAAACCATGTTTGATCATTTATTAACTTTAGTTCCACACATGTCCTACCCAAAATCCCTCAACAGGAAGGGCTGAGCATTTAATGTGCCCTTGAGACGAAGCAGGGCTTTGACTACGTTTTTCTTTCCCTTAGGACTTAAAAGAAGAGATGTCTGGATTCTGTCAGGGCAATAGCTGTCCAGAGATTTTGGGGTTTCTCTGAGCTATCTTCAGCTGGGGTCTGTAATATCAGGAACTATTTTTGCCAAAACTTTCAAGACAGCAGCTAAGCTTTGACACTGTCAGATGAAACTGAACTGTCAGGACATCTGACAGTGCCCATGGCAGTAACAAGCTGTATAGTTCCAGGTGAGGTGCCACGCTCCAGCAGGTTACATGCTAGGAACAAAGTGGGTCCCCTGGGGCATGACTGCACCTGGCTCACACTCTGAGGACAACAGAGCTGAGGCTTTTGCTCACATGCAGAGAGCAAAGGGAGCTTTGCTGATTATTTAAAGGCAGGTAGGGCTTGACATCAATCTGTTCCTTCATCCTGCCCTTGCAATTCTCCTTTCCCATTGCAAGCTACCGGATGGAGACAGAGAGGTTTCAGGACCCCGTGTGCTCCCCGTGTGTATGACCAGGATACAGCTGCACCTCAGTTCCTGCATGGAGATTCCCAACTGCTCCCTCACTACTGGCTGGATTTCCTGGGCCACGTGCTAGAGCAGATGCAAGCCTCTTGCACAAGAAGGCACAACCTGGCTGGATTTAGATCGCCATGGGAGCAGGCCCACAGGGAGCAAAGGCACCGGTTGCTGCCAACGGCTCTCAGCGAGGAGCACTTCATGCAAGTCCCATCCGCATCTCTGCCCAATGTCATGATCTAGGAATGCACCTACTGCTCAGGCAGTTGCCAGCTGGCCACAGCAACTGCAGGTGTGTATTTTTTTATTTGTTTATATATGTAAATCAAGTCCAAAATCTCAAATGATTAAGTCATGCAATGCAAGGCATGTGACAGAGTGGTTAACAGTGAGTGATAGAAAAGCATGACGAGAGGAAAGCATTTCAAAGTGGCAGCTGTGAGGTAAATCATATTGGAATTGGGTAACCTGCTTTTAGGGGAGAGGTTGGAAAGGAAGGGCGTAGCACTGGCAGAGCTCTTTCTTTTTTTTTCTTCCTCTGGGAAGGGCACTGATTCTCAGACTTGGGCCCTGATTTTTATTTTACATCTGCGGCTGTAGGGCTGATGTGTACCCACCAGCCTAAGTGGAGAGGGGCCTGACTGACACCAAGAGAAGCCTGAAGTTATTGGGGTTGGCTACACATTTTGGGACATGCTTGCAGCACAAGTAGTGGCTCTGCCTCTCTCTCCTTCTCCCCCTCTCCTTCTCCTTCTCCTGGCCTTTCTGTGGCACATGAGAAAGGGCAGAGGGGTGAATGAAATGGGCTTGTGGATGGGACTCTGTCTGCTGGACTCACGCTGGAGCACACAAGGAAGCCTCGACCTGAGTGGAAAATGCCCACTAGAATAGCAACTGGATCTGAACCTGTAATTACTTCTGCCATCACGAGTCTGCTTTGCAGCTGTGTGCACAAACAAATGACTTGTCCATGTGCCGCTCGTCCTTCACATTAAACACTCCTCGGTGCCAGTCTTTCAGAAAGGAGCAAAACCCCTGGTCCGATCCTCGTGGAGAGGAGGGGGCACCTCTGTACGGACTTCCAGGAGGGCTGGACCCTGACACAGAACCAGCCCTGTGGCAGACATCAAATACTGCTGTTCCCTACCAGTCTGCTGATGTTATCACTGCTTCTTTGAGGAGTGAGGAACAACAAGATCCTACCATGACAAACCACGTCTCTTGTGGTACACAAAGACGGGTAAAAAAACACCACCACCAAAACACAACAAAAATTAGACCTTCCCAAATAATTCCCCAAAAAAGAGCATTTCATGTCATTTGTGTTTCTCAGGACCAAGCACCTTACAGACAATTAGCTCATGATCTGCCAGACAAAGGGGACAAAGGACCATCATGAAAGACAGATATAAAGCAGCTAGAAAATCAGATCTGGAGAGGAGAACAGGACTGCTACAGGGCAATCATTACCCTTATCTCAAAACTCTAAAAAAGAACCACATTTACTGAGCTTTCAAGCTCACAGTCCCAGGGGACAACGAAAAGCTTATATTATATTAATTGATATCTTACTTTGTAGGTTCTTGTTGGTGATTGCTGTCACCCAGAGACTAAATGCTGTTTATGGTACTGCCTCATGCAAAGCTCCACAACAGCCAGAAACACTTTCATCTTCACCAACTATTGGCTTGGTAGGACTTAAGGATTTTCATTTTTTTGCTATGAGTCTTTTTTAATTTTTGAAGTATAAGGCTAATACAAAATCAGAATGAAGAACTGGAATCTCTGATAAGCATGAGTGTCAAATTTTACAGGCTGTTGTGGCCTATACAGTTTTGTTTCATTTGTTTGGTTTTTTCCAGAAGGAATTTCCAAACTTTTAAGCTCAAATCTTCTGAGGTTCTGAGTCCATAATAAACCAGCAAGGTGAAATGTGTCAAAGACCAAACCTGAGGGTTGAGCAATGTGCCCGTAGACTGCTGTGTCCTGTCATCACGAGGCCGTATGACTTCATGCAATTACCAAGGCCTAACACTCTCATGGCCCTTTGGACTGACAGTCCATTGCCTTTTCCAGAACTGTTAGACAGACGGGAAGTGTATTTTTTTCAGCTGCTGCTGTTTGTTTTTCTGCTGTGAACTCCCCCAGCTCCCCGGTGTCAAAACACCTGGCAGGGCTGCCATGTTGGTACTGCTTGTTTGTCCTGTTACTGCTGCCACTGATGCTGTGGCTGGCGCTGGGGAAGCGAGCCACATCAAACACCTGCGCTCGGAGGCGCACGGGGATCGTGCCGCCTGTTTATTCCCTGCTTTGGGGGAAGATCATCCTCCGAGATGATGTTGCTGCACCAATGAGACGGACGGGAAGGACCTCCATAAATGAGATGGGGTTAATGTGGGGAGCACGGCAATTCTGGATAACACCACCAGTGTAGGAGACACCCAGCCCCCCTGGTACTGGCCACACGTGGGTTGTAGAAGTCAGCTGTAAGCTGGAGGGAAGAAACACCACGTAACCTTACAGGAGTGGAGCGCTACATCCACATCTGCACCACCAGGTTTGATTGCCCTCTTTTCGGAAGAACCACAAACTCAGCCAGGTCAGCTGCAGCCCCCTCTACTGTATGGCCTTCCTAAAGAAGCATCTGCAAGTCCAGTTCAGTCCCTAGAAAAACCTGAGTGGAGCAGTGGTACAGACCATACGTCAGGGTGGAGATTCTTCTCCCCAAACCAGCTGCAATTGTTTGTTGTGTAATGGTGCCAATGAAGTTCTGTAACTTCCTCACACACTGAGAGGATTCATTTGATCAAAAGAGCAACTTCACTTTCTGGCATCTACCATCCATCAGAAATTCCAGGCCAGAGCTTTAAAGAGGAACTAATGACTTAGGATCTTTTGACTGCTAACGATTTCAATCGAGGCACCTCGTCAGGCATGCAGAGTCCTCCTCTCCACATCTCTTCCTCAGAACAGACATCAAAACTGTGGGTCGCCCCAAAGGCCCTACCCAGGCTGTGATGTGGAGTCAACAGTTGCTCAAGATGAGTCACAAAAGGTCCTCCTGAACCAAAATGTCAGCCCCAACCCCCAGATGAAGGTCCCTGCCCAGGATCCTTTCAGGGAGCACATGCAGCCTTCTCTCAGCTATGGGACCACATACAAGCTGTAGGTGCAGCCGCAGGCACGAGGGGCACAGCCCAGGAATGCTCGAGGGCTGTAGCAGAGGCTACAAGTCCTGGCAGTGCTGACAGGCTTATGGCGACACCAAAACACAACCACTCTTAGCTTCGTGCCAGGCTTTGAAGCTCACACAACCAGCTGGCAACATGTGAGGAGCACATGGACACAGCGCAGGCTTGAGCACTGAGGGTCCGATGGGAGCTGGTTCTGTTTTGGACGTGCTCTGGACAAGATTGGTCTTTCTTTGTGGGATCCTGCAGATAGGATCCCACAAAGACGGGACACAGGTGTGCTAGCACCTAGCTAAGCAGCTCCAAGATCTTTCCATCCAGCGAGACTGACCCTGTCCAGGAAGTGTGAATCCAGTGAAGCTTGACAACTTCCTTACACCTAAAGGTCTTTAGTTAAGCTCTGAAAAAAGCATCCTACCTCCCGGAACTCATTTTGAACCCTGCCCTACACCAATCCCTAGCAAAATGGTACCTGCATCTGTTCCACCGAGGCATACAATCAAACAGTGACTCACTGTCACAATCCTTATTCATGCATTTATTGCCCAGATAACTCTCCATTAAGCTAATGAGTCATTCTTTTACGCCCACCAAATGCATAGTTTGAATGCTGCTGATTTCTGCTATTCATCACTCGGAAGGAGAAGAAGAACAGACAAGAGCCTTGACCCAGAAAATTTGCTTCTAGTGGCAAACTCAAGGAATTCAAGGTTTTCCACGTATGTTACCAGGAACAAGGCTCCAGTACCTTCTCCAGACAAGCACTGAGAGGTAATGCTGCTTGGTGAAATGCCTCCCACCAGCGTACTTCTAGAGCCACAGGATGGTGGCCAGGGCCTCGCAGGCCTTGGGTGCCCAGCACTCAGTGGCCATGGTTGAAGCAGCATTGCTGAGACGAGCAGGCAGCTTTATTCCGGGCATCACTTAAAATTAAGTGGGGCAGGAGATAAAATACTTGGCATAGCATTAACTACAAGGATGCACAATCCATGCAAACTTTTCCAACGTAATAAACTAAGACCTTCCAGGTGTTGCTAGTTTGGCAATATTTTGAGTCATTTATTGTTTACATGCCTCGTGTGGTCCATAACATAAAGCTGTAGCTCAGTGCACTCTTGACATCTTTCAGCAGTGCTCTGCAGCTGAGATGAGCTGCCTAGCCTCTGTAAATAAAACAGGTGGCCAGAAAAGTTCCACTGGCTTTGGCTCCGGTTTGTGCTGCCGACACAGGCCGGGAGCGTGACAGCAACCCTGCTGGGGCAGCGGTGCCCTCAGACAGGGTGCTGACAGCTGCTTATGGCAACAGCCAACCGGTTCAGCCTCTTGAGCCTTATCACACTGTTTGCATAAACACTGGGATCAGAGCAAGAATGAAGGAAGCATGGGCTGAGCTTTGGAAAGGCTTTATCCTACAGTTTTCTTATCTGCTCTACTGTCTGTCTGTCCCCTCCATGCCTGTTTAAAGGACTTGCTCCCCAGGAACTCATGATCCCAGGTTTCCTCTGGATTGGTGTCTAGAGCTGGAGCCTGCAGGCTCTCTGAGGCGAGCTTGCAGTGTTCTTGCAGTTCCATCCAATGTAGTTCCCTCTCTGGTCAGTTCAGCTTTGAATCCAAGGAGACTGTTCTGGAAGGGAGCAGGCAGTAAACCAGTCCATATGCACTCGTGAGGAAGCAGGTGCTGTGGCTCCCCTCTGGACTGCTGGAGCTTTTGCAAATATTCCATGTTTCTTCTTCTAAACAACTAGGCACACATTTAAATGCTGAGCTCTTCTTGGTAGACACTGCTGCTAGTTCCCTGAACTTGCAGAGGATCCCAGGACTATTATCTCCACTAAGAAAAAAAGTTCTCCCATCTGTTCAAAAGGGGAAGGATGTAATATTGACCAATATTGAGAAATGTATTCTCCTGGTTTCAGAGCTAGTTATTGGAATGTGCTTGATATTCAAATGATAACTTACACCTGTAGCAACTTGCTGAGTGATGCCTTGAATCACACCATGATAAAGGGATGTGTTTGAAGTTTTTGAAGGCAGTACCTCGCTATCATTCTCTTTCTGTGCTGTCACTCAGAGCTCTGCAGCCTTGCCTGTGTCAGCAGGTAGTCAGACTAAACTTCCCATTCATCTAAATCTAAAACTCATCTGGGCGTACTCAGTCATTGATTAAAACCAGGCACTGGGTAAAACAAGGGAAACTATCTTTTCCTGAACGTGTTCTCTCAATACAAAGAGCAATGGTGTGTTTTCTCCCAGGGAATGCGAACTGCAGAGCAAGACCCTTCCAGCCACCCTGCGAGCCCAGCGCAGGCCACGCCGTGTGGATTTTGGGGTGTTGGCTTCTCTTGGTTCGATGCTCTCTCCTACAGAAATGGGGTTTAATTGCTCCTGCCATCAAGCCTGACAGGGGAGTGCTAACACACCCACTGGCTGTGAACAGGCCTGTGACTGCACATCAAAGCTGATCCCACCTCACAGCAGCAGCCACGAGCACATTCCAGAGCAACTAGAGCCCTGTGAAAGGTAGGAGAACCCTGTGGCCTCTGAACCTCCCCACCCACTGCCGACTTCCATTAATTAATTAACTCTGCAGCTTTGTTCCCTTATCAGAATCCTCCCAGCAACAGCACGATAAATTGTACTCCCCACAGATGCCTAAATGAGATGATCCCAGGTCTTTGCAACTTGAATCAAAGGTGGGAAACTCACAGCTTTGTGGTGATCTCCAATTCATTCATTATACAATCGGATCTTAATTGCTTTAAGAATGCAATTTTAGTATATCTGGCCTCTAGTACCACTCCTATTAGAGACTTCTGTTGCTAAATCTCTGCTGCTAAACACAGTCAGTCTATCTCGTGAAGTCTTTTTTATTTCAGTGGGTTCTGAAGTATTGAATTATCTGCAGAAATTAACACCATGTTCACCCACCCACGGAATGGACAGGCACCAAACCCAGCTGAGCCGTTCCCAGCAGCAGCAGTTTTCAATAGCTCCTGGGGGAGCCCCATGCTATGAACAGGTAATACAGAGAAACACCCTTGGGCTGCTTTTGAAGATGATTCTTCCTTAAAAGAAAACACTGCATGGAACAAACTCATCCCAAAGTCCTGCTATCCAAACGCAATATGTCTAAACATAAATACAGTGCAAGAGATTGATGCCACTTGTGAAAACTTCAGATCCAAGGGACCCTGACTGAGATCCTCCCCTCCAGCAGTGTGCCAGCTGGGAAACCTCACAGGCAAAGACAGGTGTCCCCAGAGCCAGCTCTGGGGACTCAGTAGGTGGCAGTCTTCACCTTGGCTTTGCAGAGATCTGTCACCCTGAGAAAGGTGCTGGGGGACCATCTGGACAACAAGAGGTGGGCTGGCTGCAGTTGACAGCCCAGGAGGTACTGCCTCTCTGACTCCAGTGTGCTCCAAAGGATCTTTATGCATAACCAATACAATTAAAAAGACAAAATGAATGCATCTGGCAATTTGGAAGAGATTTGGATCAGCAGAAACACTGCTTATTCATAGGGTAAGCAAGAAGAAGGAGTGGTTTAGTCTTTAGTCTTCCCTTATTTTTTAGGGGGCAAATTTGGTACAGGGATGAAAATGGAACCCATGAGAGTTGTTTTTTGGGACAGGGACAGTTTGGGCAGAAAATAGAACCTAGCAGAGCTTTATGTGGGATATAAATCACAAGCCCACAAAGAGGGGAACACCTTTACCACAAAAGTCAACATTCGCTCTTTGAGGAAGGTGGAAGGAGAAACTAGAGGAGTGGGATCTGACCACAGAAGAGGTGAGACAGGCTCCTGACTGTGAAGGAAATTGCTGATTTCAGCCTGCCTCCTCCTAGAGCCAAGAGCAGGGACCAGCCCCAAGGGAACACTTGGGGGAGGACCAGCATCCTCCACCTGAGTAGGATGGGGCCGAGTGGTAGGGGCAGAAGCCTCTTCACATGGTACAGCTGGAATGGCCTAGCTGGTCCTAGCCTTGGCCTTTGCATCCCTGCAAACCCAAGGTGTTCCTAAGCATTGTCGTTTTGAGCTGCGATACTGGACTGCTTTCCCAAAGCTCCTACAGTGTCAAGCTGAAAATGAGAGGAGGAGCCACTGGTAATGTGAGAAAGCACCCTGGTTTCCTCAGTGGGTACTGACAACACCTGCCTTAGTACTCGGCATTACGCCTGGCCTGCCTTTTTTTTCCTCCCCTGAGCAAGCCCAAACAGAATAGCAAGCATATTTTCCCCTCTTACCCAAAGGCAGATGTATACTCACACTCCTGCCATTCTCTTGCATCTTATATAATTTACCATTGGTTTTGGAGAGGTGCCAAAACGAGTCTGAAGGAATGTGTACAAGATCTACCAGAACAGGGTTTCCCCGTGTTTCTGACTCTATAATCCCCTGATTCAGAGCTAAACCAATAGGCTCAGACCTCCTAAACTGAAAACCTTTGCCAACTCCATCCACTGCCTTTAAAAACAAACAAGGAAACCCACAAGCTCAGGCCCAGTTATTACTATGAAAGAGAAAACAAGAGACACAAAGCAAAAGAATTTGCCACATGCAGCTCTGTGAGTGCTAAGCCCATGAGTGAGGAGACACTTGTCTTTGTTCCGTGTAGTCAAACATGTCCTAATCTTTAAAGCACCTTCACTCCAAAATTGCAGCTGATTGCTTAGTCACAGAGCTTTGGCTATTTAAGCAAGGGCCTTTGCCCAGGCCCCTAGGTGGTGATACTGCTAGACTATAAATTCAAGCAATGGACAAGGTTTAGGGAAGAGACTCCTGCAAAGAGCTGCCTGAAGTCAACAGGGGCGGTAGGACTTGCCTGGGATCCCTGTATTGCCACCACAGATTGAAAAACCCAAAGCTGCAACTCAGAATAGGCTCCTCACAATGAGTGCCAGGTATGGAAGTCGTCGGTGTCCACGAAATGCTTTGGCTTTTGGTGATGATGAAGGGCAGCGCTCCCTCCATCCTTGCAGCGGTCCAGCCCTGACCTCCCTAAAGCAGAGCAGTTGGTGGCACCAATAGTGACAGAATGTGGCTAAGGCTGACAACACGTTTATAATAACAGCTAAATATCTACCTGGGAAAGACTACTATCACTACAGGGCCTAAAGCAGCTAAATGGAGAAAGGCAGACCTGGGGGGCCATGCTTACAGCATGGCTTTTGAAAGATGTTTCTCCTAACCCAAGGGGAACAGGCAAGAAGCATTGGATATACTCAGAGAGTCTCCTCTAAGCATCATCTCCTACACCATGATGTGGCAGACAGCCCTTCGTGAACCTAACCTGCTCTGATGCTTGAAAGACTCCCCTGCCTATTCCTTCATCCTTAAATCTCTACAGACATCCCAAAACAGCCCAGGGTCCTTGGGTGGCACAGACCAAGTTATGTGTACACAGCTAAATGTGCTTCTGCTGTCTGGCTATGGAACAGGAATGCTCAGGCTTGCAAAACACCGTGAGAACGCATGAATGAAGTCTGCAGACTTCTTCCTTGTTCCTAGTTTACTCTGGAATGATAGTTTACTCTACCCAAGCTCTTCCTGATCCATATCCACAGATCAGCGTTAGGCTCAGCACTGCAGCCTGGCATGCAGACAAGAGGGCAATTTTCTCCTCAACACCTCTCTCTGACAGCTCTCAGGATGTCGTGGCTCTTCAATGCAAGGTAGCGAATCCGAGGCTGGTATCGGCATTGAGTCACTGCCTTTCAAGCCTGAGCATCTGGCCAGCTGTTGGCCCCAAAAGTGCAGTGCCATTTCCAGAGCAAGCGTGGCTGTTCTGCGGTTTCTGCTGTTTATGTGCTTGAGAAGCCTGGCTTTAGTTTCCTGGTTACCTGCCCACCTCCCGCCAGCCGCTCAGGTCTCGTGTTTGGCCGAGAGCGTCCTGGGAATCGCCGGTGGCATCTCGCTGGGCCTGGGCTCCTGCCTTTACCTGTTTAACGTGTGCCCCATGCACAGCCTGCCCCTCACCCATGAGGCTTTGTGCAAACAAAGGACTGACCCAGCTCCGGGTCCCACCCAGGAGAAGTCTGTGCTCAGACACCCTGTCCTGATTCTAATCACCCACCTTTGATCCGGCTGCCTTTCAACTGCACTGCCATCTTCTCCCTGCCTTCCTCCAGGCTCCCAAGGAAGCCCCGCACAGCTGCCAGGGAACATGATAGGAAGTGCCACATCCAAGCAGATCACAAATCTCAAGCCTTGGTCAGGATTTTCCACAGGTGATTGAGGGGGTTTGTGTTTTGCACCAGTACCGGTTTGTGTGCTGAGTCCATGGCTGCGTCGCTGCCTAGCCCGGACGTGCAAATAGTCCTTGGTGAGAGCAAGCACTGCCTCTGGAGACACAACACAAACCTGAGACCCAAACTTCATGCCTGTCAGCCCCCGAAAACTGGGGTTTACTTTGCTAGCCCAAGAACAAGTAAGAATTTCAGTCACTTGAAACTAATGCTAATTTCTTGACTTCAGTGATCTATTAGAGATGGGTAAAGATGCACTCACAGTCCCTGCAGATCTTTCTGCCTTCTTCTAAGTGTATTTTCTATACACCAGTATCAGAAAGGTTAGCATTTGACAGTTATTTTCATTTTACTCAAAATAAGAACTTAATGAGGTTTCCATGGCAGGTTATCTTCATGGTTTGGGGATGAATTTTATTTTGATTTTTAGTTAGTAACTTTTAAATAGTTGATTTTGTATCCTAGATTCCTGTATCAGGCCAGATATCAAACTCACAAGCATTTAAGAGACATTATTCCTAACCATAATACAAATTTGACCCCAGAGGCATAATCTTTTTTTTTTTTCTTTTTTTTTTTTTTTACTTTTGAAATCCAGACTGAAGACCAGACCCTTGTCTGAGTTTGGATCTGGGTATCCAACAGAGGACCAAAGAACACAGGGCCCCTCTGCTCCATCGAACTCCCCAAATTAATCCAAAGGAGTGCATCCCTGGGCAGCCTGTTTCTAGGAACAGTATCACTATATGAGACTTGTAACTCATTAATGCTAATAGCAGTTGCATAACGCACAGCTGAAATGTGGTTGTACAGTGAGCTAAGAACATATCCCAGCTATACAAGGCACAATTTCCAGGCAAAGTTTCTAATGGACAGCTTTTCTTACCATCACAGCTGAATTTATCCTTGATTATAAAAGCTCTGGAGAGGCCAAAATTCCAGATATCAAAAAGTTTTGCTGCCAATTCTAGCATAATTCTCTGCTTAAACGCTGCATGAGTGGACACGGTCTGGAAGGAGATGTGAGCTCACCTTGTCATTGCTCTCTATGCAAAACCTCAGGAGCAAAACCTCAGGAGATGTCCAGAAGGGCCTTGGTCAGTCACTGCATCTAACTGAAAGGGAGCTTGAGCATCAAGGATGGCACGATGTCTTCGAACCCTCGGGAGCCCTGAAGCACCGAGATACAATGGAAGAGTCCACCTTCACCAAAACTGCTATAGGCTGCTGTGCTGCACACAGGTGCAGAATTCTTTCATACTCTGCAGCTTTGCTCAGTTCCCACGACTCAGAGTAGCTGTCTCATCCGTAGCTGGTTGCTGTGAGAATATTAACCGTGCCTTCTTTAGGCCCTGTTTCCCCTCTTCGGCCACAGCCTCACTGAAATACCCTGACTGTCTTTAGATAAGCAAGCTTTGGACCCTATTTAACATCCAAGGCTGGCTGCATCCTAGGGCCATCAGGTAACAGCCAATGGAGCCCCATAGGTAAAAGCAGGACTTAGCCCTCAGTTTCCATAGCAAACAGCTTTCTACTGCCTGCTCCATACCAGCAGAAGTGTGGCCAGCAGCTCCCTCAGGGACATTTCTCTGTGTCCTGACCCTTGAGCTGACCATGCCAACTCGACACGATACAGCAACAACACACAGCACAGACTTGGCTGCGCGAGGATGCTCCCCTCCCTTCCCATGCCATTGTGGTGTCCAGAGGGCTGTGGGGTTGATCCTGCCCTCCACTCTGGCCAGAGCCTGCCCTGACTGAGGCCCTTGGCAGGGGATTCCCCTCCATGTGTCCCCCTGAGATCAGAGCTCATCAGGAGGCGGCTCCCTGGCTCGCCAAGCCTTCCTGTTCTTACTCCGAATCATCCTTTTGCTCTGGAGGCCAGGGTTTTACCCAGAGCCAGAGAAAATAGTATTCAGCTGTGTTGAAGGTTGCTCCCTCCCAGTTTCTGTGCCTGCTGCAGTGTCACTTCCATTTGGGAACGTGTCCTGACTGTAGCGGAGTGAAATGAATTATGAGGCTGAATTATGAAAATGTGGGGCTGTAAGATGACGAAGAATACTGCTACAAATTTGAAATAAAAGAAAATATGAAATAAATCTTAACTCCCTGCTGGCACATACAGGCAGTATGAATAAACATTATAACTGTACATGGCCCCTCAGAGCTGGATCACTCTCTGAAACGGCAGGCAGAAAAGTCTGCTACTCTGCAATAGAGGGATCATGCTTGGCTAAATTATGTCATTCATTTAAATTCACTCTGTACAGTAACATAATTTTTGAAAACCATACTGTTTGGTCCTCCAAAGTGATTCCCAGAAGTTATTCCCGTGAGGAGCACACACCCAAGCCACTCAGAATTTCTGGAATGACATTCCAGTTGCTCAACACCTGGTTATGCAGATAGAAGAGAAAACAGAGCGACGCCTTAGCCAGTATAATAGATAAGGGTGTGAGAATCCAGCTTGCTGGCTAGCACATGAAAGTGTGAATGACCTCGCCCCACGTCCAGGATTACTCAAGCCAGAGGAGATGTCAGTATCAATACACACATCTTCCTTCATAGTCACAGGACTCTCCTCAATGCTTGCTGCTGCCCTCAGATCTTAACCCCAGAGCAGAGGGAAAGCACCATGCCTGTTGAACAACCAGCTTGCAAAGTTCTTTGCTTCTGCAAACCAAATGCAGAGAAGGATTAAGGAAATTCTCTTCTATTATTCCATCTAGTGGAAGACCTTCCAGCTCTTCAGATAAACTCACGTGCAATTAGAGGGAGGTCAAAGTAACGGGTTCTCAGTTTTCTTCAAGATGAGACTTGTGGCTTCACTGCTTCCAGTGGTCACAGGAACTGAGCACATCCATTCTGTCCCATGGAATGTACAGTTCCCTGTACTAAACAGAAGCAGCTCCTCTGGGTCAAAATCACTGAGTGCATCCAACTTCTTTTTTTATTAAACACCTAACAGCTTGAAGTAAATACCATTTCCATCTGTGTCCTCAGTATCCATCAGGACTAGGCCAAGAATTTTCAATTTGCCTCCCTAACCAGAAGTAAATATGTGTATCAATACACGTATTTTCTTGGTTTTTATCTCAATGTCAATTACTGACTATTAACAGCCTTCCACAAGACTGAAGTTGCCACACCAAGCACTCCCAATTCATAATGAACCTTCCTTCTGCCTCCTTGCACATGTGCCTCATGGAAGACCTCGAAGTATAAGCTACACCCGGCCATGCCCAGAACTTTCCTTCATCAATTTGCTTTAATTGAAGCTAATGGCCAGTCTGTTTACCTGTTCAGCAGGTAAATGTCAGTGAAATCCACAAAGGGGCTCATTCGACTTTGTGCATAAATCCTGTATTGGTGGGTACAAGTCACATTAGACAAAAAAGAGAAAAGGAGGTGAGAACAAAAAATTTATATAATAGACAGATGTGAGACACTGACCAGCTAAGGAAACCTTGGCCAGCACTAGAAAGGCCGCCCTGAGGCTTTTTAGCATTCATCAGCCAGCTCTCTACCCAGAAAGCAGAGCACGGGATAAGTGACCGGGGGTGCTCATTTTACCAAACCTATGCCACTGAGAACAGATACATTAACAATTCCTTTGATTTAAAATGGAATAAAAGATACAAAGTCAATAAAAGGTTGGGAAGCACTGCTGTGCCTGTTAGCTGAGTGAGTGCGCTTCCCTTCGGTATCGCTTTGGTTCTATATGCTTTCTGGGAATGGCACTGGCTTCTAGACCATTCAATATTTGCCTACATGACCAGTGTGTTTTTCCTCCTGCTCACGTGCACTGCTAACGTACTTTCCCCAGGAGATGGAATGTTTGTCATACTAAAATAGCAACTAAAGGAATGAAAGTTCAAGCAGGGCTAGAAATAGGAAGGGCACCAGCTTTTCACAGTGCACACATAAGCTACTTCACACCCACTTCCTTTTGTCTGCCATTAACTCTGAGATCTGAAGCAGAATAACCTTTCTGCGCTTTGGAAGGATGAACAGAAGAACAATTAAGAGACCAGTCTGCTATGAGGAAGTCACTGAAGTGCTGTGCAGAAAAAATTGACAGATAAATAGATAGATAGATAGATAGATAGATAGATAGATAGATAGATAGACAGACAGACAGATAGATAGTGTTGTGCCCCACAACAAAAGTTGCCAAACAGTAAATTTTAGCAAGACTTACAGGGGGATCTGGGGATGGCTGAATGGAACTGCTTTGAGTGAAATTTCACTATGCCTGACCTTCTTTACCCATCCCTCTCATGCCTGATGTGTAGCAGAGCCAGAGCTCAGGAAGGGCACAGTGGCCCCTCCTGATGGAAACCAGCCTCTAGGGCTGAGGGTTGCAAGGGGGGGAGAAAAACATGTGATGAGGTGTAAAATAGGACAGAAAAGCTAAACATATATATTTTTTTTTTTTTTAATTTTTTTTTTTAAGGACAAAACCCATTTGCTTTTCCTACCAAAAGCAGAACACACTGGCACTATTCCAGCGTTGTTTTTCCATGTAAATAAATGACTTCTCATATTGCCACAAGGTGTGTTGTGCCAACTATGGGAGGAATGGAAGGGGTTACAAAAGCAGAAGGGGAGGTGCTCCAAGAGGTTGTGTCAGCTCAGGTCTCAAAGTTCATAAGCCTCACATTCCTGCATTTTTCTGCTCTCACCCTGGACCTGGCTAGAAATTGTCCTGTGGAAAGCTGATAATAGTCAATAATTGACATTGAGATAAAAACCAAACAGACCTGGGAGAAAGTATCTGAGTCACGCAAGGTTAGATCAGGTGGCAATTTACTATTTTTAGTTTTAGTTGTTGGATACCAAACACAATCTCATTAAAAAGAAACACCTGTCCCAAATGTAGGCTCATAAAAAATGTAACAAGTTCACAGGTTGGGTTTATTGCGTTTTAGCATGCAATATGAGAGATGTATGGATAAAGGGAGCTTTTCTCTGTTTATGGAGGTTCTTTGGAGTTTGCCACGTGGGACACTTGGCCTGTTGGGAGTTTGACACTGTTTCTAGGTACAAATGCAATACTGAGTAATAGAACAAAGTATCACAACATGTTCCGATGTGTCTCATCTGCTGAGAATTCCAGACATTTCTGCGCAGCTGTCTGAATAGAGCTCCCAGCTGATCCTCAAAATTTTGCTCCTTGCAATGGAGGTGGCTTCTACCTTAAAAATGTTGAGGAAATGAGATGGAAATGCTGCAGACCAACTTCCTGCCTTTTCTTCTGAGCAATTGGACGTGCCAGACGTCGGCTCTCTCATCTCCTTTACCTCACTGTGCACTGTGCTGAGGCTGGCTAGTATCACACAGTAGCTCTCCTGTGATCCCCTGGTGCACTGCCACGTGTTATCCCTGGCACTACACTTACCCAGTCAGATGCACTGCCAGTGTGTTTTCTCTTTTGTCCATTCCAAAACACCCCTAAAGGGAAGGGGCCTGCAGGAGAAAGGAACTCTAGCTGCGTTTAGAAAAGTGCTGCAGCGCAAAGCTGCTTATGCCAGGAGTTGCACGTCTGTACACAATGTGAGCAAGGAAATAATCTGTCTGGGAAGATGCTGCTTCACATGAAAGCATCTGCCTGCAGCTAGATTCCATCAAAGAGCAGATCTGTGGATTGATTTTCCCAGAATGACATGTTCCATCTGCAGAGCGCTCCTAAGTTCTTTTATTAGCTCCGCTGCTGTTTGTGATTGAATCGACAAGATGAACGGCTCACGAAAAGGCGCTCAGCTCCCAAACACTGCCCCAGAAAGTGCCAGGACAGGGTGGTGGCAGAGGCAGAGCCAGGTACAGGGGTAAGGGAGTACCACAGGCACTGCTGTGAGCACAGCCAGTGGGAGCAGTGAGGTCCAGCACTGCTAACTGCGCTTCCCAACCTGTGTTTTTACTGAAGCCCACCTCACCCTCTGGGGACAGAGCCCAAAAGTCACCGTGTGCTAGCACGGCTCACCTGAGCACGGCTCCAGGAGCGCCGCGGCTGCTGGCACTGAACGCTGGCACCTTTGTTTGCCCTTTCTGCCTCTCCACTTGGGCTCTCCGCATGCACAGGCTTGTTTTAAAGCATTTTTATTTTATTTGCAATGATGTCAGAGGCAACCTTTTGATGACTTATGACCCACAGAAGGCTAGGTACCACTGGCTTATGAAACAATGAAGGAAGAAAAAAGACAGGAAGAAAGTTGGAATAACATTAATTAAATAAACTCAGCAACCAAAAGGACAGAAGTGGCACATAATTTCACAGTGAGCTGCCACAGAAGTTTCAGGAGGAGCCAGTGAATAAGGGAGGCTTTCGGAGTAACTAAGAGATTTGGACATAGCAGAATATGTTTTCTAGAGCAGAGCCTGAATAGCCACATCAAACATTTTTGGTCCACGACACACAGCATGTCAATTTGCTGGGGACTGGGCTCTGCCACAGGATATGTGAATACTGCACAAGTGTTCTCAATGAATTCTTGGAGGAACCACACAGATGTGCATATTCTTCTCCAGAAATGGATTTTATTAGATGGCCTGAACAATATATTTGGCACAAGTGTGCTTTTATGTCCTCAGCGTACCAGAAAGCCCCATTAGATCATTCTGCTGTTGAAATACAGTCCCTTACGTGTTAGAGGGAAGCTCTTTCTGGGCCATTCCCTGTGCTTTTAATTGACAGGAGAGAAATACGTTGCTTCCCAAAAGCATTTCCTACTGATTCACTTCTCTTTATCATCTGATTTACAGGTCTGATCTTGACTTTTCACCACACCCAGATCTCCCATTGACTTCAAGGAACAGGGCTCTGTGGGGGCAGTGTGAAAGTCACCCAATAAAGGTTTTCAAGAGGAAGCTGCTGAATTCATTAACACCAGAATTTACATAGGTCTAAAAGATGCCAGCAGGTTCTCTGTGGAAACGACGAGCTGTGCCAATGCAAGTGGCCTGCTGCCCTAAGGAGGGACAGTGCAGCAGGGCCCACGTGTTTGCAGGGACAATCCTTCCCAGTCCTGGGCAGGGTACAGCCCATCCACTGCATGCTCTGCCTGCACCTCCTCTGCTCCCAGGAGTGAAGGAGCTCTCATAAACATTTTCATCTGTGGCTCATGAGGGACTGCAAAGTGTACAAACTCACTGCCCCTCTCCACAACGATACCAGAAGCCATCACCTCTAAGAGAACCTGGAACGCATTACAACGATTTCATTTTCCCCATGAAGAATTTGACACAGACACTTAGATAATCCTCAAATCAGATTAGAGACTTCTGGTGTGAGATGCTCCACAATCAGAGGAAGCATGAGCTGCCTTTAGAGAGGAGCAACAAAAGGGGCTATGATGCAGTGCAGACAACCACAGGTTCCGCTGCAGCAGGAGAAATGTGAACCCAGCCCCCCTCTCCAGGCCCTGGTCTTGGAGAGGCACACTGAGGCTTTGCCAGCTGCACCCTTAGCACATGGTACATCCTCAGCAGAGTGGTCTTGTGCCAGATAAACCTAATACTGCAGTGACTAAGTATAAACACTGCTTCTGTAACATTTGGATGGGCTTCTGCTAGGGAGAAAGAGAAATGACACCTTGGAACAGCATAATTTGTATAAATTACAGTGCTTTTTACCCACAGCTCATCTGCCAAGTTCTCTCGTTTGGGAGGAGCCTGCATGTGTTTTGATGTGCAAAGTAGGAGAAAGGATTGCCATTATTAAAGGGCTTACAAATTGGGCAGGCAAGCCCCGGGTGAGAGGTCACTCTGACTGTACAAAGGAAAGTTTGAGCTGAGTGAGGAAGCTCGGGTTTGACTGCGAGGACATGGAGAAGAGTTTCGTTCTGCAAGACTGCAGGTCTGTCTGTCTGTCTGTCTGCAGAGAAACCAGCCTCAGAACCTTTGTTGTGTTCTGAGTTTCTCACTCTGACCATTGGTAGAAGGTGCTGAGCACGTGTGACAACAGAATACATCCCACCTCGTGCCCCTCAAAATCTCTGTGCCACGAAGAGGAAGTGGAAACCAGCTCCTCATCCTGTGCAGCTGGGCAGGGGCAAGGAGCAGTAGGACAGCTCCAGCTGTCCTTCTCAAGGGTGACATCTCCCTGGGATGGAGATGGAGCCACAGCTTCATCTGCTCCACAGAAGGAGCCCTAGCAGGCGCGTGCTTGCCCTGGGTATTGGGCTGAAGGGTCATATCATAATGACAGGAATGATCCTTGTTTAAAGTACATCAATGGTGCAGCTTAAAGGGATGCTATGGCCCTTAGGAAAAGATCCATCGTTGTGCCAGAGAAGATGGAACTAGTAAACATCGATTGGGGTGTCTGATACCTGCTTGGAGCCTATTGCTGCTCCCCACATCTCAGGCTGACACTGGCACCAGTTTCAGGGGTGGGTGGAAAACAGAGGCTTCAGACAGAAAAGAGAAGTGTCATGAAACAAAACTGAAAAGAGGAATCAACAGCTTGTGTTTCCCAGAAGGCTGAGGAGAGGCCTTTTCCAGCACATCCCAGAGAACAGTCTGTGGTGTCACTGGCTGTGGTGACAGCGCTCTTAGAGCAATCCTTCCCTTTTACAGCTGCGACTTCAGCAATTATGTGAAACTACCACTTTTCATTTTAAAGAAAGAAAGAAAAAGGAAATACCTTGGTAGCCCACAGGGTTTCAGAAAATATTGAACTGCTTGAACCCTGAATTCTGGAGATTGATTAGCAAATAAATGCAGTGCAAAATATTTAGTCTAAGACACCATGTTATATCAAATTTATACCAAGCCTAAGAGCTTTTTGAGGGCTCTACTTGTGATTTCTGAGTATTAGGGCTTAGTTACACCATGCTGTAAGACAGCTGTGCTTGTTGTCCTAGAAATTTGCTATCAAATACACTTCATTTACAAGCAAAGAAATGCAAATGTAACTTGTGATTTGAGACTCCTGACTCCTAACTCTTTGGCCCAAGCTGTGCTCTGGCAGCAATAGTCTAGACAGGACAATTTGGGATGGCAGCTTTTACTCAAGGCCTCTGGAGAAGCCCGAGGTACACTTGAGCTTTTGATTCCCATTCAAGATCATGTGTGCAGCCCCTTCCTTAGCCCAAACTAAAGAGGCTTCATTTGACTTTTAACTCCTTCCCTTTGTGAATCTCACTCAAATGTCTTCCTAGAACAGAATTCTCTCCGCCCTTAGACACTGCTGTTCTCCAAGCTGCCAGTGCTCTGCCTGTTCTTCCTTTACAGTGTTTCATCAGACTGTGGCAGTGAACCCCAAGGACCTTCCTAGAGCTGTGTAGCCTGGATGCAGCACAAGTCTCCCTCTTCCTACACAGCATCCTGCAGAGGCCAGAAAGGCCAGGAGGATAATAGAGGGTACTCAGAAAACACAGTTGTGCCACAATGTACTTTAATAATGTGGTACTATCTTGAATCCACTTGCAGTCTTACCCATCCCGTTGCTCTTTTTTCCCTTCAGAACTACGGAACTCTAAGGTGACTCATTTAAAATGGCTCTAGCAGCATGAGAGATGAGATTCCTTTCACTTGAAAAGAAGCAACTGAAGTGGAACATGCTGGAGAACTGCAGTGAAGCAAAGAATGTGAAGAGGGAATGATTTTTCAGTTTGTCCTGTAATACAAGAGGTAAGCAAAAAATAATTGTATTTATGACACTGCAGGTGTGAAATGGAAGAGCTGTTTCACCCAGTGATGTGTTCTGAGACTGCTGCCCGAATGAGGTCACTGGAGCCAGCATTCTTTTTCACCTTTTTTGTCCATATTTTGCCTGTGGAACTCACTGCCACTGTCCAAAGTAAAAGTCAAAAGTATAAACTGGTTCAAAAACTACCTGAAATAATTCAAAGGCAGCTGATCAAAGTCTAGAGGACATACTGGTGTGAATGTAATGCTATGGTTCCTATTTTCTCCTTTTTCCTAATTCTTTTCCTGCCTTCCCATTTTCCTTTCTTAAACCTAGATACCACCTTCTGTGCCACAGAAGTTTTCTGTATTAGTCCTGGACTTGAGGAGATGGTTCCTTTTCTTTGCCTTTCAGCCATAGGGTGCAACTACATTTCACTATACCTACAAGTTAACAGTGAGGTTTTAGGATGTGATGAGAAGTTTTTTCTCCAGAAAACAGATTTCAAGGTACCAGAAAGCTTGGCAGGACCATGGATTGACAACAAATAGAGAGAATACATTACCCCAAACAGGTGGGCTCAGCCCTAGAAGTGTTTCCTAAGGGTGGCAAGTTTTTGTTCCTTGGATTCTTATTTATTTTTCAACTTAGTGCATCACTGCATCTTGGATTTCAAGTACTGCAGTTCACTAGAAAGGCATGTGACCATGCCATCGGAATGTGCTTGGTTCTGGATCCATAAACTAATAAACATTTGACTGTGTCTCTGTACTGAAGAAGGCATTACCAGAAATGATCCCCAGTACACAAGACACCCATGTCCAGCCCAGGGGAGAGATGCTATCTGCTGTGTGGCAACACGGTTTCCTGTGCAGAAGAGGGTTCTCATAGACCCACCAAAATCAACAAGGATCTTTGTCAAGTTACTAACTCATCTCTGTTTCCAGCACCCCTACAGAGTGGTTTGTAGTTTGTGAAATAGTAAATAAACACTGAAAGACACTTGGGTTTTACGTCAGTGACATGAACTCTTCTCCATCCCTTGCTCCCCATCACTGTCCCATGGGTTTGCAGAGATGGGCCTGGCTTTAGGAAGTGATCAGAGAGGGAGGAAAGGGCACAGGGAGATTGCTTGCCCCAGGGCAAAACTCTAAATCCTCCAGACAGGAGAAGGAAGTAGCATGCCAAAACCAAGAAAACCTTGTAAGACCCTCCAGTGTTCTGTCTGAGGCAGTGCTGGACAGCAATGCTGTTCTTTACCGCAGCAGAAAGAGAAACAGGGCTGAGGGAAGAGCTTTCTGCCGCTCATCAGACACAGGTGCTTTGTGATGGAGCAGCTGCAATGCCTGTCCTGCTTGAACAGCTCCGTGTAGCAGAGAAGCCTCATCAGTGAGAGGAGTGGACTCGATGCCGTTCCCCTCAGCTGCCGAAGGACAAGCCCACATCAGCACATTCCCAGGAGTTTTGTGCTGTGCTGCGGCCACGAGCGCAGCTGTGGGTGCTGCAGCGTGGTGCAGTCACTTTACTACTGCGGCAAGAAGGTCCCACTGCCAGAAGAGAAAACACGGACAGAGGTTTTTCTCCGGAGAAAACCGGGGCATGCAGTACCAGGCTGGCTGTGCTGGGGCGCTGCTTCCCAGTACAAATCTAAAAGGTCCTGGTAGAGGGCAGCGATCCCTCGGCAAGAGACAAGGGAGAAGGAGGAAAGGCAGCTGCAGGTGAGCATGAGCCTGCTTAGCTAAAAAGGTAGGAGAGAATTAGAGAGTGCTTTTACTTTGTATTTGTTGAACAAAATAATCAAACGCTAAAATAAACTCATTTCTCCACAAAATGTGAGGTGTGCAAACACAAGAAACCGCTTTGTTTTCACTGGAAGGTCAGTAAAGACTTCTGCACAAACAAGCATACATGAAGTAATGCCAGATCTCTTTTTCTCTTAACTGCTATATCATAGCCAAGATTATTATGGATATCTAGGAAGCTTCATTGATAATCTGGGTACTGTGCATCCAGCAGTAGATGTCTGATGTCTAATTTATTCTATGTATTCAATGCAAAACCTACATGTTGATCTGACAGGTGGTTTTGGGTGCTATGTAATATATAGCAAAATATATTTTGTTTATGCTCTGCCAGAGTTCCCAAGTGGTCACAGAGCTGTGTGGATCATGAGATACAATACAGAGAATATGGAGACCTCTGGAGAGGTCGGAGGTCTCTGACAAAGGTCACTTAGAAGCATCTTGGAGCAGCAGGCATTTACTCTGCCTCCTTCACCATCCTAAACTCCATCAGAGGGAATAAGAGATGTCGCTAGCAGAAGTCTAAAGGAGGACAGGAAACTGAAGTTCAAGGTCTTGTCTCCCCTCATGCCTCAGCAAAGATCCCAAATCTTTGTTTAATCATTCCCTGGGTGGACTGTTCAAGGGCCGCTCCCTCCCTGTCAGGATGAAATACCTGCTCTTGCTGCCCTGACAGCCCACAGGTGCTGAGAGTTGCAACACACCTCAGAAGCCAGCACTGAAACCCTCGCCCCCCTGATGGTATCACTGCACCAACAGAAGAGCTGGAGGTCACACAGAGGAGGGGCACCATGACCTGGGAGGTCAGCAGCTCCATGGCACTGAGAGGTGGCTCTGGGAAAAATGAAACACTTGAGACCCCAAACCAGCAGAACAGGACTTTGAAGCAGTGCTTTATCTCAGGTAGGTGCCCAGATCAATGGGCTGTAAACTGGGTCTTTTTCTCTCCTCTCAGACTCTTCTGCTGGAGCTGCACTTCCCTATTAGGTGCTTAGTGGTCTGTTTTAGCTCTCTGCCTCCACAGTCCAACCCAGTGCCAGGAGCAGGACAGCCAGCACAGTCCCTGCTCGCTACAAGATACAACCAACCTGCTCCTTTCGCAAACGTGGCAGTCTCAGGGGAGCATCTTGTGATCTAACTGTTCCTCTCCACTAATATTGATCTGAGCTGGCTAAGACTTCAGGTGCACATGGCCCTGGTTTGAGGGAACATGGCACAGCTTGTTCTTACAAGTTACCCTGGGGAGTGACCCTGAGTCTCTCTCAAATCTCACAAAGCAGATGACACCAAAGCAGAAGCACTTCACCAGGACAGAAGGAGATGTAGAAGTGGCTCCCGCTGGCTTAACAGCCTGCAGATAAACATGTTCTCAGCAGGAGCAAGAGGCAGTTCAAGCCTCAGTCTGCACCTCACCAAGGACATTTTCTTGAGGGCTGACTGGCAATCCTTGCAGCCACTACCTGTTCCCTAGAATATGTTGTTCCCTCTCGGCTGTACCAGCACACTTGGTAGTGCATTGGAGACCAGTTACTACAGCACAAAAAAGTGATATTAACTGAGATTAGCCCAGAGGAAGATCTGCTACAGCTGCTATGATCCAGGCACATAGGCTATATTTAAGAACCAGTGGTTTGGAAGAAGCCTTTTCTAGGACTGACCAAGCTGATCCTGACACATCCTTTGACTAGTGTCCAGGCTTTTTCAGTTCTGTCCGCCCAGGACACTCACAGCACTGCTATACAAAGGTGTGACTACCTGAGGAATAGCACAGCGATCTGACACAAAGCACCTTCACCCACAGTGCTCACTCCCAAGCTGTACAGACTGCCAAGCATACCCTAGATTCACCCCAGAGCTGGCTGGTTCACAAATCTGTCCAGATAGGGCCCTTAAAAAGCAAGTAGGAAGTTTCATTTATTTGGGTACCCTTCGGAAATATCATGTCTGTACAGCCTTCATTTGGCTGTCTCATGTGAATGGATTATGAAACTTATTACACACACAGATAATACTGTATTTTCGCCTCCTTTCCTACACAGGACAGGGCCTGCTCCAAGGATGAATCAGAGGAGAACACTATTGTCTGCAGCATCCCAGCTTCAACATCTGTTGAAATTGGACAATAGTCTGTAAGTGAAGCAGGAAACTGTAGGAAGAGAAAGGATTAGGGCAGCCAATTGCTGCCCTGAGGATCTGGCTGCTCTCCTGCCCTGCTGTGCAAAGGAATGAACCAGAATTGTTCAGGGTTCCTCACTAAGAATGTGTGCACACACCCCTTTTCTGAATGTTCATCTGCACAGCCTTGCACTGGTCCCACAGAAACGCAGGAAACTCAGACACTGAAAGGAAGGAATGGGTTTGTTTTTAAGCTTAGTGTGTTACCAGCCTCAGTTTAGGCTGCTCTACATAGACCAGCGTCTCTGAGTTTTTCATTGAGACTTGCCCAATACACAGGTATCCCAGGGGTGGAGGGCTCAGAAAAGCTCAAGAACCATCTCATTGGTTTATTCTGCAGGGTACCATTTGAGGAGTGGATTGCAGCAAGGCCCCAAGACACACTCACGTGGAAAATGAGAGAACTTCCACCAAAGGCTGGCTCAGAAGTACAGCTGTGTGTTTCTCCCTAGGGAATGAGAGGAAGAATCACTGGAGCATCGCAGGCCTGTAGACAGCCAGATCCACCTGCAATTTAGGTTGCTACAATAGCTGAGCAAGGGAGTGTTTTGTTTAACTGTAGCCAGGGTTACAGTCACCTATAACTGCGCACGTTTCCGTTTTGGAGTACTGGCAGGGTAATACAAGTTTCCTTGATGCCACAGGCCTGTTCAAATGCAATACAGTTATTTAATGCGTTGGTGACATGGTGCTCTCTGGCATGGCAGGCCCCATGTGGGCTAGTGTGCAAAGTGAAGTCACCAGAGGTTTATAGGAGGAAGGATTCCTGCCGTGCTCGCCTACTTAGGGAGGGCATTAGGTAAGAGGTGCTTGGCTCTCCGCTTGCCTAAGCACAAGGAGACCTACATTCCCCACACATGGAAACAGCCAGCCCAGAGAGCCTCTGCGTAAAAGCCCCGCAGAGCTGAGGGCAAACCACCCAGTGCCTATAGCACTAAGCTGAGCTCCTGTTTTAAATGGGGAGTTGAATTTATTTTAGTTTGGGATCTTCAGCTGGAATTACCTGAAGCCTTAAAAAACACAAGAAAGATGACCAGCCTGGTTTGTGGCTTCTTCCTTGACTCTGTCCATGTTGAGGCTTGCTATGGAGTTATGGTGAGGTGAACTGCCAAAGCAGAGGGGTGAAGGATACAGTAAGTAGAATATAACGACTTTATTAAAGCAATGATCCATCCAGGCAATGAAATTACTGCAAGTGGTTAGTTCTTTTCAGTATCTTTAAAGAATAACTCCTTGAGCAGGTGCAAGGGAGTGGGCGTAGGCTTTGCCCCACTGATGTCAGTAGGAACGCCCAGTTTCTTTTGAAGCATCTCCTGTGTGGAAATGCTCCTGTGTTCCCCTCCTGTGACCGTGTGAATTCTCAACAATCTGAGCTGCCGTTTGGCTGCAGAGGTGACTGATTTACACAAAACCGGATAGCAAGAACTTCCTGAGATGACCCTGTTTTGTGAGGAGATTCTAATCTCATGACAAGTTTGTCTAGCCAGATAATGACAGTAATTAGCCAGAAGGCAAGAAGGTGGATCTAGGTATTCTGCTTCATGAGTAAGAAGGATGTTTTATGGCAGTGGAATTAAGAGGAGGATGGAAACTGCTAATATGCTCCAAAAAGGAGTTGGAACAAACAGCACAGCACAGAGGACTGCACTTGGGACTCCCCAAACTACTCTCCTCCCAGAGTGGAGAGGCTCAGTAAGGGAGAGGTTCTTTTCCAGAATAAGACAGTGCTGAGCCCATGCTGGCATTTGACATCAGCAGCATCACCTTCATCATTCCTCCTGCACAACCCAGTTTGTCTGCAGTATGGAATGTGGGACCAAGAGGACTAGTGCAATAAACAAACGCCAGCATTTCAGATATTCGAATGCAATTGGTAGCGGATAAATGAGCAAATAGAAGAGGCAGCCTCTCAAGAAACACCATACTCATTCTAGGATACAATAAGCTGAAACATAACCCTGCAGTTCCTGTGCTGCTTGGTAGGCACTTGCCTGCTGCAGCAAGGGCAGACCTGTCTTATCTCTGGTAATTTCCAGTCAAATATTTGCAGAGTGCTACCATATGGGGTAGATAAAAACCCACAGGAATGGAGAGAATAGAGTACTTAATTCACAAATGAATGCATTTTTTTTCCTGGAAAAAACTGGTCTTTGTAAAGCAAAGGTGAGATGTTCCTTGCAAACGGGTACCTCTGGTGGTATCAAGTGATGTGCTTTTGTCTTTCTGGGGTGCTGCCAGACACCCTGAAATGATAGAGTGGAGAGGAATGTGAGATTTCCCCCTTTCATCATAATGGTTACTTTGAAGCCTAATTACAGCCATTTAAACAGCAGCCTATTAGCCATGCTACTGCTGATGGCTGCACTGAAATGCACGGCCTGACAGGGAGCTGACTGGGCAGCTCAGACATCCCACTGGAGTTTGGGGACAGCACGAAGCAGCAGCAGGGATCCTGCCTGGCAGCCTCTGGCATGGCTGCTCCGGGGTGCTGAGGAGGACAGGAGCCTGTCCCACCGGCACTGTGGGACACGCTGCAGTGGGACCCACTGCCAGCTGATCTTTGACGTGCCACAAAAGCCAGTGCCTGGCAGGGACCCCAGAGGGCTTGGCCACATCACCTCAGAAACTCTGCAGTTCAGGGCTGTGTCAAAGGAGGGCCACAAGAGAAAATAAAACCAAGAGGCAGCGCATCAATTGTGGTTCCTCCTGAAAGCCACCTGAAAGCACTGAGCCCCTGCTGATCCCCAGCTGCTGCAGGACACTCTGTTGACAGATCCCCACCACTTCTGTGGCTGTGATGATCGCAAGGCCTGGTCACATTTGGCGCTGCTTTTCTCTTGCAAGACTTGCCCCCTCATTATGCTTCATGTTTCTGTCTCTGCGCACTCCAGGAACCAGGCAGCTCAGCTTAGACCTTGAGTGTCCAAGCACTTTGCCCTTACCAAGGAGAACTACAACTGACAACCCAGCTCTAAAATGGAGGCCTAGCACGATGGTGTCCCTTCAATAGTGGAGAAGAAGCAGAGAGCTGAGAACACTGACTCTTACAATCTCATCTTCAGTGAGTTACACCAACTAATTTCTGCACAGTTCCTCGAGCTGCTTCTCACAAGTGGGCCAGCCAGCACCAGATACTCACCTGGTGCAAGTGGAATAGCTGTGTGTACTGGAAGACTGAGGGAGATATTCATGAGCTGCAGATGTGACACTAATGAAGGTCCCGTGCCTCTGGTCACACCGTAAGGTCAGTGAGGCCAGCAGGGTGCTACTTGAACTTGTTTGGTTACAAACTGTGGCAGCTCAGCTGCTCCGTGACCGACCGAGACACCCCTGCAGCAGAGGCGGGATCCTCTGAGGGCTGGAGCTGGGAGCTGGGGCAGGAAAAACAACAGCTGTCCCAATACACTGTGTTCCCACTTGTGAATCAAAGCCCTTACTAAGATCCTGCCGTGTCCAGACATGTTTCATTCTTATTCTTTCAGACATAATATGAAGGCAAGGATCCATCCTTTTTCAGATGCATCCTTTTGTCCTCCCTTTTGCAATGGGAGAGGAAGACAAGGAACATGCACTTGCTGGAAGATTGGAAACAGGAAGTTCTGTGTGATTTGCACATTCTCTGTTCCTAATGAAAAGGAGGAAATATAAATCACAGTCTTGCATTTCAAATTTGGCATAAAAATTTGCCTTCAAGGCAATGCCAAATAACAGACTTCACACTCCTTGGAATTAAATTGATGAGAAGTACAAGGCAAAGGCTCGCTTCTGGGAGCATTTAATTTGGTTACAGGTCCCTATTCAAATCTCATCTTTGAGAAGCCCACAAAAATAGCAGCAGCAAGATAATAAATATTAACTATTTTACATAATTTGTACTTATAAAAATTATTTTACATAATTTTTACCTATAAAATGCTTCTTCTATCCTTCTGCCTCACATCATGGGGAACACATTAGTGTTGGGGAAAAGCACTTCACTGAAATATCTTTATGGAAAGAAAATAAACTTTTTTTTTTAATTATTATTTTCCGCTCCTTTGCTTTCCTCCCCTTATGTAATTTGGCCTGGTTTTTAATCTTTTCTGGTCTTCTGCAATTTCCATCTAGGAATACTTCTGGTTATACTGGAAATTGAGACAAAGACATTGAGCAATAAAGTGTGAAGTGAGTTTATGCTTTGAATTTGAAAGAAGAAAATCAACTTGAACTATTCAGTGGAATTGTCATGAGTCCTCTAACAAAAAAATTCGGCCCTATGTCAGATTTGTGCACAAAATTTTTCTTGAAAAAAGTGTTTTTGTTAGAGGTGTTATCTTATTCACTACAGTTATTCCAGTCAGAACTATATTATTTATCTGACACATCTACAGACGCAGAGGATTCTACAGAAGAATTACAGTTTCCACATCTAGTGGGAGGGAAGGAGGCTCCAGGGACTTGACTGAGCAATGAGAGGCTACAAGCTTGCAAGCAGTGACCATACAGATCCCTCCTCATCTGCAGTGGGATCATAAGAAAAGTTTTACTTCAGTCCTGCCTTGAAGGCAGTTGTGCACAAGCAGCATCTGAGCATAACTGACTCTGCTGCTCTCACAGGAGGTGAGCTCTCTCCAGAGTGGGCTGCTCCTGCCATGGGAAGTTAAATCCCTGCCTTATTCCCTGCAGATACACACCTGATCTATGTGCAGTGACAAACACTAACTGGACTTCATGTAAAAACTTAATGAAATTATTCCAAATGTGTGATGCTGGCATTCAAAACAAGTACTTCACATTACTTCTGTTCAGTTTCCACTTCATGTCACGGTGTTGGCATATTTATTTGGGAATTTATAAAGAGCATTTCCTGAGGTTAATTCTAAACAAGCTGTTATTTGAGCAGAGGAATTAATGAGTTCTAGTTCACCAAGCACCTCTGTCCTTTGTCCCTTAATCTCCCCACCACAAAAACCTCTGCCCCTGTGTCAAATGTAGATGAAATTAGTCAATACCTTCAAAAGTTATTAAGAGGAGACTGATAAATGATGAGATAGATAATACACTCGTGCAGGCTTACCTCCTCCAGAATCCAGGCTTAAAATGACCCACACAGCTTCAGCCCAGCCTAGCAATTACCACTGCTCACAGTAAATAACAACACAATATAAACAACATAAATTCATTTGTATGTAAATATGACACTGGTGTTCCATGCACAAGTATAATTCATGTTATTGAGGCTATAATAATTCAATTATTGATTTTAATAACTATTCCTCTTAGTGATACAGGATTTAAGTCTGCAGGGGGACCTTCCAGTACCTAAAAGGGCTCTAAGAGAGGAGAAAAGGGACTTTGGATAAGAGCATGAAGTGAAAGGGCAAGAGGGAGTGTCACTGTCCATGGCAGGGAGTTGGAGCTGGATGGTCTTCAAGGTCCCTTCCAACCAAAACCATTCTGTGATTTTATGATTATCACTAAGCCTAGTAAAGACTACAAAGAGGAAGCAGTGACCCAAAGTTTAGAATTAAACAACAGAAGAGTTCCTGTGTCCGGCCATCTGCAAATAACAGATGAAACTCATCACAAGCAGCACTGGGTCTTCCCCTTGTAACTGGGCATTGTGTGATGAGTTAAGTGAGATGGAGACACCCATAAATTGTTTCCTCAATGAAATTTCAACTAAAAGAAACTCACCCCAAATGAGATCTTTTTCTGAACAACTCCCATGCCTGAAACACCTAGATCATCAGCACTAGGATACGAGTATGTGGTTAGAGAGTAGCTTTAATGATCTGGCTTGGCAGACCCACAAAAGGTCTCAATATATCTGAAAATATATCTCACTTCATCAGAATTTATCTACTCCTATGCTGTGATTCCAGCTCCTGGATGTGAAAGCACCCTTCTGCCTGTCTGCCCTACCAGTGCTTACTCAGAGGGCTTGTTTCATGGGATTTGTCATAAAAAGCCTGCATGTTCATACCCTTCCCCTCTAACATGAATCTAGGAACTCTCATTTATGCAGTGCTATGGAAATGGTTGTGATGACAGGAGAATTGTGACTTCCAGAAGGGAATACATAGGAACCATCAGACTGGCCGCTCCTGTAATCATTATACAAGCAAATTTCTAAGAGTTGTACCACAGTTTCAGAGTTCTCAATCAAGTTTTTATACATGAAGTTGCTAAATTGTTTGTCTATTGAGTGGGTGATTTAAAAGCACATTCTTTGCTCCAAATTCCTGAGCTAAGTAAGGAACATGTCCCCGTTTGCATATAATCCATATGAAGACCCTGGGGTTTTGCTCAGCTTGACTCTAGCCAAAGGCTGGTATCACTAATTACCTCCCTGCTGCTCGCGTTAGCAGAAACTTCTGCCCAGGTACAAGTACAGGCAAATCTCGAGCTATGCACAGCGCAGCTGGCCTTGGTCTTTCCTGCTCTAAGTCCCTGTCACATGCTGCAGTCAGGCCTGAGCCAAAGCCCTTTGATTAAAACAGGGTTTCCTGAAGCTTCCCAAGGCTTGCCTTTGGTGAGCTCCACCTGCCAAGCAGAACGCAAACAACATTTGATTCCCAGTACCAGGTAATGCTGCCTTAACACAGATTAGCCTGTGTGCATTCAGAATTACAGCAAGTGGGGCTATTTGTCCTCCTTCAAGCCTCCTTTGCTGGCTTGGGTATTGTAGTTCCCTTTTCCTGTCACTCTGGTGGCTTAAGGAAAGACAAGGTGGAGTAAAGGGAATGAACACTTCTGCATGAACAGCTCACGGTGCCCAGGTGGGAAGGGCCCCGAGTGCTCAAGAAGAGGAAGGCAAAGAAATACTGAGGCCGATCAAAAGAAAGAGCACAGAATAAGGAATGCTGATGGGGGCCATTCTCCCCTGTGCAAGCACTTAGGTGTGTTTACAGAGGGAGACAGTCTTCCTAGGGCAAGTGAGCAAAAAGGGTAGTTCTTAGGATATGGGTACAAAACCAGCACCTGGCAGAACAGGGAATCTACTCCAGTTTCTCAGCACAGCCTCTGTGAGTAACTGCATCCTTGATGCACGCCAGGTGCGTTACTCCAGCACCAATGCCTCTCTGCACTCTCCTCCTTTTCCTCCTCCAGGAAAGAGCTTACAGGACAAAAATGATTAATCTCATTTTGCAGGCATAGAAACTGAGGCAACGAGGAAGCTGAGAGGAGTAATAAAACCCATGACAGCCAATAGGTCTGGCAGTTGTGCTTCCCCTCCTCCAGAAGGTTTTTGTGCATGGAATATCACAAGCACGAACAAGAAGCACTCCTCCCAAGTCCCAGGAGAGAGTATGCTAGGATTTCTCAGTCTCAGATGGTGGAGCAGCCCAAAAACACACAGCCACAGAGACCCAGCCATCTTCAGAAGAAGCCCAAGGAAGTTAATGGAGTCAGCTCTATCTGTGATCTTTATCTGAGTCGCTCTGATCTCCCCACACAGCCCTGTCTGCGGGGATGCTGTGCGCCTCTGCCATGTGTCCTCTGGGAATGAGCCCCTAGCTGCCAGACAGAGGAGGGCAGGCAGCAGGAAATGGGGCAGGTGTGTCTCTGGCACTGCTGACCTCGCTCCCTGGCCCAAATCAAACACAAACCACGCTGGACTTGCAGCCTTTAGGAATGGAAACATCAGACTCATCAGGTCAGGCTGCAAGGCAAGAAGGCTGTAACATTCAGCTTCTCTCTGTTTCGCTTATTCTCCTTTGTTCAAAAATTCTTAGTGGTTATAAATGTAAAATCCTTAAGTTTCAGCAGCCGTCATTGCAAATGCAATTTCTGCAGATTCACAAGCCATTCTTCCAAGGAAATCACAAACTCATGAGTTTGGGAAAAGATAAAAGTTTTTTTTCCTTTCTGAACTTTAACCCAACAGAGCAAACTAAGCCTGGATTTGCCTGCTGGACTTTGCTTTAATTGAATAACATAGCAAGTCCTCATTCCCCTCTTTGAGCTCCATCATCCCTAATACACCTTGGAGGGCAACATTTCTGACTGTGCCAATCTCTCTGCAAGGTACAGCATGGGAATGTGTGATTTTGGGGACCTTATGACTGCTGTGGTCAGGTGCCTTGGGTCAGAGAGGATAACAAGGAGGCAAGCAGTGTGCATAAAGCAATGTACTGCTGTGGGAAAACCTGGCTTCATATTGACTTGACTTGCACCCAAGTGGGTCAGTTTGGGGTAAGGGAGACAGAGCAACCTGAGTCTAGAGAGGCAGTGCAGCTGAGAGAGAATGACTTGCCTCCAAAAGATGCATCTGAAGGAGATAAGTGAATCTGTACAAATGGGCCTTCAAGAGATGATCATAGTAAAAATATGAGATAGCTCCTAACAGCTGGAAATACAAACACACAGGCAAGCACTTATGTAGTGATGCAAGAGCTGATGGAAAAATCAAAATGGAAAAATGCGGTTTCTTCAGGCTGAAGTGAGAGAGGAGCAGCTCTTGTCTTTCCTGTGCTAACAGTGCTGAGCTGTGCCTTACAGCATGTCCCAGCCGAGGATCCACGGAGCAGCTCAGCCAGCGTGCTTAACCAGATTTTCCACCACACCTTTGGGCTGCAGCACACTGTCATTATATCATGCATGCCTGAAATATCTCTGTAAAGACAGGATAAAGGAACCAAGGGACCTGTTCCTGACTTTGTTCACTGGAGCTAGCAACAGCTCTGCTTGGCTCCTGGGGGCTGTTCTGGAGGGGTCAGACCAGCCAGTCCCCACACACCTCCCTGCTCATTCTGTGTGAGCAAGGCCCAACTTCTTGGCAGAAGAGCAGAACTGTGACAGGGTGGGAAAGCACCAAAGTTGTTACAGGGCACACAGGGCCCCTCCATCCCTGGGTTCAGCCTGTGACACAGACAAGTCGTGTCTGCACATGGGGGAGAGTGCACGTAAGCATCCTGAGATACAGGGGTGCTACTGCATGCAATTCCCTTGCAGACAGATTTCAGATTCAGAAAGAGAAAATAGCCCAAAACTTGGACAACTGCAGAGTCCTTAGCCAATGCAGAATGCACTGGGCTTGGGAAAGTAAAACAGCAACAAAACCTGCACGTTACTTGTGAGTAACTTCAGCGGGGTGTACCAGCACAGCTCAGGTAGGTCCCAGGGAGGCCAAATTCCTGTACACAGACTTGCATTAAAACAGGATTCCACGCCCTGCCTGCTCCATCACCCACATTCTGAATGGCCTCTCCCTTCACAACTCTCTTCAACAACTTAGGAAAAGTTTTGGGTTATTCTCATTCATGTGAAAAGGGGCTGGGGGTTTCACAGTTCATTCTTTGCCTAGCCCCAGCCACAATTATTAACTCATCTTATTCCTCCAAGACCCACACAACCTCTCCAATGGAAAAGCATGAGTCTTTCTATAGGATGGGCCCTGTCATTAATATCAGGAGATCATGTCTTACACTTTCCTCATTCCTTTCTTCCGAGTAAGACCTTCTTTTGCAAATAGACAAGGGAGGGAGAGAAGAAAAGGAAGTCAAACGACTCCTTCACTGCCTCACAATATGCTAATGTTCCCAGAATATTTGTTTGGGGTTAGTTTGAGCCAAATCAAATGGTTTTGCTTGACCAGGACCAAGGCCTTATTTCAACATGTAGCTGGGCTGACACAGAGCATTTGATCTCCTTCTTGCAGGACATTCAGACCACTCATAGCTGTCTGGTTGCAGCACTGTAAAAAACAGCCTGGCTGCATAGTTCAACCCTTAGAGCAGAGGAAGATCCGGCAGCACCTCAGCAACATTGACACATCCAGGTTAGTCCAGCATAAACTGAATGCTTTAGCATATACAGGCGGAGGGAGCTTGCTTGTGCACAAAGCACCCTCTCCTTCCACTTCCCAAGTTCAAGCCGGCACAGAAACCCAACTTCTGGGCTGCACAAGAGCAGCCTTGCACTGGCAGGCAGAGGCATCATTCCTAACTCTGCCCATCTCTGCAGTCTCCACCCCTACACTACCTTACTCCTTTTCTGTGGGCTGGCCTTACGGCGCTTGCTATTGCTCCACCTCAGATGTACTTGTCAGGTGGCTTCACCAAGACCATTCCAAATCTGCCTCTGCTTTCTCTGCCTTTCAGTGGCACCCAGCCCTGGCTCAGAATCTTAGCATATTTCCTCCACACCCAGACTCATGGCAGGTCCTCACTGTCTCCTGCTGAAACCAAGAGCCCATTAAAAACTTCTTCTGTCCTCCTGGCTGCGCGTGGTCTTCTCACTCACCACATTCCTGGAGTACAACTTAAAAACCCCAGGGATTTGCACACAGACACAATCACAGGGGAAACAAAGAGCAAACAAACATCAGGATGCAGCAGGCTGCAAAGTGCCCAGGTAAACCCAAACATGAGCGCAGTCATCTACCTGTATTTTCCTGCCTCCCCGACAGAGAACAAGAACTTCACAAAGTGTTGACAACATTTGTTAGTAAGAGCGCCGGGGCACACAGGGCCCATGCTGTACTGCAGCTATGCTGTACGCTTGTTTCCCAAGGGGTATCTGTTAAGCACTTACACTGGAGGTGAGCAGAGCTGCCAGATCTTGCTGTCTCTCACAGTGGTGAGACATCAGTGAGTTCACAGCAGGTGATGGGACAGAATCCACAGCTGCAGAGCAGCATGTTCAGAAGTCTTCAGCACGGGCCCAACTCTGCCCTGTGGAGATCAATGGGGAAACACCACAATTAGTGACTTCGGGGAGTGCTCCTGGCTTTGGAAAAGCAGCTGTAGATTTCAGTAGGACTTTGCTGTCATCCGTGAAACTTGGACCAAACGATGTGGTTAAGCTGCATCTGCATTTTGCCTTAAAGGATCCCAGGCTATTTATAGTCACTCGCGTTGTACTTTGAGGTGTGTTAGGGTGGGTAAGCAGCAAGGACAAAGCCACGCACCCAAGTCATCTCACTGTAAACAAAGATATCTCCAGTAAAGTGCAGAGCAGAGAGAACGAGCTGGCAGGTACCTGCACTCATACTGGGTGCCCTGTCCCCACCACTCAGCCTGAATAACCCTTACGTCACAGCAGTTACTCTCTCGTGACCTTAGCCAAGTGAAAACATTCCCAAACACAAAACTCCAGGTCAAACAAAAGGTGATTTCTTATTCAGAACAAATAACTCTCTTTCTATGAGTGGGGTTTTTTTTGTTATTTTACAGGAAATTATAAATAACAAAATTTAAAACTAGATCACTTTAAAAATAATTACAAGATTTTATATTGAAAAGACTGAAATTAGACCTTACTGCAACATTTCTTTTTCCCTGAACTAACTTCACAGATCTGCTAGACAGCTGTTGTGATCAGATGAAAGAAAAGCAACATGCTCCCCAAAAAAACTCTCACCTATAATCACAGTGAGACCAGCAGCCACTGGTACTTTACTAAAGTCAGGTACTTTACCAATAACCCTCACTGCTGATCCTAGGGCAGAATTTCCCTGGCAGTCTCCCCATGTGAGATTATATGTTAATCAAAGGAAAACAAGGCAAATATTACGCTGTTCTTCTTTCCCTCTAAAACAAACACAGAAGCCTTGGGATCACACCCATTGTTTCACATACCTGAACGTTCTCACGTGAACTCTGCTGTCTTCTGCAGCTGTGTGTGCTGACAGCAGGCAGGTCACCTGGGGTCCTTGCTGCTGACCCTGAGCAGCACAGCACACTGGCTCTGCTCCCTACAAGGCTTGTGGCTGCCACATCTGACTACACATCCTAATTTTGTGCCATGTCCCAAAACTGGAAAAGAAGAGAAAACCCAAATGGTACCTCTAATATTGTACAGCAAAGGGAAAACCAAACAAGAAGACCACCACAGACTTTCCAGAGTGGTACTCAACTAACTCTGAGATCCCTCTACTTTCAACAACCAAACAGCTGCTTTTGGAGCAAAGGCCATTCTGAAAGGTGTCCTGGATCTCAGACATACTCTAATACGACAATGGAAATGGATTTTTATTTTCATTATTTACACTAAAAGACTATGAAAAGCCAGAAGAGGAAAAGTCACTTCTAGGTTAACTGAAGAAAGTGAAACAGTCAGAGCACTAGTGCACAGTACGTGCCACTGATTCCCAGGGTTTCCACAGTTTGTTCCTCCTCTTCTGCTGGAAGATGGTGTCCATGCAGAATTGGAGGCCTCTGGATATTTGCCCAGGATTTCTAGATGTCCTACAGGTGAGTCAGGGCATTAGTTCTTCAGAAATCACAGCCATGTCTGCAACACACATACAAACCATCAGCCAAACTGTCAGTTTCTGAGTCACTGTGAGAGACAGTATCTGCTTTATTTATGTGGCTCTCAATTGAGTGCTGGAGTCTGTTGGAAGCGCAGTACCTCACTGGATTGCAGAGTGCAGAGACCGAAAGAGAAGCCCAGGATCCTGCCTCTAATGGTGCCTGAGAGGAATGGGAGTGTGACTGAACCAAAGGGCCTACACCACTGAGTGTCTGCCATCGTGTGTCTCAGGGTCATCATTAGATGGAAGCTGTACTCTGATCTTCGCAGTCAGTGCCTTTTTCTGGAGTTCTCCTTTCAGTGGCTCTTTGATTTTAAAGCCATGCATATTCCAAGCCAATCTGTACTAAAAATAGGATTCCTTACTAAGAATGGCACTGGCATTAATCACTTTATGCTCCATTCTCTCATGCTACGTTGCCACGCCTCCGGCTGGAGGAGTGTGCTGCAGTAATCATCCACAACTATGTGCTTCTGTGAGCAAGTTTTGAACCTTTGCCATCCTTTGGAAGCTCCCACTGTTTTTTCTTTCATGTGCTAATACAGTTCAGTGGCTTATCTCCTTTTGCATCCTTGGGGCACACCTCTTTCAGACTGTACACTGACGACCCAGCCAAGTGGGAAAAACACACAGGAGATAGAGCCGTCTCCTTCCTCCCCCTTGCAGCTCGAGCCAAAATGCAGCTCTCAGCTGAAAGGGATGCTGTTCTTACTTGCATCCAGGAGGAAGCAATTTGCTCTACTGGGAAGCTACTGCATCCTTTGGCTTGGACCATCAGCTACACCCCTCCAAGTGCTCATCAGTTACTAGCAAGGAGGCTTTCAGGCTTTCCTGCTGGGAGGGACACTTTTCCAGCTCAGTTTCACCAGATGCTAAGCAGATGCAGACTATCACTCCCCCTCAGTATGGCTGGAAACAGTTTGGGAGGCAGCACATATCTCTGGCCAGGCATAGTTTCATACTCAACCCCCTTACACGTGGGTTTGAGGGTTTTTTTCAGCTTTCTTTTGCATTTTGCACACCACTTCCAAGTGCAATAACGTGTTTTCTCCTGGCCATCCATGACAGAGGTGCAGCTGGCGCCAGAGCTGACTGTCACTTAGTTGCTCTGAAAGGGGTTAAACACGTACAGGTAAACCTGGGCGTATGTCCATAATGCAGGTGGCAGTGATACTTTGAAGGAGGCACCTTTCTTTGTTCCCTTAATGATTCATTCATTGGGAGTGTGGGAATTAACCTATATAAATTTTTGCTACTAAGTAGATACACCTAGATCCTGAAATAGTGGATGGGTGAGAACCAGCTGCAGAGCCTTTACCCATTGTCCTGGTAGCAGAGAAAGAAGCAAACCCACAGCAGTAGGCCAGGAATAGATGACTGCATGGCATTTCTCAGAGTAATTTCTCTTTACCTCCTGTTTTACAGTGACTCACCAAAAATCCTACAGGCCTGCAGGAGACACCCCTGAGAAAGGCCAGAGCTGACTGAGATCTACTTAGGCTCTCTCTTCTGGGGGCTAAACTCTGACAGCTGGGCCTTTCTAACTAATACAGCTCAGACTAGCAGGCTTTGGTTGCAGCAGCACTGGGAGCAAGGTGTGGGACTGCATTAAGAAGACAATATGAACAGCGAGGTCGGCTTTCCCAGCCTAGCTCAGTGCCTCCTTTGTACGCCGCAGCTCACACCTCATCTGCTGGGAGGTGCAGAAGAAACAGCTCTCTATGGAAGGCATGTCACTAATGGAGAATTGGCTCTCACCTGGCCAAAGGAGGACAGAAACCCTTCTGGGACGCTGGGCAGAGGCAGGGTGAAATCTCCAGACTAACTCCTGTACTCCTAGTATTTTCTGATTCTGTTGGAAAAACCTTTAAGGCTCAATAGTTGATCAGCCTAATATTGCTTAGAGAGGATGGACTAGTGCTGGTTTATGCCCTGGAAGTTATAAATTCCATGAGCACCAGAGGAGCTGTGCGGGCTGAAAGAAGCACGAGGCAAAGGTAATTGCCCTGCTGCTGGTTTCCTACAGCTTTGAAAGGAGCTCACAAAGTGCTCCTGTTGCTGTGTGGTTAGGTCTTGGTTGCTCAACCTCTTCAAGAAAGGCTGCACTGGGAGAAGTAACGCCTCAGACACTGCAAGACCTGCCTACACCTTGCTAGAACCTCAAGCCAAATGTCCCTCACCCCAACAGCCAAGAGCACACAGCTTTGGATAAAAAGCCAAGAACAGCTTAGAGAACACTGTCCTGAAGAACACAGTAAAGAGGTCCTGGAGAGGCATCATCATCCCACTGCAGTTGTGCCAGACATCAGAGCGGTGCTGTTACACTACCAGGACTCTCAATGGCCACAAATTAATCACGGCAGTCAGAAATGTGCAGACACACCTGTGGCTCACAGGGCAGCCTGCAACTGTCAGGTCTTTGTCTGTGCCAGGGATGAATTCCCCACTTAGCTGTGCTGATTTTCTGAGGGGGGGACAGAACATTTCATAGATCTGACAGGGGTGCTGAGAAAAGGATGATTAAAAGTGTGACATATCACCAATCTCAGCTTCTTAGGGAAGGGACAGCAGAAGGTCAGGGTTCCTGAGGAAACACAGCTTAGAAGAGCACATGTACTAGGGGGAACAGCTATTCACACACACACAGTGCCCACACAGAGACACGGCGAGGAAGAACAAGAGGTACCAGGAGGCTACCCTCTAAGCAGGATGAAACCTTCCCAGCAGAGCAGCACAGAAAACACCACCTCCAGTGGATCTTTGGTGCCCAGTGCCCCCAGTGGCATCAGGCAGGCCTCTGTGCTGCAGAGAGCCACGTGAGCACAGCACTGTGTCTGGGGGCTGCGAGCCAGGACTCTCTGGGAGGCCAGGCAGACACGCCACGCCAAGTCATGCAGGAGGTGTGTGGGCACAGCAACCCAATGCAAAGTGCTCTCTTGTGCGGCATATCCTGTTTCTCCCCAAGACGTGTACAAGCTGCACTCAGCCACGCTCGTGGGTGATACCATCTGTTTAATCACTGCTCTCTGTGCTACAAAGTCATCCCAGATGCTTTGCATTGGAGAAAGCTTTTCCAGCAGTCATTAGCGAGGCAGGGGGGTGAAGAAGGAATTGTCAGGCTTCTTTTTGCATAGGTCGTGGCTTTAGTTAACAGCCTCCCCTCAAGCCCTGCTTCCTGCTCCCCTCTCCCCTGGTAACTGTGAGTCTCCCTACACTTCACTTTGGGAGCTACTGTACAGGAATATTTCATAAACAGGCCTCAGGGTTTGTCTGCTGCGTGTCCTACTTCCTTCAGAGCACACGAGATCAGCTGGGCTGGAATGTCAGCCCATATCCTGCTCCAGTGCTGCCTGGATGAGAGATGGAAACTCTGCTGCTGCTGCTGCTGACTTTTCACTCATGATCTCTGGCTCCCAGCTTAAGCCACGCTACAGTTGGCAGACAGACCTCCCAAATCATGACACTGCCACAAAATTAGGAGAAGAAATAAAGTTAAGTCTCTCTATTTCCAAAGGCTTTATAGTAATATTTAGGTCATAGACTGAAATCCCTCCCCTCCATCCCTACTGGTCCCAGGGGCCATGAATGCCCTCGCTCCAAGGAAGTACGTGAAACTTCAGGTTCCCAGGCCATGCCTCCACGCCAGAAGCCAGTCCTTTGTGTAATTAAGCATCTCCAGGGATTGGCCCCTGAAGGGAGTGCCTCACAGTACCAGGCAGCCGTAGATACTCGGACCTGATGTGCACGAGTACAAGTAAAAAAAACCCAAAACTTTGAGCTCCCACACCAAAACTTCACACCAAAACACTGCTCATATAAAAGACTGAAAGCTACAACTGTTTCCTCACTGAAGCGCTATGGCTGATAGAAAGGTTCACAGTAAAGTCATGAGCACTGATAACCCTGCCCAAAGCAGTGGGTCCGAGACAGCCCTTCTGAAAGGCTGGAGTGCTTTCCATAAAATTATCTGCAGCATCAGCTGTTAATCATCACAGACCAATTGATCTAATCTTCTGCTAAACAAGGGCCTGGCTCATCCTTGTTTTGATAGATGTCAGTCTGTGATAGTCCTGCAGTTAACACAGTATGGCTTGGTAGCACTTCTGTGCTGTTTCACTTCACACCTCACGCTGTCCCCAGCTTTGGAGCCCAAAGAAAGGTTAACCTTCCCTGCTTTTGCCAGGTTGCAGCTGTTCTACTTTCACGATCTCGGATCACCCAGGTTTTGGTAAGTGGATGTCCTTGCAGGAGCTCTTGTGGGAGGAGCTTTGGAAAACCAGTCAGGACAGGTCCCGCCAGCCCTGGGAGCATTCCTGCTCCCATGCTGATGCAACTGGATCCAATCTCCTGGCAGACCAGCTGGCTGCTTTCCAAAGGGCTCCCTCCAGACTGACTTGCACACTGAGCCCAGGGGATGGCTGTAATGAAATTTGAGTGAGGGGACTAAAGGCTTCCAGCCTTCATTAAAGGTGGGAACACTTGATGAAGATAATGTTGTTATTAATTGGCTCCTCCCAAGAAAACACACGCTGCCTTTTTCTGCTGTGCATTTACCGTTCTGTGGAGCATCTCCCCATTCTGTGGGCATCACCAGCAAGGCCTTGGATGCTTAATCATAGTGTTGAACTGTACTGCAATCCCTTGGGACATCTGAGTGGGATTCACTCAAGAGACTCTTGCGCAACACTGGCGTGAGACGGAAAAGCACAGAGTTATTTCAGTGGCAACACTCAACCTACTCCCACTCAGGATTCAGTGTGTAACAGCTTTATGTCACACACTCTGCACCAGAGCAGAGACTGAAGCACACTCTGAAAATGAAACAGTGAACAGTGAACATTATTTACGTACACTCAGAACCGGGTAAAACCAGAAACAAGGTTTTAGCAGAGAGAAAGATGCAAACTCAAGCCATGTGTTCAAACAACATTCTCGATGCACTGACAAGGCCTCAGTTACCTAAGCATGTTTTCTGAATGAAAGGTCCTTTTGGCACAGGCCAAGATAATATCAACAAAAATAATTATGATATGTTTTAATCGTGTCTTAAAGCAGAATTTTTCAGACCCCAGCAAAAAGATGGGATCTTCCGAACATGCTGTTTTCCTTGAGCTCCCACTAAATCCATGACAAAACTCAGGCTGATGTTCCTAGGACCCAGGTGAGATAGGGCTGATGATGACCAAGCACCCCACCATCACCGTCCAACCCCTGTACCAACTTTTCCTGTGATAGTTTTGCTAACAGACACACATTGTTGAGTCTTGCACTGCTTGCTCATTAGCATTGCAGTAAGTGATTTCTTATGTAAATCGTGTCAGCCCACAGAAAAACCAGTTCAATTCCAGTCTGCATTGCTGGGATGGACAAGGAACAGAGAAGTGCTAATGTTCTTTTTTCCTTTTTTTTTATTTTTTTAATAATAGAACACCAAGGACCAAGCATAAAAGCAGTATCTTGGCTATCATCTACCACTATAAGCAGAAATCTCCTCACATCTGCAGGAAGACCTTCCGAAATACAAAATTCCACTGGCTATCTTTTGCATGTACTGTCACCAAGCTCGCACCTACAACAACAGTTTCAGTCCTAATTAGGGGTTTGAAAGCCCAGTGAGCATTTTTGTCTGTGGACCTCATGTCTTCTTTCAAATCTTAATTTTATCTTTTAAAGGCATGGCTACATAGCTAGTGGTGCCCTATCCTTTCTACATGATGTCTCATAACTTTATAAGACTGCAAATGTGACCGAGAAAAATAAGTGTGCAGCCGTGTTAAGGGGATCCTTTTCTTCTTACAGCTGCAAGCTTCCCAGAGGTCTGTGAATGGTTTCTGGTTTTATCCCTGTCACAGCATGCATCACCGTATCAGTGTTCCCGCTAGTCTCTCCTCCAGTGCAGGAAGGGAAAAGATGTTTCCTGCTGAGCCTGCAAAAGGCCCTGGAACTGGTATGCAGTGGCACTATGATGTGCACTCAGACAGCACAGGGGGCATTCCTTAATACACCTCAATATGCCTTCATATTCCTTGCTTTCCTGTGGTAGGAGAGAAGTGGTTCAAATCCCGTCCTTATTCTGGTCCATTTTGCTCAACCCTGCTGCCCTATCCTTCCACCTCACTCCTCTTTCCAGCTGAAATCCCATCTGCTGCTGTGTTTTTCAGGCAGCATGCTATAGTGCTTCCCTAGAGCATCTCACAGGATCGACACACATGGTGACTGTGCGTGTATTTAAACAGCTTTCAACATAAATGAGGGGCACCGAGATCCGACAGAAGGTTTGTTGCCCTAAGCCCTGGTTTGGTTTTGCTCTGCTCCACCCAGGAGGTGTCTGCCTTTCATCCCCAACAGTAATCATCCCCAGGCATAAGGCAGGGAAGTGCCTTTTCAACTGCAAGGAGCCAGATATGGTCTGAAAGCAATGCCGACAAGTATCGATAGGAGCCACACTAACTCTGTACCGACCCAAATTACACTTGGTAGTTTCATCTAAAACTCCTGCATTTGCTGTGTGCACCCCCAATAATTTCTGAATATAAATGACACCACTTAGAAACAGGAGGGCAAGCACTGCAAGAAAAGGGCAGTCTTGTGGGTAAAACCTGGGACAGCTACCAGGCTTGTTCAACCACCAAAAATTCACATCACCATCTCAGCAAGGATGCCAGAAGAGGAAGGGACATCTGAAAAGACATTGGCCTGTCTGAGATTTTGCTGAGATGCTATGACCCTGCACTGACAGGAGCTGTGGACACTCTAATAGAGACATTTTAAAGTATATTACTCACTTTAAAATTCTAAAAGTAATTTCTGTTTCCACTTTTTAACTGATTACCTGGAGTACTGAAAATATTTCCTTTCCTAAGCAAAAAGAATGTCACTAATGGTACAAGATCAGCAGCACTTCTTTATCCTCTGGAAGAACAGCAGGTTTCCAGCACTACCCACAAACCAATCCAGCATCTGACTGCTGTCTGCCCAAATACAAATTCATTGCAGCAGTGTAAAGAAAAACACACACAAAGAAGGAAACTATTTTCCAAGGTCTGGAACAAAGCATCAAAAGGCAGGAACCCAAAGGCAGTTAGAAGCAATCACAGTGTTCTCTGACTCAGGGTGCATGGTGTTGGAATGAGGGTATGACATCTAGGTTAGACATATTGGAAATGCTGGATAAGATCAGACTCACAGACTATTTAGCTTTGCTTTTTGTCCCAAGATGCAAAGAGAACAGACTGCATTATTTCAGTCAAAAAATGCTGAACTGAGAATTGGCTGCTTTTCTGAATCATATGCAAAAGGAGGTACCTCAATGACACAAAAACCTTGTAAATAAAAACTTGTTCTTTCTTTAAAAAAAAATGCACTGACCGTCCTTACTAGGAGAATGCATTTTGAAAGCATTTCTCTACTTTGGACTTAGAATGTGCTACCTCAAAGGTCTTCTTTGGTTGAAGAAGGCACAAATCCTGCTTCCTTGGCTGTGGGCCTAAACAGAAAGCACCCAAGAGCTGTTCCCCTCTGACACTCACAGGCGTAGCTGTCTCAGCCGAGCGACTCCCGACTCCCAGACAAAGCCAGACCTGCAGCAAACGTGGATTACTGGCTCATGGAAGGTGTAACCAGCAAAGGAACGATTGGTATGCACATCTTTATTCACAAAATGAGAAGGAAGTTAGGTTTGCTCATTAAGGACTGTCTGACCCATCTGTCCACTGATCTGTCTCATGTGAACAGAGTCCAACAGTGACAGCAAAAAGCAGCCCTTGTTCCTTGCCCATGCTCACTCACTGCATTCAGCTGTCACCAAGGACATGTAGCCATGGCTTCCTATCCGAGAACGCCTCAAGAGCCAGGTGAGTGCAGGATTGTTCTCTGAAGTGGGACACACTGCTAGTGCATCAAGAAACCCCCTCCAAAGGCAGGCATCTGTCCCAGTTCACAGCCCTGCTTTCAGGCATGCTTGCTCAAGGAGTTTACTGAACTATCACTAGTGCCAGGTAAGCATATTGCTATAAAAAACACCCAAAGTCTCTTAAGGACTCAAACCTTGATACCAGTTACTGGAAATGGCATCAAACCACTCACATGAGGGTGAAGCAAACTACTGCACAGCTATCTGGGATTGCTGACAGTAAAAACACCTTTATAGATGTTCACGTATGTCTGGATTTACCAAGGGAAACCTCTCAAATTCAGAGTAACATATGCTACTGCTCTGAGGGAAAAGGGAGCTGGGCATGAGGAGGAAAGCCAAGTCCAGTAGCAGACAGAAGCTGCCTGGTCACAGACAGCTGCAAACACTCAAAAGCTCCATTAAATGCACAATAGATAACATGGTGATGAGCTACCATAGTCACAGAGAACAAAACGTTCAGGAAAGACAAAGGAATTGTGCAAGAAGGCATGACCATCACATTATCCCTGGATACTGATCTGGATATCAAAAATACCTTGCCAAATCAGCCCTGTGTGCAGAAAATTGTGCAAGCACATGAGGCTCCTCCCTCAGGTCACAGCTCAAGCGGCTACAAGTGAGAAGGACACAGATGCACTCCTTGAGAGGAGTAGCATTGTCAATGAAAAAATCTAGAGGCATATCTTGTTAATAAGATGTGTGACCAGGAATTCAGGCATGTTCAGTGAAGACAAAGTAACTCCATGGTGAGGGGAGAAAGTCAAAAGCCAGATCATGTACATACTGAAGCACAAACCTGGCTGTGCAGGATCAACAATAAAAATTATCTTTGCCCTTGCCTTGCAGCAAATCAGATTTTCTCGTCACACAAGCACAGCATCCTTGGACAGCAAGAGACTTCCAGACACACAGTTCCACCCATCTATTGTGGGTTCTTTAAAGCAACCAACCCACTGGATACTGTAGGTCTAGACGGTGCTTGTGCACCACACTTCTGTTCGGAAGCTTGGAGCAGGCTGTTATTAGACAGGGCCATAGTAGAAAAAACACATTACTGCCTGCTAGAACTTGTAATTGATTGAAGCACAATGAAGGGAATTCTTACTTTTTTATACAGATCAGTTCTGGATTTATAATTACCAATGCCATTCATGGACACGGAGATGTGCCCTTAGTTCCCTGCACTGATTTTCCCAAACACAGAAAACAGCTCCAAGTGCTCAACAAGCTACGACAGGGAATCTCAACAGCTCCCTGCCCTGCATGAGGCAGCAGCATCTCTTAGGCACAGCAAAGCTCTGCTAGCAAGAGCTACAGCAGTGCTGGATGTCACTGCCCAAGAGCAAAGCACAAACAAGAGCTCTGCAGTAGAGCTGCTGGCCACACTACCTCTAAGAAAACCTGGCCGTAACCTAAATCCTTAGAGAGGAGCAAGTCTTCTATCAAGTCTGCTCTCCCCTCTCCAGTTCCTAACTCCTTATTTTAGGCAAATACTCTCCAGCCCACTCAGTAATCAGGGTATTAAAAGTACACAACAGATGGAATCTACAGCTTACACTGGTAGCTTCACTTCTGTCAGGCTTAGAAGCTGGGGAGGGAAGAGAGAGAACAGCTCTGTTTCCCACACTAGTGTTGGTTTAGTCTAACAAGTAAAAGACTTGTCACTTCCCTCAAAATGCAGACTAGAGAGAGAAGAGTTCCTGGAAAAGAGTCTAATGACTTTTAAAAGGGAGTTATAATCCATCCCCACTCTCACTAGGCCATGGCTTGGTTACCACTGAGATCAAGCTTGTTTACTCCAAAGCAAAAAAATCTTGGCAGGACTGACAGAAACAGCTCTTCTTGCCAGAGCTCTAACAGCAAATGTCTGTGGAAAAGCCACTTGGAGAAATGCTGTTTACTTCGGTAATGAAGCAAGTTCCCTGGAATGAAGTCCTGCAATCTTCCCAAGAGATGTTGCAATACCTTACCTGTACCTCAGCTACATACCATACAGGCTGCTCTCAGAGCCTGGGAACTCCCTGGCCAACTCAGGAGGCCAAGGCACCTCAGCAGCTTCAAGCAGGACTAAGCTCTAGTCCTACACTGGATTCACAACCTGCATCCCAATTAAAAATGACAGCTGGGGTTTTTTTCAGCTCTGCTTCAAACTGCAGCAATCAACAGCTCTTGAAGAGGCTTATGAAAAAGGGCCTCAAAACAATTTTCTTCATCCCCTTTTTTTAACTGTATAAAGCCAAACTCTCCTCCTTGAAGCTTTTGTTTTTTTCAGGCAGCTCTGAAGTTAGACCCCAGCTCACTGCTACAAGTGCTTGGACTAATTAGTTGGACTAATAAACAGCAAGGAAGAAAAGAAATTCCAAGCAGCGAGTGGAAGCCAAGGCTCCCTTTCTGCTTAGGGAGTAGCTGGCCTGAGGCTATGCTGCTTTTCCTCATTAATTTAAGACCAGGTTTCAAGCTGCTGTCCAAATTCTCCCCAACTGCAGAGATGAAAGGCTCTTGCCATTCAATATTCCAACTCTTGACTCAAGCACAAAGGGCTACAACATTTGCTCAAACCTCAGTTGGAAGTTCCACTGCCAATGAGGCGGCCCACTTAGCCTCTCCCTAATTCAGTAATGGAAGATCCCTTGTAGCTGAATGAAATGGATTTCTTACCCAAACAGGTACTTGCATTTGTACATTTTGTTTACAAACACCTTGCACTCTTGTAAGAGCACCAAGCTCATGCCTAACACATGCTGCAGTTCTTCACAGCAGTACTTTGTGCTCCCAAGTGTTGAAATTCTTGCTTTGAGGAGAAACCAAGCTCTAATTTCAAGTGTTTACATGTACTCCTGAGAGCAAGAAAAAAAATCTTACCATGATTAGGTTATGTAAAAAGTTTAATTATAAAATAAATAAGTTTGTTATGGAAACATTAAATATTAAATACAGTAATAAATATTTACACATTTACAGATACAACTTGACAATTAATGGTGTTTCTCTGCTACCAGAAGAATTCTGCTCTGTTTACACAGAACACAATCGCTCTTCCAAGAAGAAACTGAACTCAAATAATACTCTGTGCTCAAGACAGTTAAGAAACCAAGGACACTTGGGTCAGAAAAGATTGAGGTAAGATGAGTCCTTCACACCTGAAGGTAGAGCACAAGAGACCACTGCTTGCAAAGCATCAGTGCCTGAAATAAAGTCTTCAAAGGAACAGGTTCTTAGTCAAGTTCAGCTGATGGGATCTGATGTGAAGTGTTTTATATTAAAGCACTGCTTAAAGCAGCAATAAGTATCTGTTTAACAGAAGTAGCTTTGTATTTAGAAGAGATGGGTGCAGCCTTATCAGCTGGTTTGAGCACGGATCTTTTCCTTTAGATGCAAAGCTTCAGGTCTTGCATATACTGTGTCAGCATCCTGAGGAGACTAACTCGGGCTAGCACACACGCAAATGGATAGCTCCACTCACACCACGAGTCGCACAGAACTCGGAGGGATTACTTCCACACACACAGGAACAGAACCCAGGTGTGGCTGACAAAGATCTGTCACCAACGCCCTGCAAGTCACAACTACAGACGAAGCTCTTGGAAGCCAATATGGACAGGGAGCACAGTGACAACAGAATTAGATTTTTCATCCACTGAGGTCTAGGGAGAGAAGCCATCCCAACCTCTTCCCTGTCTCACTTTGGTAGAGGGAAGAAAGGGAATTTTCTCCCTTCCATCCATTCCTGAAAGCGGCAACAGGCTCTCCCCCTTAGAGTCAGAGCTGCCAAAGAAGACTTGCTAAGAGAACAAAGTCCATCCACACAACAGCCGAGACTGGAGCTCTAGCACAGAGAGAGAAGGCTCAAGTAGCAACAGTCTCTAGCGGGTCTGGACAACAAGTCCTGCCCCCCAACGAGCCAGCTCCTTCCACATCGGTTGTGCCAAGATGCAGTGATAACTGGTCTCCTCAGCAAGTGATTCAGCAGCAAGTGGCCTGTTGACATCTCCTGGCAGCAGCCTCTCTTGATGAATCAGGGCTTAGTGGCAACAGCTCCAGCCCACAGTGTCCAGGTGGATGTGTCAGGTAGCCAGAGGTACCCCGCAGCTTGGCAATGGCCACTTCAGAATTGTTCTGTAATGGGTAGACCAGGCACATTAATCACCACGCGAGACACAAGCACCCTGTGCTAGCACCATGGCAAACCAACGAGCAAGGCAAGGAGGTTAAGGATGCGCACACACAAGGACACTGCCAGTTACTCTTCAGCTTCAAGTAAGCTTGGAGCAAAACCCTTCAATTGTCACTGGACAAAGCCAGAAATCATCTATAGCTGACATGCGGCAAAGCAACACAGTTCTGCCAGAATTTTTCAGAGCTATCTTTTATGACTTCCTCCTCAGCTTGTAGTGTAACTGCTTTTCAGTAATGGTCCTTGGAGCTGCTGTTACATACACTTGGCCTCAGAAGAGACCAACTCGCCTGCCCAGGAAAATCCGCTAGGTCACTCCCAGCAGCAATCCACATATGCCAAGGAGCTCTGGGCCTCAGTTGCTGTGACAGAACGAAACTTGACTGAGAGGCTATCTGTGGTGTTCACTCAACTCGCAGCTTTCTTTTGGTCCACAGCTTCTGAGCACCAGGAACTTCCTGAAACTCTCCTTGCAGAAAAGATATGAAAATGCTCAGCACTTTTCTTCTAAGAGGTGACAGTGGTGTGGGCACCATCTTCCATGACTCAAGTCTACCACTTCTCGCTGCACTACATCTGCCTCTGTCCAGATATTCAGGACTTTTTCTTCATAGTGCCACTTATCTCAGTACAGTTTCCTATCCTGGTCTTTAACACAGCCAGAAATTTACCAGAGCTGTTGAACCACTTGTACAACTCAAGGTGGTTTTGAGAAACCAGAAAACCAAGCCAGCTGCTGACCTGTAACCTATGTGTTTCAAGACACTTGGAGCATTAAAAGCAAACACTAGCTTTGCAAAACAAGCATGCAATTCCCATATAGCCTGGAAGGACTGAGAGGTGTTTGAAGTCAGCATTCATACCTGCTTTATCCCCATTTACACACCAACATGGCCATTTCTGTTTTCTTGTCGGAGTTTTTTCCTTTCTTCTTTCTCTTCATACTGAGGACACTTTTTCCTGACCCTGTGGAATTATGGCATGTTAGAGATAATTTTGAACCCCGATGCACATCCTGTTGCCACCAGCCTCCCCCATCCTCTGCTGCATTTAGACTCATGTTCTTTGAATCCTCAAGCAACTCCTTGGCACCAGAGAGTTTCAAGCAAGACAGTTTCTAAGCATTCAGCATCAAGCAGTATCTGCTGACAAAATCAAGGAACCCCTGATCTAGATGGTAACACTCATGCCTCACAGAGATAGAGCTTCTTGACTTAAACCAGATTAGGGAGCAAGATGAAGAGAGGATATTGCTCAGACTGTGCAAAGCACCAGGAGATGTTCTGGGTGACAGACTCCTTAGTGGCTTCAGCTTATCTTCCTCCTCTCCATGACTGAACCCTGCAGGCTTCAAATCTAATCCCTGTTCCTTGAATACATAACAAGGAAGCCCCTTACTGACTTCCCACAATTTCTCCACCATTTTCTAGTGACTATTCCAAGCAGCTTCTCTGGATGGGGTACAGATTAGCGTGCTCCCACCTCATGAGAGTTCAGAACATGAAGCAAATGCACTTCAGAAACTCGCAATAATAATTTGCTCTTGGAGCACTAGAAAACTGGTTATCTCTCCTAGCAGCAAGGAATGAGGCAGTGTTCAGAGAACAAGTGTTCATCCCAACATTCTTCAAGTTCAGAGCTAAATATGAAGCAACACTGAAATGACAAACGCGTACCTTGTTTCCTGAATGGCAGGAAAAGGTACAGCACGTACCCAATTCGGATTACATGCTCCATCAGGATCTAAAATTAGACTGAACCCTGGAGTTTCTACAATACCCCAAGCCCTACAGTGCTGGAGCTGCAGTGACAAAACCGCAGGACTGCTCCAATATTCAGTTTGTTATATGGTTTGAAACACGTACCCAGAAAAAGCTCTTTGAATATATTCTCAAGATTCTGACAACCCACCACACTGAACTGCAGCAGCTAGTTCAGCTGAAAGAGTGATCCCTTCATATTAACAGCAAGCAGAATTTGGAACCACCAGCATTTGTCTCCCCACTTGCTTTCCCTCCAAGTGTAAGCATTTAAGGCCAGCAACATCGATTAACAAAGGGACTCTGAAGCACCACTTCCTCCCCTGCACCTGTGTGTGTGCAGCTGCTGGATAACAGCCATGCATGAGGCTATCACATTGCTGTCTGCAGGTTTCTCCACAAGGATTAGGGAGGGCGCTGCTGCGTCAGCATTACTGCTCCTCCTGGGCTTCCTGCTCCTGTTCTGCAGCACTCTAACTACCCAGGCTCGAGCCAGGGCAGAAAGGCTCTTCTTGGTTTACAATAAGAGGGTCACAGACCCTGCTTCTACCCTCCAGACATATCCAAGCTGGGATAAGAACCCATCCTTTCCAGATGCTTTTCACAAAGGCAATTTGGATGCGCCACACACATTCTGGGGTTATTGGGCACAGGCCCCACTCACACTTAAGGAAGACAGACACCAAAAAGAGGATAATACTTACTGCACTATCACAATGATAAGTACAGTAATGAAGCTGACACTTGAGAGCAGGACAGCTACCACTACCAACACAGTCTTTGAGTAGTCTGCCACATCATTCTTCCTTTGAGTCTTCATGAACTGTTCACCACAGCGTTCACCAAAAAAATCCTGATGACACCTGCAAGTAAATATTAAGACAAGTTCTTATCAGCTCTTGTGCTGTCTGGAGCCAAGGACACCCACACACACTCAGACCTGACTTAGCCATCTTCCGAGTTTCCCATGAATCTCAAGATGCTCACTTCAGAGCATGTTCGTGAAATGCAGTCACTGCTCTAGCACAAGGTTTGTCAGCATTTCAACAAGTCGAGATTAGTTTGGGTGTGATGTTCCAGAAAGACACGCCTTTTCATTCTTTTGGTTTGAGTTTATGACCAACTGATGAGTTCAGTGGCTTGTTATGCATCTCAGATTCCATCATCACTTAATTTACGTGGCAGAAAGATTCTCAGTCAAAATATGGCAGGAGATGGATCTACACCAAGTTGACACTGATTTTTTCCTCTGAGCCCTCACACACCACTGGCTCATCATGGCAATGACACCTAATTCACAAGGTACAAGTAACTTACTTGCAGGTCACCATCTGGAGATGTTCTAAGTATATGCATTCTCCATGGATGCAAAAGTTTTTGTATTCCATTTCACAGGGAGTCCCTTTCTTCTTGTTTTTTCCTTTGTTTTTCTTCCTTCTTGATTTGCCAGCATTCTTCTCTCCCCCTCTCTTTGCTGGCTTGGGTTTAACCACAGGCTCAACTGAAAAAAGGACACAATGACTTGGTATAGAAGTGCTAGAAAGCACAATTCTAAGAAAACTGAATTAAAGAATTTGGTGAGAGAAAGGAGGACCATCGCCACAGGAGAATCTGCGACCAGGAAGCTCAGGATGCAAGCGAGAATGCTGCTGGGCATCTCACACCCAGCACAAAGGCAGTAAGCTCAGCAGCTCATTAAAGCACAACTCTGCTACCCTTAACACTGTGCCACGCAGACCACAGGCAGTAGGAGCAGACGAGCCAAGAGCCACCAAAGATGAAGAGCAGAGGAGACGCACAACTGCAGCATTTCACAGCAGAAGATACTTGAGTGCAAGAGCACAGCTTCAAGCAAGGGCCTGTAAAGAACAGGGAGTTCACGCCAAGCCAAGCCATCCTCTAGTTTTCTATGGACTCAGATACAAGGCTAATAGCTGTGAGTCTCTAAAGTCTCCATTTGCATCAGTGATGAAAGGCACTGGAACTCGCTAGATAGTCCTGGGCACTTGCCGAGGCAAAGCAGCTTGCTATCCCGGTTGGCATACTTGTTTCTCCTAAACAACCTGCAGCGCTGTCTTCAGGAGAGAGTTCCTTTCCAGTTCTCCTACTTTGTGAGAGTTGCTGAGCGCAGGGAAGGAGCGAAGGAAAGAGTCCACGACAGTCAGACTATTTATCCTGCCGCTTACTGCTGCCCCTCATTATCGCAATTAAAACAAACCTCTAGAAGAGTGTGGTTTAAAATCCCGGTGACTTAGTAGTCCTTGGATTTCAGCAAGGGCAATCATGCTCCTTTCGTTGAGGACGACAAACCACCCACTGACAAAGGTTCAGAAGCTGCAGAGCTGCCCCCTGCAGCAATCCAAGTTCAACAGTGCTAGCTTGGACTGACTCGGCACAGAAAGCCTTTGCAAGACCCCCCCGCCCCGCGCGCTGCTAGCCCCACCACCGGCCCTGCAACACTGCTGCTCAGGAGTAACAGTAACCCGGGGGATTTCAATGGGCCCTAAGAAACAGCTGAGCTCTTCACAGCAAGCTTCAGTTCTGCTCTTCCGCTCTCAAGACCTAATGAAAATCATTTTTGGATGATGAATATTTTACCCACAGCCCTATGCATACAGGCAATCACCACAATAGGGCACAACTGGATCTAACTACTTCCTAACCCTGTATTTCTGGTGCTGAGAGCCCATACAAAGAAACAAGGTGTAGTTCACTGTTGTCTAGACAGCTGATCATTTTCACTTCTAGAGCAACAAGCCTGGCTTGAAGTTACTTAAAAGCAAAAATGCCTTCAGCAACCAGAAGTCTGATTAAAATGGTATGAGTTATATTAATATGCAAACAAGGTACACAGTTCCTGCAGCAAGGTTTCCTGTGCCTGGAAGTGTGAGCTCACTCCTGACAGTCCAAGGCCCCTGTTCTGTCCCGTCTGACTTGATCTTTGGGTTCGCGCTTTCACAATTGAGGCCGCTTCCCTTCCTCCCTCTCCCAGGCTCAGCTTGTCAGCTTGATCTCTGTGTCCCTGTCTGCCGGCTGCATGGCCAGGAAAGCCATCCACAGCTGAATCATAACAGCTTCAAGGTTTAGCCACAGATAAACCTCATGCCAAGCAGAAGAGCTGGTCTACAAACCAACCACCTTAGGTAACAAGTCTGGTTTCTGTGCAGTTAAGACAACACTTCAGTCACCAAGCCAGCAGTTTTACAGGCTAAACAGCTCGATAACACCAACAGGCGCATTCCCCCCAGAGATCTTCAGCAGAAGTCCACACGTTCCCTCAAGTGACCACATAGAGCGTGGTCCCACTTCATTAAAGAGGTCCTTTATTCAGGTCTCAGGGTGCTTCTGCAGGAAAATCAGCAGTCAGATCCACCCTGGAGGCAACAGGACCAGCCTACTCACACCTACTGAGGTTCAAATCACTTGTAGATACCTGGCTTGCACTCCAGCTACACGTAGCCCAGAACCAACAAAATACTCCCATTCCCACAGTATGGCAGGAATCTCCTCACAGCTCAGCAAGTGGGCAAATTACAGTAAAGACACACAACAGCTATTGACAGTGAAGCACTGCCTTAAAAATGCTTAATAAACTTTCTTGTGGCCACTTAAGGGGTTTAAGTGTCTGCTTTCCCAAGAAAATTTCAGTTGACTCCATCCCAGATAAGCCACCATCAGAAACTACACAGAAAATTCTTGGAGCAAGACACACAACTTGACATAAAACAAACCTTTAGGGCCAAGCAGTGCCTATAAACTCTACTGATGCTTCTATACTAAGCAGGTGGTTGCCACCTGCCCACAGCCCTGCTGGGAGGTTTATCAGGAGATAAAGTCATACACAGCAAGCTACCAGCTAGCCTGTAGCTTCCACAAACTCTGGGCACATTCACGTTTGGTTTCCACCCCTGACAGCTATTTCTAAAGCAGCAGCTTCAAGCACAAGCACGTTTTTGCTCCATACTCCACGAGCTAAGCATAGCAGCGTTTAAAACACAGAAAAGGCGTAAGTTGGGACTCACAAGTTGCGAGATCCCAGCCCCAGCGCCGCCGACTCACCTCGGATCAAGTCGTCCACGATGTACTGGTGGACGGGCGGCGCCTCCTCGTACTCCTCCTCATCCTCCTCATAGTCAGGACCCGGCACGGGCTCGCGGCTCCCGGCTTCCCGCTCCTCGTGCCGCTGTGGCTCGGTGGCGTTGGGCGAGGACGCGGCGGCCGCACGGTTCGCTTTGAGGGAGAGGAAGCGGCGCCGTGAGCGGCGGGGCAGAGGGGTCGCCGCGGAGCCCCTCACTCGCCTCAGCGCGGCCCCTCACTCGCCTCAGCGCTTTCCCGCGCGCGGGCTGNCCCCTCAGGCGCGAGCCAGCCCCGTCCCCTCAGGCGCGAGCGAGCCCCGTCCCGTCCCGCACGCACCTGCCAGCACGGCCAGCGCGGCCATCAGCACCACGGCCCGCATCGTCCGTCCCGGGGCGGGTGGCCACAGAGACACTGAGAGAACGGGGGAAAGAGTCGCCGTACCACAACAGGTGCCGGCGGCGCACGGCGCTCCATGAGGAGCCGCCTGCCGCCGCCGCCCACTTTATGGGCGGCTGGATCTGGGGGCGCGGACGTGGAGCGGCGTCACGGGGCGGAGCTGAGCGGGGCGGGATCGTGGAATCCCAGCATCACAGAATGACGGAGTCCCAGAATGACAGAAACACAGAGTCTCACAATGTTTTTTTTTTTGTTGCAAGGGACATTGAATACCAACTCGTTCCACCCCCCTGCCGTGGGCAAGGACACCTTCTACTAGACCAGGTCCCTCCAAGCCCTGTCCAACCTGGCCTTGGACACCTCTAGGGATCGGGCACCGACAGCTTCCCTGGGCTACCTGGATCCCGCGCAGCTCACGGCGCGCCGGGTTATTGCGGGCACACCTGTCTGTCGGCTGGCTCCGTGCTCCTTGCTCTCCCTGCATCTCCCGGAGGAATGTTTTCTGGCGATAAACCCGGCCATCCACCCCCTCTCACCTCGGTGGTTGCGTCTCGCTGAGCAGCGCATGAGTAACGGCTGAGTAAGCGGTGGCACCCACCGGGCAGGGACAAATGTGCTCCTCGGGGCACTGCGACTCACACTGCCCCGGCAGAGCTCCCCGGAGGGGACGGCACCTCCCCGCGGCCACCTCTCCAGGCTCTTGTGTGAAGGAGCGGGAAGCAGACCTGCTGAAGAATGCCAGAATCACCAAGGTTGGAAGAGACCTCTAAGTCCAACCATCAAACCCAGCACTGCCACTGTAACCCCTAAACCACTAAACCACACCACCCAGTGCCAGATACAGATGCTTCCTGAAAACCTCCAAGGATGGTGAGTCCACCTCCTCCCTGGGCAACCTATTCCAGTGCCTGAGCACTGTTTCACCCAAACAGTGAAAACATCTTTCCAGTACCTATCCTGAGTCTCCCTTGTCTTCTCTTAAGGCCATTTCCTCTAGGACTCTCACTGCAGGCACAGCAGAAGCAACCGGGTGCTCCACATCACTACAACCTCATTTCATGCAGTTGTAGAGGGAACTGCTGCTTTGAGGGGAGAAAAACTGGGGCAGCAGGTGTAGCATAGGAACCCGGAGAAGCCCAGGGGTCAAGGATGAAGGGACTGGTACCCCCCCTGCTCTGGTCCCACGGCACAGCAGGGTGGGAGGGCAGCGAGTGGCAAAGCTGCATTGGGAAAGGAGGATCTGAACAGAATGTTACTCACAGCTCAGGAAGCTGACGGAGCCTTTGCTCGAGGTGGCAGTGATCAAGGGCACTGAACCTTCTCCCTTCTTCCAGAGGCATACACGATATGTGTCTCCGGGTGTTTTTGCCAAGTCACGCCAATCCCAAGAGGCAATGCCCAAGAGGCCTGGGAAAGAAGATGCTGAATCAGTCACTCAGAGGTTAAGCTGACACTTACAGCTTAACAGCAAACCTTCGACAGCCCTTCTGTGCATGGTGCAACTGAAACTGTCTGAAACAGCTGGCATGAGCTGACAGCTTGACTTGCGGAGTTTTTGTTGTGTTTCCCCTTTGTTGCCTGTCCTCAGAGGTACAGCAGAGAAAAGACAAATCCTGCTCATCACTGCAACCCCACGTCAGAGAGCTCTGCAGGCAGTCAACAAGCAGCTCCTGGGCTATTTGGGGGACAGTCAGGGGCTTCACAGGGCTCCTCCTTTCGCCCTCAGACTGGAGTTCACTTCCCGCAAGACCCCCGTAAGTCTCAGTGCCTGAAGTTCTCAGAGACTTTGAGATTTGGAGTCTCTTCTGCCAAAACACGG
>VXBU01011287.1:75331-143794 GCA_013400315.1 Bombycilla garrulus | reverse complement strand
TATGCATGGGGGGTTGCTGATCTGAGAATGGCCAAAGCAAGGTTTGTCAGCCAGGAATCCTTCTTCCCTTCCTCCCTCCTGCTGTGTTCAAGGCTGGCTTCCTCAGCCAGGCACCACAGTTTCCCCCATGAATTTTCTTTTCTTCACATGTTAAAAGAAAACATTTCTCTCATTTTTTTTTTAAATCAGAGATTCACTGGAAACATTTTAAATTTTTTTTGAGTCCAGTCTGAGAAATATATTGAGCACTGAACATTCCAGTCCCGTTTGCTGCACTTGGCAAACTGCTGAGCAATTTGAAGAGGCTTAGCGGGGGAAAGGTTGAATGTCCCAAGTGCAATTGCCCGTGTTACCTGCACTGTTTAGAGACCAAACACGGCATATCCAGCAGCTGAGTCACCGTGTTCCCTCTCTTCTCCAGCTGATAGCTCCATCTCACTGACTGCCAGCAGCGAGGAATTTGGCTTGCCATGCTTTGAATTTGTCATTCCATTAACTTCCTCCTGCTACTCCTGTGGCATTGAAGAAGAAGGGGCAGCCTGGCATCAACCAGCACAACTCCTCAGAGTCCAGAAAGTGCAGCAAGATGGTGATGGGTACCCAGTTATGCACGGAGAGGTTCTGGTGGGACATCAGGGGAGCTCTTCCCAAATGGCAGCCTCCTGGCCAAGCCCTGCTTGGCTGTTTCTTGGAGAGAACACCCTCCACAGAGGCCACATTTTTCAGGACATTCTGCATGGGATCTGTCACAAGCCCCAGCTCTTCTGTGTGCTGTGAGGGAAAAGGCACTAGGTTTGGCCATTGCCCTCTCCCAGGGCTGGAAGAACATTTGGATTCTGTCCCCAGGATGAACTTGCAGAGGATATCCCCAGGCATGGTGCAAGGAGGAGAAGCCTTGAGGGGGGCTGCAAGGCTCACTCCACCGGGCTGTCCCGGTGCAGCGGGGCCTGCGGGCGAGTTGCTGGGGCTGCAAGGGCAGGGCTCACCTTCGGGAAGGTGCTGGTTCCCTGTGGATGCAGAGTGCCACCTACTGAGCCACCGCTCGCTCCCGGCAGCACCCGGGCTTTTCTGGCAGGACACCCAGGCTGGAGCTGCTGCTCAGAGAGTCCTTGCTCTGGTTGCTCCATGAGGCTGGTCCTGGGGAACAGGGAGCTGCCCCAAAGGCCGGCGAGCCCAAATGGGTGCAGCTTACAGATGAGCAGGGAACCGGTGCAGGGGACTGCGTGCTCGGGCACAGCTCTTGGCACCTGCCCGGAGCCAGACCTGGTTTTCCACAGGCTGGCAGTGAAGTGAGATGAGAGGGGCTCAGGAGCCTGGCTAGTCTTCCCTGGGCCTCGACCATCATTTTGAAAACCTTCAGCACAGACTGGTATCAGACAGCACCTGGCAGCACCCCGTGCAGGTGACATTGGTGATATCTCTTTGCCCCTCTGATCCCTGTCCTTGTTTGTGGAGTAGGGGGTGGCCAGCACACAGGCATCACTTCCCAGCTGTGCTGTGATGATCTGGGACAAAGGCTCAGGCTTGCGGAGGAGCAGTGCCACCCATGCTGACAGCTGCTGGGCCTTGGCGGAGCGCACTCAGGCATAATTTCTTCCAGGAGCGTCGCAGTGCCTACTAGGATCTTATTCACTCTCTTTACTTTTGATAAAACCCCCGAGAAATACGTGAAGGGAAAGGAAGTGTCTGAAATACCATCCCATTAATTTTCTTCACTGACATCAAATGTTTATTTGGCAAGGATGGGCACAGCTGACCTGGTGTTTGAACATGAGTTATCCTCTCTCATCCATCCAGCTGAGAACAGGTGGAAGAGGGTAGTGACTCAAACCAGAGTGGTGTCTGTCTGGGCAGCTCACCAGACTTTCACTTCACCTGTGAGCTGCAGACACCACTATCTGCTTCTATCAGCAGCTCCCTCACAGGCAGGGAGGGAGCTTTGAAGTGAGGCATGTGTGACTCCGGTTCCTGCTGATGTAAATCAAGATTGCTGTAATAAAGAGCAGGCAAGTGCATAGCCAGGGTGTTGGGGAGGAAGGAAGAGAAAGGCCTGGATATTGCCTTTCTGGATACTGGCAGAGATTGTTGGCCTCTGAGGTGTGCAGGCGTTGAGGTGGCTGTGCCTCCCTGCCGAGGAAGCCCTCAGCAAAGAATCATTTTCCTAGGATGCTGACAGTCTCCCTGTGCTCTGCTCCTTTCCTGGAGATTTAACTGAAGCAGGGATTGCATGAGCAACACTTATCCAGAAAGGGAATAATTTATGCGCTGTTCCCCCAGGAAAGTCTGCCCAGTGCTCTGTGTTTTCCATCAGGCTGCAATTGAGCATGTCTTTTGGAGCATGCCTAAGGAGAAAAACCAAAAAGAGCAGAATCTGCTGGCCCTGTGATGACAAGATTTTGTGGAATTTTCTGTCACTTATATCAATACAAATGAAAAAACAGTCCCTCCTGAAAATCTAAGGGGTACCTTCTCAGGCAACATCAACTCCAGGGACTCAGAGCATCCCTGCTTAATCTGATGAAACATGAAGCAGTACTGAAGAGTATGATGCTACCAAATCACAGCAGGGGAGTGTTACACTTGCTCTGCACAGGCTTTCCTGAATGGCATGCACTGGGGAACTCAGACTGATCGTTTGCAAAACGCCCTATGCCGTGGTGTGGCTCCAGCAGCTGCCTCTCACTGGCACTAGGCAGAGTTCAACAGGACATACCCGGCTTGGTTTTGCTGCAGGGATGGGGTAAGGAGCTGCAAGCCTGTCCTGGACAGCCATCCTGCTAGGAAGAGTTTTGGGAAGTTGCCTGCTGTTAACATGCTGTCCTGGGCTTCAGCTGCTGTTTTTCACACGGCGTGCACTGAACAGCTCTCCTTTGACCAAACTCATCCTCCAGCACTCACCCACTCGTTTTTGTGCAATGGCTCAACCTGCAAATGCTCGGGGGCACATCCTGACCCCAGCAGTAATTTTAAGGGCCTGAAGCCAGGACATGGGTGAAGCAATACTGGATTTACACTAGAATGGGGGGGCTGTCCCTCAGCTAACAATCTTCTCCAAAATACCACATCCTGCCGTGCTGCACTGAAAATTACTGCCCTTTCTTCTATTTCCCTCGGGCAATTCGCAGGAACTTCTCCCAAGACTCTGTGAAGAGGGCAGGCTCGTGGCTATGCCCACGTGCACCCCAAGCCAGGCTCCCCAGTGCTACCCATGTGCAACCAGACCCTGCTGACGCCGCTGGACAGAAGGGGAAGATGCTTTAGATAGGAATCTCTAAGGACACAAAGGCTCAGCTGTTGTAGCCAGCACCTGCAACATTACTGTAGCCCTTTACCTTCAGAATGATGGTACTTCACCGGCAGTGCACGTTATTTTACATATTCAGCTTACCACACTGTTGTTAGATGAGCAAAATCATCTGACCCTCTCCAGTATTGCAGCCCAGAACAGTGCCTGGCAGAGGACAGCACCCACTCACCACCTCCCAAAGGTGTATGAAGCCACTGGATCATCCTGCAAGGGCTCAAAAAGCCCTCATTCTAAAGAGAAGAGAAAAAAAAAAAAGTTAAAATGTGAAGCATGCTCAAGGTAGCAGAAGTTGTGTGACTATTGTTCACTGAGTTTGGAGATCTCCCAGCTCAATCCTGGGATGCACTGACGTGGAGACTCTGTGTAGTTATGTGGGCAGGGTGGCTGCTGGAAAAACAATGCCTATACTTGGGAAAATAGAGGTGGCTTTGCCCCAGTGTCTTAGAGACTGAGCTGAGAAAGAGCCAGAGCAGAAGACTTCAAATTAAGAAAAGCCTCCTCAAACCAAAATGTCACGTATGGTGGTATGGATGGAGTAGCAACAATCTGGGCTTACCTTTAAGGGTCTTGGCCATGGAAGTCTGGCTGCCCTGAAGTGTGTTGGTGCTGATGGAAGCTGCAGTAGGGATTCTGACTGAGTTTGTTATATCCCTTTCCTCACTTTGGGGGCTGGGCTATGAAGTCACCTGGGAGATGTCTATCACAGCTCATTTGACAGCACAGACCCTGTGAACAAACTATATTGTGCTGCCTGTCTGGGGGGAATGCAGGCTCATATAAGGGCTGGGAGCATGTGACAGAGACTGTGAGGTTTCCCCCCTGTCTTGCACATTATTTCCAGCTGTGTCCAGAACAGCAGAGAAATAAAAGACATGTGAGGATTGTCTGGGAATTTTCTCCTGGAAGTGCAGCTTAAATCTTAGCTTTTTTGCTTTGAGATCTTCCTAGTGCCTTCCCATCAGTGCATCAGGTGGTGAATTTTCATTACCTATTTGAAGTCATTTGGTATGTGGAGAAAGAATGAATCACAGGAGAAGGCTACAGCAATTAGCAACTCCTTTCCTCTCACCTTTGCCACAGCTAAGTTTTTTCCCTAGCACAAAGCTCAAGCAAAGCTTCCTACGCACAACAATGATTACGTAGATCACTCAGGATTTAGATTTTTTTCACAGGCCATGAGCAAGCAAAGAAGCTCAGGAGAACACTCCATTTCACAGGCATGTTAGTTATGCTCCCTTGGAAATCCCATTGTTTGCTGGTGGTGCCTGCCTTTGACTACCGGTGCCGTGCCCTCGTGACTCCAGCTGCCTTGAACTGCTCCAGGGTGCCAGCAAAGGGGCATGACATGTGGCAAAGCAGAAAGGTGCTGCTGGAATCAGTCAGTCCTGGCAGCTGGAGCATTCATCAGTGAGGGCTTTGTGAGCTGCTTCCATCCATCAGGGAACCTGAGCAGGTGGAGCACCTGGTGTCCCCCTTGCCCGAGTGTCACCTGGTGCCCCCCTGCCTGTGTGTCACGTGTGTCATGGCAGCGTGGGGCCAGCGTGTTCCCAGGACAGGGCTGCTGAAACACCGCGTAAGTAAGGGCTCATTTGCATAAAGATTGCACACTCACGCTGCGAAGGAGGTTTCTTAGGCACAGGCTAATTTCCTCCTATAGGTAGGTTTGCCTTTATGTAGGAAAACCCTATTCTTGAAGGCCTTGGACAGGACCCAGTTTACACTGGCACGCCACGGGGCCATCCTGGCATGTTTGGGTCTGCCCAAGCCCGACACTCTGCCCCTCTGGAGCAAAGCCCAGTCTCTGCTTTGAGATGCACCCAGGTATCCCACTCTGAGAGCTGTGCTTGGTGACAAGAGGTCTCACCACTCCTAAAACATCTCTCAACATCACCACGCTACCAGTGTCTGCACGGCTCCTCTCCTTGCAGTCTTGACCCAGGACATTTCAGCAGGAGCAGAGGTCTGCTTCAACAGGGAGGGAGAAACCTGAAAGTGGCAAGTGCAAGGCTGAGAGATCAAGTTGCCTGGGACTAACGTGTTTCTGTGTAAAAAGAGGAAGAAAATTCAATGGTGTTTGACTACACTTAAATTATTTTACGATTTAAAGACATTTTATCATAACACACATGAAACAGGTCACTAAGCATTGCAGCCAGACAGCCTTTTCCCCCTCCCATTAGCAGAGCGGTGGCAACTAAAATAAAGAAAATTTAAAAGGAGCTGAGCTGAAAGAAATGCATAAGACTGTAGGAGAATTCGCAACTGATTTCACAGCAACAATGCAAGAATCACATTTCAAGTATCCTGACCCTTGTGAATGCCAAACTCTGCATTTCGCAGGTGTTAGGCATTGCACATGAAGCCACACTTTGTTTTGGAAGAAACTGAGATGAGAGCTGAGGCTGCTCGGGGCCCTCTTGGCCTGCAACAAGTGGCCTTGTGCTCTACCTTAAAACGCCTCCACAGAAGGGATTTTCACTGGGCTGACTCCGTCCCACCCCACGGCTGAACACGGGGTGTTGTCCTCCCGGCGTGTGCCCCAGGGACAGAGCCCCCATGCCCGTGCCTGTAGCCCTGGGGGTAGTTGCTCCCGCCCTGCAGCCCTTCCCCGGAGCCCAGTCCTGGCTCTCGGAGGTTTTTCAGCCCGACTGGATGGTGCTGTCGGCTGAGGCTGTCAGTGCCACGTACTCCCCTCCCTGCTGCTGTGCCCTGCGGCGCTGCCCGACCAGCCTGCCCCCCTGGCCATTCCAGACCTCCTGGTGCCCTAAGTGGGGCACAAAGGCAGCCTCTCCCCAAGCCTTGAACTCTGCCACTGGAAACGGTGACTCCACGCTGTACCACGGGCACAAACCTGCCAAGGGGACACACAGGTAAAGCGCCACTCAGCAGCAGAGCGGGGAGGCCACGGGACATGGGTCTGACATGGGTCTGAACCCCACGCCGGGAAAGACACAAACTGCGCTTCCTTGCCACCCACGGCTGCCAGATCACTGCCGTGGCGACCAGAGATCCCGGGTGTCCCTCGGGGGGCTCAGTGCGTCAGGGCTGAGGTCACTGCCAAAGCCCTGGGAGGGCAGGGTGACTCTTGCATTCTCAGACCATGAGCCTGAGCAGCTCCTTTGGAAGGTGATGAATTTGCAGGAAGGGCAGCCGTGGGATGAATAAAATCTGTCACAGAGCTTGGCATGGTTTCCAGCCTCTGCCAAAGGCCGGCTGAGCTCGGGGTTCCTGCACGAGTGAGGGATGAGGCTGACAAATGCTCTCGGTCGCTGCACAGCTCTGACAGCTGATGCTCGCCTTTGCTTTGCAAAGAAAGGAAAACTTTGCCATAAATATTAGGAAACTGAGTCTTGCATTAGTAATTAATCACTCCAAGGACAGGTGAGAACCTTCCAGAGAAACTCTGCATTTAAGATTGGGACTGACCAAGACCATGCATCTGCCCCTTTGGGAAGCCCGGTTTTCCAGCTTCTATTTCAGATCCAAAACAGGGCATTATGCCAAAAATATTATTATTTTATCCATGTTGGGGGTGGTGGTGGTCCAAATTTTGCATTGAGAAAATGCTGAGAGCCATAATTTCCACCTTTCTTTGGATGCACACAAAAATAACAGTATTCCTAAGCTCAGAATGTTCTCTGTCTCTTCTAGGATGAGCACAAAACAATGCTTTTCTGGAGGAAATTTCCCAGCTAACTCCCCATGGCCTGCCATGAACAAGGCAGGGAGACGGTGCTCCCAGCCTCCTCCGTCCCGGCCTGGGGATCTGGGAGTGTAATCTCCGGGCTGGCCACTAGATGGGAACAAAAGCAGCGCTGGGAATGTCAGGGGACGCCGAGCTTGTCAGGAGCTCCAGCTGGTGGACAGATTTTTTTTTTTTCTCGTCTACTTGATGCGGATTCATTGGAACAAAACAACCTGGGTGAGTTGGGAAAAAAAACCAACAAGCTTTGACCAGTGATGAAGCAGATGAAATGAAATACCCCAGGTCAGTTATCACAGCAGAAAGGAAATCGAAATAAATAGGTGAATGTGCTGGGAGAAAAAAACAATACTGAGACTGATTACCAGTATGATTTCTGATATTTGCCCTTCCCCCTTTAAATACTCCTCTCCTCCTGGTGAATGTTCACAGGGGCTGGGTGAGCTGGCCCGGTTGTTTGGAAGGTCGCAGGGGCTCTGATTTTGTGAGGTACTGAGTTCTGTTTCCTCCAGATTTCACTTCTGTGTCCTTTTTGCCATCAAAACCCTCACCATCCTTTCTTGCTCTCACTGAAACTCTGTTCTCTGATTTTCTGCCCCCTTATTACAACTGCTCAGTCAGGTTTCCACTGTGTTGCTCTCAGCAGTGACCTGAAGGTTTATCCCCCTGTTGTTGTGTGTATCCAGATGGATATCCACTCCCATCAGCCAGTTCTCTCTCCTAAAATTAACCTCCATTTCCCTGCCTGTACCACACAAATGACAGCAGCTCTGGGAGAGTCAGCTGAACGTCTCTTCCTCTTCACATGGCTTTTCCAACTTCCTCAGCTTCCCATGATAATGAAGGGTATTAATAACCAGCCCAACAAAACAGACCAGCAAGAGTCACTGCCACAGGACCACAGGGAACAAATGTCTGTGGACAAACGGTGTTCCAAATTGTGGATGGTGCCTGTTCACTACTGTATTTCATCTCCTAAATTCCAACTGGATTTTCCTATCAAGAGGCTGATGCCCTCTGGTGACTGGGCCACAAGGATCAGACTGGCATCCATCAGCGTAGGGCACAGAGATTTCTCAATATTTTTTGATCAGTTTTCTTAATCTCCAAGTTTGCTGGGAAATCTTTTAATCATATAGGATGGGATTATATCATGGGAGTGTTGGGGTAATTTAGGTTTGGCACCAGCTTTATTAAAATAATGATGTCTATTTGTGCAAGACTAAAGTTCTTCATTTAGTGATGAAACACTTCCATCTACTCTTCCTTACGTCTATCCTTTCTTCCCTTCTTCCATCAGTTCATTGGTCCATCCACCCATCCTTTCCTCAGCCCAGACACAAAGGATGACTGCTACTGACCCAGGTCAGATATGCGATGAGTACCTGACCTGTGAGTCTTTCCAGCCCACTTCAGCTCCTCTCTCCTCCCTGAGCTCCATCCCTGCCCTTCTCAGAGCACCCTGGGATGAGGTGCCAGATGCTCTGTGCAATCTGAGGCTTGCCTCAGCAGGGACAAGGAGCATTTCTCCAAACGTCCTCCGCCTCTGTGATGTAAGCAGGACAGTCAGCGAGGCTTCCTGAGCTCCGCGGCTGACGCGCTCCGAGGAAAGCCGCCGAGGGGAACGCGCGATTCCCAAACAGCCGGATTGCCCAAGCCGGGAGGCACGCCGAGGCGGCAGGCCCGTGGGGACAGGAGTGAGCTCTGGAGCTGGCTGCTCTGCCACGGCAGCTGCCCCTTGTGCTGCAGCTGCACAGTGTGCTACAGGGGGGCTGCCTTCAAACACTCCAGCAGCCGGAGACACTGCGCTGATGCGCTTCCAGCTTTGCTACCTGCGTGCGGCACATGCGCCGAAAATGTTTATCCCTCAAGAAGTGATGAGGTGGTGGGTGGCCTAAGTTGCTGTGAGGACTCACACTCTGATCTCTTTGCAGTTCTGTGGTTGACGGCTGCTTTTGGAAAGGTTTTTCTTCTAATGTGTTCTTAGAACAAGTCAGCCGTGTAGTGACCAGGGGAAGCAACACCAGTGATGTCTGCACAAAGCCAGAGCATTTTGGAGGGTTTACAGTGGGCCTCCACATGAGCACAATCCTTCCACAGGACACCAGGAAGGAGTTGCTGCTGCTTTCTAGGTCAGACAGCCCCAGGCCTGAAAACAAGCATCAGCTGGCCTTTGCCTGAATCCCAAGAGGCTGGAATGAGTTTTGAATAAAATATACAGACCTGTGGGCAAGAATCCCAGGGCAAGGTTACCAAGAGGGAAAATCTGGGACGAGACAGGTTTGGAAAGGACAGGGAGATGTCAAACGGAGCACCCCTGCAGCTATGGGAGCTGTGGCTGCTCAGTCCTCCAGAGAGCTGCTAGCACAAGTGTCCCAGGCAGAAACCCTGCAGAGTGGCATGCTGGTGGCCCTGAGGACAGGTTGATGGCCACCTGTCACCTACCTGTATGATGACCAGGTCATCAGGTGGGTTTCTCCGGCACCAGCCTCTAATCCCTGTCCTCCCCTACACACCTCCTCTGCTGTGAAGCAATTTGTCACGGGCATGGAAAAACTGCCCTGGCGGGAGCCTGTAACACCTATGCAGCAGGCAGAGCCATTGTGTCAGGAAGGCTTCAGCAGGGCCACCTGGGAGACACACCACGGGTGCTCTCACCGCAGGAAAGAGGCAGCCAAAGGTGACTCTGACAGTGGGTGGTGCAGGTGAGGAAGAGCTGCACCAGAGGGACAGAGGTGGTGCCAGCAGAAACCATGGAAAGAATGAGGGAGGTTCATTCTCAGAGACAAATTATTTGGGGTGTGTCCCCAGGACCCGGCTGTGTTGTCCCGGTTGCTGGACTGGCAATCTACGTCCAGCCAGCACAAGCTGTTGAGGTGGCAGGCTGGTATGTGGCCCTAAGCTCTGCAGTTTCTCAATCATGTGCAGGAGTGAGAAAAACACAGGTGCTGAAAGGGCTGCTGTGGGCTGGGAGTCAGATGAGCAACAGGATAGGTGGAGAAAGCCCAAGCCAGATCAGGACAGTCAGCTAAAAGTAAAGACAGATAAAAAACTCCAAACAAGTGGACTATTCCTGTTAAATGTGTCTGATCCAAAGTGTAAGGCACGATAAAACCCAGGCTGCTGCTGTTCCTGCAGTCCCTGCTGCTGTTCCTTCTGCAAGAGCAGCAAGGGGCATGTGTGTTTGAGTTCTGCAGCAGAAGGATGCATCTGCAGCTCCAGGGGCTGCTCAGGTCCCCTTCTGGGATTCTCCTGCCAAGTGAAGCAGAGGAGCAAAGAGGTCAGTGTTTGGGGGCCAGGCTTCTGGGCTGAGTCTCTCCAGGAGTCTAGGAAAAGTTCCTGGAGGATAAACAGGGACGGGCCAGAGTAGTTCACAGACAGGCAGGGAAGCCTGAGGGGGAAAAAGATGTGCGACCACATATCCTAACTAGGTCACAGCAAGAATGGAAGGAGGCTCCAAGAATCGATTTTTGCCGCATCTTCTCACTGGGAAAGGCTGTGTAACAAGGAGGCTGTGGCTGGGATTGCCATTAGCTGTCACCAGTTATCCAGCAGAACAGGTTCCTGTGTCACAAGTGGATTACAGGAGAAGGAGAGAGGAAGTGAAAAGCTGAAGAGTAGCTAATAAGGGCCCTGTGACACAGAGTTAACCCAGTTAACTGGGAATGACCAACAATCCTCTTCTAGTTCAATGCTGAAGGAATACATGAGGGTCCAGGCAGAGCAGGGAAAACTTGGCACCAACCAAACTCATCTCAACCATTGACTGAGCTGGACTGAGGGCTGGGTGAAGCCAGGCCTGTAGCACTGCCAAAAATGAGCACTGAGGTCACCGCAGAAGCTGGCAGAAGGTAGCCACAGGCTGTCTGCACAGACCCAGCATGGCGAGCATTATCCCTACAGGATAACCCACTGTTGCACAAGCCAAGGGATCACTGGTCTCACACCCACAAACACCCAACAGCGCAGCCCAATGCAGCCTGCCTGCATGTCTGACCCAGACCGATGGAAAGGCTGGGCTTTTTCTCACATCTTCTGAAAGTGTGAGAAGGGATGGGATTAGCAGGGATGATTCAGGTGCTGCAAGAATCCTTCCGCTTCACAGGGAGCCAACTGGTTTAGCTGGCTTTCAGCTAAACTCAGCAGGCTTTTTATCATTATTTTAGGCCAGCAAGGTATCTATGGCCAAACTCAAAAAGTTTCCTTGCCCTGCTCCAAGCTGTACAACAGATGCTGTGGCAGAAACTCTGTGGGGAGGACTCGTGCTGGTTCCGAAGCAGTGTCCTGCTGTAGCTACACTCACACCCTGAGCTGCCACGTGTTAGTGTGTTCAGCTAACGCACTTCATCAGCTTGTGCTGCTGCCTCCCTGCTGAAATCCAAAATATAGCCAGCACAACCTTCCTGAGGGTATGGATGAGCCAAGATCCGAGCTGCTGTCATGCAGTACATGTTGGGTATGCTGCACTAGGAGCTGTCTTTGAGACTTCCTCCAGGTGTGCCAGTTAAAACTATCCATTGGAACTAAGGTGCTTTGATACACTTTATTAACAATACTGCTGAGGCCTCACAGACAGTGAAGTCGTGCTGGGTTTCACCCTAAGATCATAGAGTCCAAGCATTAATCCAGCACTGCCAAGCCCATCAATAACCCGCCTCCCCAGGTGCCACATCTACATGTCTGTTAAACCTCCCCAGGGATGGGGCCTCCACCAGTGCCCTGGGCAGCCTCTGCCGGGGCTGGACAGCTCTTAGAGGGAAGACATTTTCCCCAGTATCCAATCTAAACCTCCCCTGGCACAGCTTGAGGCTGTTCTCTTTTGTCCTGCCCTGCTCCCTGGGAGCAGATCCCCCAACCCACTCCGCCTGCCTCCCCCTGTCAGGGAGTTGTGGAGAGACAGAAGGTCCCCTCCAGAGCCTCCTTTTCTCCATACAGAGCTCCCCCAGCTCCCTCCCCAGCTGCTCTTCATCAGATGTGTGCTCCAGACTCTTCCTCCCTTCTCTGGATATGCTCCAGGCTGTCAATGTCTTTCCTTTTACGAGGAGTTGTCGATAGACACGGAACAGGACTGGTCCCAGTACTGAGCCAGGGGGAACATCCCCAGTGACAGGCTGCCAGCTGGAGCTAACTCCCTTCACCACCACTCTCTGGAATCAGCAGACATTTTGACTTTGTCTAGAACTTTTATTTCAAGGAATACAATTGCTTTGAGTATATTCAAAAGAATAAATACAAAATTCTTCTCTCCAGAGCAAGAAGACGAGTTTTTATAAAAATATATCTCTATCTCAAAGAACCACTTAGGTGGGATTCCCTTTAGGAAATATTATTTAATACAAAAATAAAACACTGAAAATAAAATGCTTGACCTATGCTTATTGAATCACCGAACAATTGAAATTTTTATAAGGTTATAAATATTGTAAATATTATCAATAAAAATAACATTTAAATAGACAGGTAGCCACTGAGTCCATCCAGATGAACAGAACACTGCAGGAAGCCAATTTCTCCTATAGGGCACCAACTTCCTTGTATTCACTGGCATTTGTTTGTCTCCTCTTGTTTCGGTACCTAGAGTAGAAGAGAGAAATGTGAGTTCTGGAAAGCCAGGTGCTTTTGGGGAGTCATGGGGGAGTGGGGGGTAAAGGAAGGAAGGAAAAAAAGCTGTATGAGTTCCTCACATTTGTTTTAAATCTCTAGCAGCTGGGCTCTGTCTGTGCTCATTTCCAGGTCTGACATCACTTGACTGCAGTCTCCTTTCTCAACTCTTCCACATCTGCATTAAAGTCTTCCTGCTGGTACTAGGTTTGTCTTTGAGAAATCTTGCTGGTTACCATCTGGCTACCTACCAGATCTGGGAAGCTGAGCTCTCCCTCTGGAGTTGTTCTACCTCCTCAGCTCTCTGACAATTGCTTACCATTAGTTTTTAGGCTGGAGAATGATTCCTGCTGCTTGGATCTGTTCATGGAGAAGAGTACTGTCCTTCACGGTAAAGCTGATAGGCAGTGCTCATGATATTGCACTCACCACAATAACATACCAGATCAATAAATCAGCTAGTAGAAATCCAGCTACTTTCCAGTCCCCGATGCCTGAGGGAATGGCATTAGCAATGAAAGAACTAGAATCTTCCTATTCCCTGTCGGCTCTCTCCTTGATCTCAACACACCCTCTAAGCCAGACATGAACCAACCTAGAGAGCCCCAGTACCATGGTGAACAGACACACGGGAGTGCTGCTGCCTGGCCTGCAGCCTGGGCCATGCCACGCTGCCAGCACGCTGAGCTGAGCCCTTCAAGCAAAGGTGAGCAGCCTGTGTGTCCAACTGTCCGGGGAGCGAGGTGTGCCACGCTACGTGGGGGTGCTCAGAGGGTGCCTGGCACCTGCAGCTGGCTCCTGAGCCCCCAGGAACACGAGGCTCACCTTCTGCAGATGTAGTAGCTGGCGAGGGAGAGGGCAGTGAGGAAGAGCAGCACCACAATGACGGTCAGTGCCACGTACTCCTTGCTGAGCGGCTGCCGGACGAGCTCCGAGTGCACACACCGCACTCCAGAGAAGCCCACGTCACACCTGAGGGTGAGAGAGGCACGATCAGAGACACGGCAGTGAGGTTACACCTCAGCAGCTCACAGAGCATCCGGTGCTGCTGGCCTGCTCTTTCCCCAGGGACAAGACACTTAAACTGATGTTACTCAAGCCCACGTGGTCCTAGAAAAGGTTGCAAATTTTTCAGGTAAATGAGCAATACACTTAAAAATGCCTAAAGGGTCTTTATTTTGTAGGCTGGATCAAAGGATGCTTGGTGCTGTGCCTGAGATCTGGATCTCATGCTACTGTAAATGCAGATGGACAGGGAAGCACATCAGAATGAATGACCCAAGTCTAAGCCGGGTTGGTCACTAATTTCAGGTGTTTGACACTCTCAGAGATCACATGTGCTTAACACTTCCTTAAATGCAGTTGAGCATTAGAGACATTGGGCTCCTCCTCACTTTCTTGTGAGGATTTAATACTTGGCTGGATTGGTGTTTCAGGGAAGTGTCAATGGCAGCCAGATCAAAGTCCACCTGAAAGCCCACCTCAGGGAGATCTGCAGGATGAGTGGGGCCTGCCCATACCTGCAGTAGTGCTCATCCAAGTCCACGATGTACACACACTGCCCGTGGAAGCAGTAGTCCTTCATTTCAGGCTTGCATCTCGTTATCCCAACTTGGGCCACTCGTGGGCTGTTCTCTGTCTGGACTGCAAGGATATATCTTTAGCACTTCAGGATGTGGGCAGTGTTGCTCAGAGAAAAATGATTCCCAAGGGCACCTCAGTGAGGCTGCCAGCCCAAGGAAGATGGGGACCAAAGCTGTTATTTACAAAGAGCTGTGCAGTACTCACTGAGCGCTGTTGTGCAGTTCTCCATTTCGCCAGGCCCACATAACGGGATCACTGTTGTGCCCAGGACTGCTTGCAATAGGTAACCTACAAGAGAATAAAAACAACAGTCAAAACTAGAAGCATTTTGAGTTCAGTGTTTAAGCTGCTGTAGTAATTAATACAAGAATAAAGAAGCTTCTCATTGGATAGGAAGCTTTCTTCAGGTAGGAAAGACCCGAAGTTGAAAGCTGAAAAAATACAGGTCTGAGTGATGTGCTGCCTACATTATACATGGCAGCCCAAAGAAACATCTCTGAAATACAAACTTAAAATGCAGAACAAAGATTCAACAGAAACCTGGTGTCTATGACCACCTCTCACCCACACTCTGAGTGAAACTGGGCAGGAACAGGCTTGGAGAGATTATGGGGAGAGGCAGGAATTAGGCCATTTGATGATTATGTTAGGTTTCTGACTGGTCTGGCACAGCACCTCTGCAAGGGACAGGCTTCCACAATTAGGCATGACAATCCAGCATTCATCACAGGAGGAGTCCTTTTGCTGATCAGAATCAAGATATCCTTGACTCACAACAGCCGACAGGAAGAGAATTTCCTAGGAATCTGCAAGTCAGGGCAGCTGGTGACTCAGCACAGCCGGTCAGTGCTGAGCCAGGCTCAGCACCCCTCCACTGGCTTCAGAGACCACAAACTGCTCGCAGTAGGCTTAACACAAAAGCTGCTCTTTACCAGAAAAGAACTTCCTCAGCCCTTTCCTTGCTGAAGACAGCTGAAAGGCTGGACAGTTCCTGCACTGACACCCACTCTTCCGGCAGTTCCTTGTTTCAAAGCCCACTTACAAAGCCGCTAACACGAGACACCAAACGCTCCTCATCTGCCCACAGGCTTGGAGAGGTTACTGACCACTTTTGTGGACCCTGGGACACTGTTACTTAGCAGAACACCCAAAGAAACAGGCACAGCTTTGAGGTATCCCACTAGTTCAATGAACATTTCCAAACAGGATTCAAAAGCCAGCACAGGTACCTGTAGCTTCATGGCTAGTCCATGAGGAATAGCGAATGTCTGCCCTGGCTGGCCATGAAATCTACCTGGCTAACCCTCCTGCTGTGGTCACAAATTAACCTGCTCATGAACTGCTTAGTCATCAGCCCCATTCCACGGAAGTCTGTAATTTGTGTCTTTGGGCTGTTTGCCTCCATTAACTTGTCAGGTCATGCATGTCTAATGGAGGGAGTGTGCCTCCATAATTTCCTGATCGTTCTAATTCAACTCCAGTTATTAGAAAGTTTCCTTACATCTCAGGGTTAAATCTAGTAGTGGTAATTTATGGATTTCCGGTAGCTCATCTATTTCTGGGTGATTAACAGGCTTCCTTTATCCTTCATTCCAGCTACACACAAAACCAGCAGGAATATCGAAGAGGGACAGGGCTTCTTCTTGTGTTTGCACTTTCAAAAACATCATTCCTCCTCCTTACCTCCCTCTACACTGCATTTCTTGCACAGCTTATAAGCCAGATTTCCACCAAGCTCTAGAAGAAAGAAGGAAGCCCAGGTCCCCCAGAGCCAGAGCAACAGTAACAGATCCATGATGCCAGCACCTGTACCAGCTGGAGACTCCTGCGCCTGCCGGCATGACTCAGCACGACCTGCCTTTCCCTCCAATGGGGCAGGACATGCAAGTTTACTTTCAGGGCGGGATTTTTTTTAAGTGGCAGTGTGCTCACTGCAGATTTCCTCAGCAGAAGCAGTTTAACACTTCTGTGAGGCCAGTCTGAGTTGCTAAAACAGAGAGTTCAAATGTGTGAAAGAAGAAGCCGTCAGCTGTCAGACAGTGGCAGCCAAGGGACTTGGGGTCCCAAAAGATACTGGAAAAAGATTTACCGAGTCAGTTCTTCTTGCCAGGAACTAGGGGGATGTTTCAGGAGTGCTCCATGGACTAAGCTGCTCCCTTAGCAGGGAGGAACTGTGGCATAGGACAGCAGTGTCCCACTAAGAGTATATCATGTCACAGAAAGAAGTAAGGACAGAAATTAACAGAAGTCAAGGCTAAGCATGCCACAGGTATCCCAGATACCCACTTGTTAAGAGATGGACTAAGCCAGCTGAAGATCTTGTGCAGCCTATGCATTTCTGTCACAATTTGCACACTTCCTTGACCTGGGCAAAACCCGAGCAGCTGCTTTGAAGTTCCCAGTTTAGGAATTAGGAGAACTCAGCTTTCACATTTGAGAAAACTCCAAGACGGGTCCATGGAAGAGACAGGTCAGCTCTCCTCTTGGCTCCAGAAGGAAGCATGGCTTTCCAGTTCAAGGCCACAACTCAGACATCTATGAAGGACAAGTTAAAAGTAACCTCCTCCACCAACTCTCAGACCCAAGGGCTTTCCTGATCCCAGCCATGCGCAGGTACCTCCTCCACCTGATTGCAGGCACTCAGGGCCGGAAAGGCTGGACTGCAGGCGTGGATATTTGCTGACACCCAGCAGTATTTGCTGCTTTTGGGCAAAGTTCTTCCTGCTCTGAATTGCTCTGTTTTGCCCTTTCCCCCGTGCACATATTTCCTTTCTGACATCACTGGGAGGATAAGGGATCTGCACACAGAAATGGCAAAGGACAGCCTTTCCCAGGATATTTATCAGATGATGCATACTAAATACAGCACCTGGGAGAGGTTATATTTTTATTCCTTCACTGTTCATTAAGCAAACACAGGGTACAAGATAACAGTAATGAGGTGGTGGATTTTCATGTGTGTCTTGCAGGAATGTGAGTCGTATTCCTACATCACTGCATGAACACACAATCCCATCCGGCTTCAGAGGTATTCCTGCAAGGCTAACATAGACAGCACTCACTAGAGCAGGAATAATGCGGCTGCTTAGTTGCCCTTCCATGAGGGATAAAGGGAAAATGAAGGCCAGTGACCCAAGGGTTAACCATCAGTTTGCCCACTGTGAACCAGCTGTAGTTCCCAGAAGCAGGATGACTGCTAAGGATGAAGGAGGCACATGTGAAATACACTAAACTGAGGACTGCTCCGTGGAGGATTTACACTAGGGGAACTGTCAAGTTTCTGAGAACTCAATCATGATTTGAGTTGGCTTTGTCTGTCACCGAGACTGCCAATCTTGTACTAACTCACCTGAATGATGCTACCTCCCATTTGGCATCTCTGTGGTCTCTCTGCCACAGCAGTAGCACCTACAGCCTCCACATGGGCTGCACTTCCAAAGCAGAGGTGTCCAGGTGACACACACCTGAAAGGATCTCAGCCCATTTTAACTGCAAAGACTAATCAAGGTGCATCCCTATCACCTGATTTTGGACATCCAGGGCATGTCTTAACTGTCTAAGGCCTTCTTTGGGTAAACCAAGTATGGAAGCTAGCCAGTTTGTCCCACTGGCTTTGTGAGCATCCCAGCTACCACTACTTAATGCCAGAACAGCAGACTCACAGTCATGGATGTCCAGGATCAGGTCACAGCAGCTCTAAGGCAGCCCTGGAAACACCAGTCTGTCATGGGAAGACTGGTGCTCCAAAATGGCTACAGGCCCACACCATCATCTTCAGCCTTGTACCAGGACTTACCCTTAAGCGGAGATAATGCAGTTATGTGCACCCAGCCATCCCAGCAGTGCTTCCACCCCCCTGGAGACCTAGGCACCAGTGATCTTACTCACACGCTGCCCCTGTGCCTCGGCCACACTGCTTCCCACTGCTTGCACGGGGGCTGAGGTCCCTATGCCCAAAAGCAGGAAGCCCTTATTATTTCCAGCCAGACACATCAGCCACTAACACTTTCCCCATCGTCAGACGCAGCAATCTTTCTGTCGAGCCAATTTGCTGGCAGCTAGAAGAATGTGACATAGGCAAACATAAGGTCAGCAGCTCCTGGAACTGTCCGGAGAGTCTGGAGGTCCAATGCCTGCCTTCCCCACTGAACGGGCATTACTGTGAGCACAAGGAGACCGGGGCCCAGGCTCCCGCAGCAACGCCTAGACAAGGCAGGGCCCGGGCTCATCCCCATCACCAACACATCTGCATGTGGCTGGCACAGCACTGTGTCCCCTCAGGAGTGAGTGGCATCTCTCTCCCATCACTGCCTTTCTGCTGCACAGTCTCCAAGCCCACAATAGGCAGGGTATGAACCTGGCAAAAACTGTCACTTCAGTAAGGCTTCAGCCATTCAGCAGGGAACCTCTTCCAGTCTGGCATAACAGCAGTGACAAACAGTCTTCCCAGAAGCACCAAGTTCTGCTTACACTCCTGCCCTGGGAGGTGGAGGCAGTAAAGTGCTCATAGCACTTGTTATGATGCCACCTAGCTATGACTAATCCATCCCTTACTATTAGACATTGTGCCTGCCCCGGAAACAAAGAAATTCATATACAGATCCATGAAGATATACCAGTTCCTACCAGTGTCAGTTTTGTGTAAAGCATGGCTGACTCACAGACTGCAAGATGTTCAGCCTGCTGTCCTGGCAAGTGAGATGCTGTGCAGCAGCAGCTGAATTGTTATGGAAATACCCGACTAAGATGAAAGACACAAATGCATACTGCGATGGGCTTACAAGGTGAGGAAAACATCTGTCCCAAAAGAGAACTGAGTCTTGGGAACTGAGTTTGTCCATCAACTACAACCTTGAGCCCAACACCGTAAGTGTGAGAATATGCTTTGTCATTAAAGCTAGGTGTAAGTGTGCCAGGTCAGAACTCTGCTGCCCACACACCTCAAGTTGCCCAACAGGGTCATCTCTCAGCAGTCGCCACCTGTCACTGCCAGCGCCCCGTGGAGGTGTGTGTCAAGGACCAGCTCTTGCATCACAGCACACCCAGGCCCCAGGACTCTCGATGCTCTAAGGATACACGTGTTCACTTGATACTTTCAGGTAGCTTATGTCATACAATAGAGTAACAAGCTCACAGCAAGGAGGTGGAGAACTATCAAGCAGAACGAGGCCATCAACCTGTTTTGTTATCACAAGGAAGTCTCTGCTGCTGTCAGGATTCACCCACTGAGCTTGCCCAGAGCACGGCCTGGGCGAAGGCAGCAGGACCAGGCTACAAACAGGACAGATCAAGGTGAAAGAGAGCAGACTGCACTAGGAGCAGAACTGGGAAGAAGGGTAAGAATGTTCACCTTCACTCAGTCACAGGACACATCTGGGCATCGCACAAGCAACAAAACATCTTGTAACAACACACTACGGAGCCTGCTTTGCGCTCCACTCCTCAGCTCATACAATCCACCCGGGTGCACCTGTCAGCGCCTGGGACTTCATCTCGGAGAGAAACCCATCAGCTTCATCTGGAGGCAACCCGAACTTCATGCTTTGACGCAGATTTCCCAGCAGCCAAGGAATGCCCCTGCCCCAGGACGCAGCGCCTGATGCCCTCCCAGCCCTTGCCCGCGGGAACGGGGATCTCGCCGCTTACCGAGGAAGAGCAGCAGGCTGCGGGACCACAGGCAGCCGGCGTCCATCGCTCTCGGTCCCCAGGGAGCAGAGGAGGCGGCAGGAAGGGAGGCGGCGGAGGCAGGAGCGGCGCAGCGGTGTGGAACCGGCCGGCCGGCCGCACTTTTATGTGTCCGCGGAGAGGCGGGGCCGCGGTGACACCCTGCCCGCTTCCTGCGTCGCCACCCCCAGCGTTCGGGCCGCGCCGGGCCGCCCCCCGCGCTGCCCCCGGGCGATGCCTCCAGGGGGGCAGGGACGGCGCCCCGGCCCGGCTGTCCCGGCCCTTCGCCGGGAGCGGGGACAGCTCTGCCTCCACCGGCCGTCGGCTGGTACATTAGGTGTCCCTCGTTTCAGCAAATCTCATTGCAAACGGGAGCTGAGGCCGTAAAACTACCCGAGGACTCTGAGCGGGCACTGACGCCCGGGACTCCCCGGGGCTGTGGCTGCCTACGGCACAACGTCGGGACCGCTGTCTCTGCTTGCCCTCAAAGCATTCGTGCGATGTGCAATGGCACGAAGCCCTGCGGACCCGGAGCCGGCTGCCCAGGTAGGCCCTGCCGGCACACAAGGGACCACTGCACTGCCATGAACGCTACCTGTGCCTAAACCAAGGGTTAGGAAACACCCCAGGGTGGCACCTGGAAACATGCTGGCCTAATCTCCCATCTCCTGGCATTTCTGAAGCGACCCTCAGCACACACGTGCAGCGGCCAGGAAGCCTCAGATCTAGGGGCAGAAATGGTTTATTAAGTTACAGCACAGTCACCAGGAGTGCCAGCACCTCACCCAGCACCTGGGCTGGCCGCAGTGGTCTCGAGCTCAGGGGGTGTGTGTGCCACTTTTCCCCTCCAGCCCTTGGCCTCATCACGGCTCAGTAGCACAGGCAGTTCCTGGAAGCAACACCTCTTTCAGTTATAAGATCCTTGAAAGAGCAGCCAACCAGTTCCAACTACTTTTTAAAAAGCTCCTTTCAAGTATCCTCTTGAAGCCCACGCACTTTGTCGCTACATTAGGCAAGACCTCGTTCAGCAGTTACATCCCACCATCAGATGACTGGGGGATCCCACCCACCAAATCCCTACTGCACACATTTGCCTAAAACATGAAGTGTGTTTCACCTCAACAAGCTGCTCAGCAATGATGGTTTAACCTCTTTTCCTTTTAAAGGAAGAATTATCTTCGCCTGCCATAAAGGCATCGATACCCAGTTTATTGTGGCACTGATAACCCTGCCTCAGTGGAAGGAAGCTGAGCTGCCTTAAGTGTCCCTAGTTTCTCTGTTTTGTAAGCAGTTATTGATACAAGAGAGGTAACTACAGAAGATACTGCAGAATACCATTTACCACAACTCCATGTTCACAATGCAGTTCTAAGTAATAGAGACATTCATTCAGGGGGCTGCAACAGATCTGGTACTTGCAAAACATACTCCTTTTCGGAGCATTTTCTTAGATCTACAGTGACATGGAGATGCTGAAGTGAAAAAAAGGCAGCATGCGGCTACAGAATTGTGTGTCAGCAACACTTATGAATTACCTAAATGCTAGGAGAGTTGGCAAGATGAGTGTTGTAAAGCTCAGTGTGAAAGCAGCATTTAGAAGGATGCCCTTCAACAACAAGTGGGACATGATATAGCTGGAATCTTTTTCAAAGTTCCCTTTTTCTCCCCTCTAATTAGTCATGCCACGCAGATGGTATCTTTTTTGATGCCACATGACTGTTTTTGTTGCTTCTTTAATTTGTGCTGATCCCCCTTATTAAGGATTTTATTGTCTGCTCTTTCAGAGATCATAAGAAGTTAAGGAAGGAATTGCAATTATTAGCAACGTGTTTCTGTGTGTGGGCTTACAGATGCCTTAAAAAGCAGCATCACCAAAGAACTTCCACTTTATAATTAATTTTACCCTTAAACTCCTGCATGATTTATCCTCTGAAAGGCAACATTTAATTATAGTCTTGTACCGGTACCCAGATACCAAGTAACGCTGACACAATTGGAGCAATTCATTGGAATTTCCTCTTTCAGCTCTGAATATATGGAAAACAAGTATCATGGGCACATCTTTGTTTCATCTTTCTGCAATGTGCTTTGTTTCACAGTACCTGATTTCGCATCCGGCATCCCTGCGTGCGGCTTTCACCATCCCCTCCTCCACGTGGAGGATGCCTCTTGGGATAAGGCTGGCACACGCCTTCAGAGCCGGCGTTCCAAGAGGCCTTGCAGCATCAATGGGGTCACTGTAAGGCAGGCTCATTGCATGCCACGGTCCCGGTAGGAGCGACAAGCCTGTGCAATGCTGAGAGGCAGCACTGGTTGGGCAACAGAGCATCACGGGTGCATCTCCGCTGCTGGCCTCGATTTCAGCCGGGGTGAACTGGCACACCCAGGGCAAGGCGCCCATGGCTTTGTGCCCTTGGCACCCGGCCACCGAGCAGCCCCCTGAATGCTTTGACATTTCAGGGGTTTTTTCCTTTACAAAGCGTAATGAGAATATGAGGACATACCTTAAGAACTCGTGCGAAAGGCTTGCTTTTATTACCTTGCACCGCCTTAATAACCGCCTTTAAAGAAAATCTCTCTTTACGAAGTACAGAGGCCCAGCTGAAGTCCTTGCTTCAGCTTGCTTCAGTCCCTGCAATGTCTCAAGCATTCATCTCCCCTTCTGGAACACGGCAGCAGATTCACAGCAGTGATTATTGCAAGGGTACAGACCGAGCCTTGTCTGTCAGTGTATCCATCAGTGATCATGCACAGCACTTTCTATGAACAACATGCCCTTTTTCACTTAAAGAGGAATAAACACAGCTTAAATGTATATTTTTCTGTGGTGTCTGTTCCCCTCACGGGGACTTGCTGTAGAAGAATACACGTGTTCACGGCAATAAACTGCCACTTTATCTTTTTACATAACTAAAACCATACATGGCAAGTGTCTCTGTACCACTTACTTTAGATGACTTCTGTAGGACTTGCACCTGGTTTTATGCATTGCTGCTGTGGGCACAGATCTGAGTTGGTTTGATCTCCTGAAAACAAGACAAATTGCTTTGCTAGAAAGTATTTTTGAAATGGAAAGAAAATCATTCCTAGTCTTGCACTGATGCACCCACCACTTTTACACACATGCACAAGTAACAAAAAGCAGCAATTTTATAAATTATTGGGAAAATCATTCCAGAATTTTTCAAACAGCATGAATGCGCATCAGTATGTCTGTAAGCAGACTTACATACAGCAAGCTTTCATTGCACAAAATGAGAGATGCTCAGGAAATACTCTCAGAAGGTCAGACATCCATTGGAATGCGTCTCACTCTTGACAGCATTTTCATTTGAACTACACAAGATTAATATTAAGTTCCCGAGGGGATATAAAAGGCATGTAGCTGTGGGAATGGAGTCACAGTTCATAGGTGGGTTTTGCAGTGCTGGGGGGAATGATTGGACTCAACGATCTTAGAGGGCCTTTCCAACCTAAATGATTCCATGATTTTGTGAAAATTATAAATGGTAAAAATCTTGAGACTCATGGGAACACAAATACTCTAAGAAGGGAATGTATTTTTAACTGGAATATGCAGATGCAACCATCTGAAGGAAATGGAGTAAAGAAAAAGCTTGAGCCAAATTACTCAGTTTAAAGGTCAGTTTCAAATTTGCCATGAATGTGAGCGATGAGTTAAACAAGCCGTCTCTCCTATAAACTCTGAGAGTTCAAATTCTGCACCCAGGGCTGAAAGTGGCTGATACCTCTTCCTGTAAACACAGCATGAGGTCAAAGATACAGGACAACATGGATGTTTTGCTTTTAAAAATAAAGAACAATTCCCCAAATTCACTGATTTCTTTGCCAGCTTCTTGGGTCATCATTAACCAGCAATTTGAAAATGCAAGAAAAAAAACCCACAAAACCAGCTAATTCTCATCCATCTCAGAAGATGGCATTGAAAAGAGAGACAAGTCTCCCAGTTCATGCTGCATTTCTCCCTAAAGGGCAATTTTTAAAACTTCATTCTCCTGGTTTGTATGACTTTACCATTACTCTCCCCTGAGCAAATCCTGAATGGCTCAACACATCTCACGGGCAGCAAGAACTTCTTAATGCTCAGCTGATGATTTCCCTTTCCTAATTACAGCCCAGTGCTCCATGCTGAGTGATTTCTTAGCCTGCGAGGGGTTGAAGCCTTTCTCATTTGTGGAGTCTTTCCATGGCTGCTGCCTTTACTTGGTGCTAAACAAACCCATGTCCTTGCCAAGTCCTCCCCTATATCACTGTCCCTATATCTATTAATTGTTTCTCCTTGCTTTGGGTGAACTGTTTAGAACAAGTACATAGAATAGAATAACAGAAGGACAAAGTTTGAAAAAAGCTTTCAAAAGCTTGAAAGGAGGATTTCCCCACAGCATGTAATAGGTTGCAAGCAAGCTGGGAGAACACCAGCCCTTTACCCATCAGTCCTATGTGCTGTTCTGTCCATCTGCACCTCTTTTGAGTTTCTAAAAAATTTCTCATTCTCCAGGGACAAGGACTAACTGCTGAGAGACAGAACATAGGCAAAGATGAAGACTGCCTTCTCTGACAAGTCACCGTGTGCACACAGGGGTGCATCATTTATGCCCCTGATCAGTGGCCAATAGAACTGAAATTTCTACGTGGCAGCATGTCCCTGGTAGATGACCATATGGCCCAGCCACTTGATGGCTCTGCCCAGAGAATGCCATCCACCTCAGGACAGTGAAATGACAGCAAACCCACTGCGATGGGGACCAGTGTGACTCACCTGTGCTTTCAGGTTTTTTGCACAGCAGTCCCTCCTGGCTGTGGGCTCTCTATCTCGATCTTCCATGCCTCTCCTGCACCTCCCATCGGGACAGCTGGTGCCAGCATGGGGAAGACAAAAGGAAGACACTGTCAGTGAGAAGCACAGACCTGCTGAAGCACAGCCTCTAAGGCCTGCACTAAAGCCTGAGCAAATACGTGCTGCACGCACACCATCAGTAGAGCCCCTGACTCTTCACTGCTCCATCTGGGAACTTTGGCCATCACAGGCCTCAGCAGCATTGGCTGCAGTCCCTTTGGCAAGTTTATTCTGGCCCTGGATAAATATTTCTCTCTTGTATCTCAAGCATATACGAGCAGAGGAAGGGCTGACTAGCGGGCTGTTTCCCTGCCTGTGCCTGGCCTGCTGAATCCAAAGCGCTTCTGAGCTGTGACTCGCCCCATGCTCCAGGCCCTGCTCCATCGCTGGGACTTCAGCTGTCCACAGACTCCACATTTGGGCTGCAAAACAGCAGTGACTGTCACCTGCATGCCAGCCATGCACACGGGGAGCTGGGGCGCCCTGGACAGGAGGAATGTGTCATTAGGGATGGTGGAGTAAACAGCAATCCACCTGAAACCAGCTTAGCTATCACACGTTCCAGAAACCGAATCTAGGAAAGAGCCACAGGTCTCCAGTGTATTTGTTTGGCCTGGTAACCAGAGCTAAGCACTGTAGCAGATGCACTTAGTGGAATTCCCCCATCCACTAGCATTATGGGACACTCCCACTACTGTTCTAATAATTACTGTTAATCATTACTATTACCAAAGTGACAAAAAAAAAAAAAAAAAAAAAAGGGCTGTGAGGATCAGGACTTTATTGTGCTTGCTGTTGTCATGCAGAGGTGATGAGACAGTCTGCCCCAGGGAGCCTATAAACACAGGTGCCCAATTCATCGCTGCAGTCATATTTCAAACTAGGACACTGTGGTCCCCAATGAAGCTCTCCTATAACTCCAGCAAAAATAATCCATGGCACTCCCTCCAGCTCACATCAGCTGGCAGCCAGGCTGGATATCATGCTGTCTGTCTGCAGGTAGATGCAGGTAGAAGGGAAAGAAGCTGATTGGGAATACTTTGACATTGCAACACCCAACAACACATTTCCATTCGGTGTTTTCCCCGACTGGGCCCAGCCTGCTATGAAATTCCATATTCTTTGATCTCCAGTGAATTCAGTACCACCAACTCTTGAGAGCCTGTGAGTCATACGGTATGTGGAAACCTCTGGGGTTTGGTTTGGGAATGACCAAGACTATGTGAAATCATCTTCTAGTCACCTTCTCCTCCCATCAATGGTCTGAACATCATCTCAGGTATCCAAGTCTCCCTGGACACCGTTCCTAGGTCACACACGGAAGAAACGGATTAGCCAACTTAGCCACGGACTGGGTACTGACTGGAAGCCACCGGGAACAACTGTAGGCTTCTGTGGGGCTGAGAAGGGCAGGGAGAGCTCCTGCAAAGGTGGAAACCATCTGCCTACAATGCTGATTTTCTGCCCATTTATGCAGGTGAGGCTGCTGTCAGCTATCAGGAAAGGAGACAGACCTCAGTTCACTGGTCAGAGCTGGCTGTTCCCCAGCCTGTCTAAAGAGTGCAGCCTGGATTTCTCCCACATTCTAAAGCAAAATAAAAGGTGGTTCAATGCCTGCAGTGTTTCTCTGCTCTTTTAGCAAGGTGCTGTGGGCTTGCCCAAGGGCCAAGGGGAGGCGAAGGCCCAGGCCTCAGGGAACATGTCCCATCTCTCCATCCGTGGGCACAGAGGGTGCTGGTCATTTGAGGTGCGAGTAGGAGATGGGACAAGACAGGAATCTGCAACTGGATGTCCTGGGGGGCAGGTGGTAGTGGCCAGTTGGCTGATTGTGCCACTTCCTGCGTAACTCCTCCGTGTGGTATCTACACGTCCACCCCCTCGTCCTCGTTCCTGCAGATTAGTGTTATTTAAGAGAGGAAGGAGATTTCCTCTATGACACTGGGAGCGCATGCGTGTAAATCAAGTGGGACAGGACAAAGGCCAGGGCTGGGTTCAGTTAGATCAGCAATGCTATTAAATTATCTAAGCTATGGCTGGCAGTTCTTGATTGATCCCCCTGCAGCTGGGGTCTTCATCCTTCATATAGGAAATTAAGGGCTAGGGAACAAGGATGAATTAGCCAAGGCTGCCAACCCCAAATTTGGTCTCTGAACCTTGTTAAACTTCTGAACAATAATAGTTCCTCTTTAGGATTTTCAACAGATATCCCTTTTCCATGAGGCTGTACATCAGATGCTTAGGATGAGACACTTTTGGCCCCTGACTTGCAACCTGCCTACAGCCGAGGTCACCCCCTCAAGCACCACACACTCACTTGCCAGCTCCACACCTGGATTAAGCTACCCTGCCCAAACCCAGCACACTGACATCAGCCTGAAGCCCATTAAGCCAGCACAGGAGACGACCTGTCTCAGGTGAAACGCGCCAGACCTGAGAGCCTGTGCAGAACACAGTTCTGCTCTTCTGTCTCCATTCTGCCTCCTCCAGCCTTGCCCCTGTTTTGTTCCCGTAACACTCCCCTTTGTGAACCAGAAGAGAGATTTCCAGGAAGAGCTACAGTACACAAAGCTCTTACCCATCTTTCCAAACCAGCCACTTTAAAGGGCACTCAGGTTAACTAAACTAAACTAACAGAGGTCTCTCTGCAAGCCCTCTCGCAGTGTCTCATGCTGCATCTTATGCAACGTGCTGCGCATCGCTGCGCACGATTAATTACAGCGAATGGCTTTGATTGCCATGTCACATCATCAGAGCTGCCGGCTGCGCGGCCCGTGTCAGAACTGTCTTTTACGCAGATCTGAGTAACAGTGGAGCCTTTGGGCAACGGCCTTCGATTGTTTACGTGGTTCCCGTAAACAGGATATCACCCATTTGTAAATATCCTGTCAGAAGCCCCCCAGCTGCACTTGACCAGTTTGATACATGCCCATCTGCAGCAAGTCTGTGTCTCTCCTGCGGCTTCACTGGTAACGTTGCACAATCCGTACTGACCACGCATTGCCTCTCGTGGTACATACCAGGATGTCTGCTTCATGGCCTCCACAAACTGTTTGTAGAGTTGGTGCATTTGGAGAGCATTTTCTGGGGAGTTTTATATCAAAGGAATGATACATTACTGTTGGAATTATTTCCCAGAAGCTTATGCTGTGTAGTTCTCACGCAGGTAGAGAAGGCAAGGGAGTTACACTGATATGAATGCTTGTTGCTACATCTTACCTAGAGGTAGGGTTTTTTTCTCATTCATATAAACAATCCATTCCAGCTGAATGAAGACAGTGAAACACGGAGAAAAATCTAAATTTCCTTGTGAGTTTCTTCACTGTTGCAGAATAGAGTTTTTTGATGGTCAATAATTAGATACCTATCTATAATCTACAAATTTTCTGTAGTAAATCTAAAGATACTTTTCAAAAAGAAGTCGTAACACCAAACACCTATGTTTTGGCAGCGCATCTCAGGACAGAACCTCCTATCAGAGCTCGAGAGAAGCTCAAAATTGACTGTCCACTAAATACTTTATTCAAAGCAAGGCACACCTACCCTGATTGGCTCATATTTGACTAACTGGGTAACCATCTGTGAGGGATGGAGGAATTGCTTTCATGCAGGGGGAAGCTCCAGCTTCGAAGCAAACAGAAGAGCAACACTAAGAACTCTTGGTGTAGAAGCACTGAGTTGAGTCACCACTCATCCATATGTGAACAACCCACTACTGGGAGCATGCTGATGCCAAGTAGTCTGACAGGACATCCTTAGCTTCAAAAACAAGTGCCGTGAAGAACTGTAACTCTGGGCTACAATGATAGTAGCATCAGGTCAGATGGCAGCAAAGCACTCAGCTACTTCCCCCAGGCTTTGGCTAAAGGGACAAGACTCATATGCTATGTCACAAGCAAGGAAAAAAACTAGAAAAAGTCTCATTTCAGTCCGGTTCCCAGCATAACCTCAGTAGTATTCCCAAAACCTTCCTAGAGAGGACACCACTTCCTTCTCCTCTGCTCCTGTGAGTGGCACACACTGCTCTGCTGTCATCCCTACTGTCTGTCACCTGGAAGTGTCAGCCCTGTGTTACACTTCTCTAACCCACCATTAGCACCACCGGAACACGACAGCCACACCTGAACAGATGTTTGCTGGAAAGGAAATCATCAGGAAGTTGTTTAATTTAAAACAAGGGGGAAAAGTCAGCAGTGTGAAGTCCTGAACCTACTTGTTCTAAGGTAAATCACTGCATACTGCGCTATGAACTCAGCTGGGATCCAGATTGCTTTGCAGATAGAGCAGGAGGAAGCTGTAACTTACACCCACTACAACTGTACCTGCAGCAAAGGAACGAGATAACTAAATGCCCCTGGGGGAGCTATGAGAGGCATTTGAAGCATAAAAATTGCTTACCTTTCCCTTACGAGGGAGGCAGATAAATATAAATGTCTCTTCAACAGTGCCCGAGAGTCTGATGCAAGCCCTCAAAAGCAAAGAAAATTAAGGCTTAGAGTAAACCGTGGTGCAAGGATGTGCATCCCCAGTGACAGAACATTCCCCATCTCCAAAATAAGCAGTTCCAGAGAACTGCACGAGTTGGCAGAGATCACGGGCCCAGTGAGCGTGGGAGAGCAGGGGCTGGTGCTTCTGTGCAGGACAGGGATCCTGCGTGTTTCACACGGGCATTCCCGGCTTCCCAGGTGCTGCGCCGTGCTCAGACTTTCAGTCACGTGGCTGCTGGGACACACACAGCTTACCGCATGCTGAGGGAGGGTGGGAGCAATTTGCTTTACTGCTCCTGCCAAAAGCCTCTATTACTATATGTTATGAAAGCTCTGGAGAGGCAAAACATTCTTAAAACCACTTTATTAAAATTAGTAACACCCGAAACTCCCCCTAGTTGTTTATGGATGGCAGGGCTGAAGGAGGCAAGGAGCAAAAGCAAATGCAAGATGCAGAGAAGCCTTCACTTTCTCTACAGCGTGACAGGCCAAGGGAGTTTTTGGATAATTTCAGCTGGATAATTTCAGCTGCCTGCTGAAACGTTGCCTGCTTTCCCCAGAGTTCATGCTGGGAGCAAGACTGGTTTTCCATCTACAGATGCAAAGTGTTACGTATGGACTAAGTGCTGGTTTACCACACTCCAGCATCCCTGAACTACCTTCGAAGCCTGTAACACTTTCAATCCCCGTGGCATCCTTAGCTATTTGCATATTTGTCTGATGGCAGCAGGGAGGCAAGCACAGGGTCTGCAAGTCACCAAACATGTGCAGAGGCAGGGACTCCTACCTTTGTCCCTGTGCTTCACTCCTGCCCTTCTCATGGATCACTTCCTCTGCGGATACTGAGCCAGAGCAGCACTGCTGCTTCCCAGGCTCCTGCTCCTAATGCTGCAGTCCTGATCCATACTGCAGGAGAAGGGAAATTTAAACGTGACCTCGGAGACAGATTTAAGAGTTGAAAACCATCAGGTCACCATATTCCCATGCCATGACCACTCTGTCCCTTGGAGCTGCTTCCCCTGGCACGCGTCAGGCCCTGTGCACGGCAGGCTCAGCCCAACGATCTGCGCTATTCCTCTTGCTGCCTGCTCACCCTTGGCACAGGCTAAATCAACATTTAGCTCCTGCCTGGCACCCAGGTAGCTTGTTACTTCACAAAAGAAATAGAAGCCCTGTTCAAGCTCAAGCCTCTGAACTGACATGCCACCTAAAGCAGATCAAGCTGCTTTCGTACCATCTCACTCTTCGTGACATGTGGAAACCCCTGCACGGACTTCTTTGGAAGTGACTCGCATTCAATAATATGGAAGTGTAATTTTGTCTTATTTATATTAATTGTAACTCCTACCAATTGCCATTTTTGCATTCTGCACAGGACCATAGTCCCTGGGGGAATTTGTGATTTGGAAAGCCTAGACTAAAGCTCTGTTGCAGAGTAAGAAGGTTGTGCAGGCCCTGATCCGCACCTTTTCACACAGACCTGCCCCTGTGCCAGGGCAGAGCTCCCCACTCCAAACCCTCCACAGCCCGCAGGAGGAACATGGTGGGGGCACAGGGGGTCCAAATCTCCCCCACACGGGTGGAGTTTGGTTTCCCTGAGTTCTTTGCAGGATAATGAAATGCTTTCTGCAGGGCTTTCTTCTGCATGAACCCAAGCTCTGGGTCAACAAAGATTATTTTTATGAGAAATAAAGACAAACTTGCTGTTCAGCATTACCAAACCAGCTGATATCTAGGGCAGAGCCTCAGCTCTTCATCAGCACAAGGTATGGTATGCACATTAAAGTCAGAGATTTTTTTTATCAGACACATACACGGCGCCTCTGTCAATATTTGACCATGTTTTTCCATGTCATCTGGACACTGATCACAGAAAATATCATTTGGCATAATAGGAATTCAGCACACAGCTTAAGTGCTGAAGGAAGGATGGGCAAATAATGAAGCAATGCAGTCTTAAACAAATGTATTCCAATGTTTGGAAGACAAAGGGAATTCGTGTCCCATCTGTGTAATGTTTTCTTTCAATACACATACACAGAACAATCTGTATTGAGGGAGAGAAGCAGTCTCACTTCAATTCACTGAAATTATGGACAATGCACAGTCCCCAGGAACCCTGTGGCTGCCCAGGACTTCAACAGACTTTACCCAAATTGTGCCTATACACACACACACACATTGGGGCAAGTGCCCCGGAGTTTTCTCCTCCACCCAGGGTTTTTAACCTTCAAGTAGCATTCAGAGCACACCTGCATCTCCCAGTTGATGTCACTGAGTGTCACGCTGGCTTGTATCTCTCACCTTGCTCTTCTTATGTATCATGGTACTTCTCAGTCCAGAAACCACCACAAAAAATAGGAATTTTTAAGAGTTCCACAGCACTCAAAAGCCATAAATGCCTAAATACCCACAGACTGAAGGCAGTGCCAGTAGCCTGAGTCTGCACCCACTAAAGACAACAAATGCTTTATTACAGCCTGTAGCAGGGCTTGGAGTTAGGCCAGAGCTGTTTGGGAAAATCACAGAGCCCTACTTTATGATTAATTGTCTTGAAAAGCCTTCAGTGGAGGGATTCCACCAGTACAATTCACAAATCCTTAATGGTTTAAAAAGCCATCAAACTAACCCTTACTTGGAATCATCTCAAACACCCTTTTAAAGTCCTTCCAGGCTGCAGTTTGAATGTGGCACCTAAATTACGTGAGGACACCTGCTCCTGGCAGGGAAACACCTCTTTTGGGTAGGCCAGGAAGGATGAGGCTGAAAGGAACTCCACCGGGCCAGAAGGAAAAGGTCAGGGAGGAATGCAAGGGTCCAACCACCCAACTGGGTCAGACCACCCCCAATTTCCTCACTGTCGTGCTGAGGTCAAGGACATTTTTGTGCAGGTCTTGGGAGTGTGTGTGTGTTGGTGTAAGGTCGTGCCCTTCCCCTGCGTCACTCTCCATTCTTCTTGGGAACGATCAGGAAGAAACTCCTAGCGTTTCTTGGCTCCTGCACACACTTTTCACGCACAGGGGAGCACCTAGCCCATAGAGAACATTTTTTTCCTGCTGTAATCTTGATGGAAAACATCGTTAGTGATGGAGAAAGGAATTCAGGAGAGGGCTGAGAAGTGCCCGAGGGAGAACTTTCGTATCTATTTGCACAAGAGACATCATGAACATGCCACCAAGGAAGTCAAGAGAAGCATTAACAAGGCAAGGGGAAAGGGCAAGAGAATTTCCTCTCTTTCAGCTTCTTGGGAGTCCTGCCAGTGCTTCGGGGCATCAGTTTGCTCCAGCTAACCTGAAAGGGCACTGCTTTGACAGCAGCAGCCGGCGCTGCAGGAGTCATCCATCCTGAGACACAAGGCAGATTAAGCTACCAAAGTGCCGTGTCAGACTTATACCCCAAAACTCAGCACCTACGATACTGAGTGTCCAAAAATCACAAACGATGAGGCCACTTGGAGGCCCTCCTTGAGCTTCCCTTCCTGAAGAGCATCCCTCCAAGAAACGCCCATGAACATGCAATGCCAAAGCCTGGAAAAGAAGAGGAAAAGCACAAAATTCTCAGCCAAATCTTGCATGTTCTGGCACGGCCTGTAACTCAAGGTCCCCCTCCCACCCGGTGTCACTGACTCACCCAGCCCAGCTTCCCCCGCCCAGAGGCGGCTGCCAGGCTGCCCGGCTGGCAGATCGAGGATGTACTCAAGCGGAGCCTCTCGGGTCCTCCCTGTGGCAAAGCTGCCACAGCTCCCTGCGAGGCCCAGCTGCTGCCCCACAGCCTTTGAATTCGGCCTTGGCATCTACCGAGGCAGCTCCCTGGAACAGCGCTCACGGCCAAACCCGCTGCTGCTGCGCTCCGTCAAGCGGCCGGCAGGAGTCAATAAAACGCCGTTCGTCGTGGGATTTGCCGTAACAATGGGACACAAACAGACTTAGCCTTACGTACTGAAATGATGTCAAACAAATTAGCTTTGCCTGAGTTACTCAGACATTCTTGCGAAGCGCGTCTCTGTCCTCTCGTGTCACAAGCCTGGCTGTGCTGTTTTCCAGAGGGAGCTATGGAGAGGCCTCTCTGAACAACAGCCTTGGACAAGGAGGAGAAAGGAAGGGTTCTTGCATTTCCTGTGACCCCCAAACAAAAAAACCTGAACAACAGCTTTTAAAAAAGGCTAAGAGCAGAAAAGACCTGGAGTGACAGGGCTCTTGCACTGGATTGTAATGCTCCCCTCGGCTTGGGAAGCTCAAGGTGATGGCAGATGAACTGGCAGACAGCATCAGTGCTCCAAAAACTGGGCTGCCAGGAGCAATTCAGGCCTGAGGTAGCAAGGGTGGACACTCAGCTCTGCTAGGACCCTGCCTAGGAAGCTGTCCCCATGCTGGGCACCTCAGGCTGCCTCTCCATCAGTGTGGCTCCCCTCAGACAGGGGCAATGCTGCCAGGCCGCACTTTTTGGTCAGGAAAAACACCTGGCATTTGAATATCAGGTATTCAAAATGCAGTAAAACTGTATTTCTACTTATTAAGGGACAAAGTACCTTCATAGAGAAATGCCACTAGGGAATCTACACAAGGAAACTTCCGTGCCGATATTCACCGGATAAATTCAACAAGAAGTTTTGATTAAAAATTAGCATTTAAGTGACTCAGACATGCAATCAAAACCTCCCCTTTGGATACTGTTAACCCTTTTATGAATTATAAAACTGAGCCCAGAGCTAAGGCAGATGACCACTCACAGATGGCCCTAATTCCACAACAGGGCAAAACCCTCAAATTATCAAGTGGAAAACTCCCCCAAAATGGCTATGCAAAAACACACCTCGACTTACCAAGTTCAGTTCATCCCAAACTTCTCCAGAGAATAAGCTTTTAAAGCAGTTTTAACCCTAATTTGTCTGTGAAACTGTCTCATAGCCTATTTTTATGTTTATACTTATGAAAAATGGAATTAGAATTTTAATTTTACTTGAACAACCTCTCATTTAGAGGTTTGCTTGCCCACAGGCCATGGGCTTCATACCAAGTCAAACCCTGCTCTCAAACAAAACCGGCCTGTGCCCCAGCTCCCAACCCTGGCAGCCACACAGAGCTGGCTCTTCCCAGCTGTGCAGCCAATAGCCAAAAGGGCCCAGAGTACCAGAGTTCCCAAACCAGCCCAGTGAACAGTTCCCTCTCGTGCACACCTCCTCCCGCTCACCAAGGTGTGCTGCTCAGAAAACCTGCTCTTGCTTCCCCTCCGTTCAGCGAGAGTAGGAGCAGCCCCAAGTCTAGTCACAGTACAATACGTTATTGCTGTCATGATAATTAATGACTACTTACACTGAGATTTTAGTGAGTACCTGCACTTTTTTTTGTTTGTTTCTTAACTGGGTCATAAAGGGGGAGTCCCAAGTGGTTTCCTGGATTTGCAGTACAATAGGGACCTCTACAGGCGTTTCCCCGTTCTGAGCAAGGCTCACGACAGGTAAGAGCAGCCACACCAGAGTTCTGTGACACACAGACTGCAGAGCAGCCAACAGTGGGTTCCATGCCAGCATTCACTGAAATCAGGAGGGCTATGAAGACCCTGCTGAAGACAAGGCTGGAGCTGACTGAACCCAGCCTTCAGATTTTTTATCCGCATTGTGCAAATTGTCTGGCTTCAAACACACTTTGCCATGATACTTTTCAGAATAGCTCCAAAAGTTAAGGCACAAACAGAAAATCTGCACTCAAATCACACGAGAGAGAGAAGAACTGAAATTAATATTCAAAAATAAACTCTTGCTGTTTGTCATCAAACTTGTATTTTACCGACTCTGATCTGTCTTTCCCCTCTCTCAACACTTATTGTTATTGATCTACCCAAGGATCATTTCTTAAAAGACCTCACAGAAGAATGATCTACTTTTTAAAAATGTTTGAAGTTTGATATCTCTCCATCATATGACTTTAATCTCTCCTTGTTTTAGTTATCCACAGAACATCATTCTTGAAGCCTTGCTTCCTAGGGATCGAAAGGCAATCTATTAAGAACTGCAACCTTCAGGGCTGACAAGAGATATTCTGAACTTAATTATGAAATCAAATATGTTGCCAAATTAGCCTTCTCCTTGTGGGATGCTCTGGCACTTGAAGTTTATTTAACGGAACAGAAATTGAGCAAAATGTAGAATGGGTGTAAAGAATTACAAACCTCAAAAATTTTGCTGAGAGGAGTATGATTGATCCGGTTTGATTTTTGGTTTTGGGGATTTTTGGGAGGTGGGAGGAGAGCTGGGGTGGGGTTTTTTTGGGAGTTTTGTTTTGGTTTCTTTTTTTTGCATGAAGTTGAGAGTCACTAGGCAGGAACCAGTTTCACAGCTAGTTCTTAGTACACAAACACAAGGCAAGACTGCACTGCTGCAGCAGCACAAATCAGATTTGTACTTGTGCTGTAAGTGGGACGGAGAAGAAACCCTGGTGTGTCACTATCCCAGTATACCGTGGGTTACTACGAATAAGAGATAATCTCCAAGGAAAAGCCGCCTCCTACCTGCCTGCCAGCCACCAGTATGCCCTGGCAAGTAGGCAGGCCAGGGCCACTGCGCACTCAGAGCGCCAATCCAGCTCCTTACACTTCCCTCCAAAACCAAAGGTAGTGCATTTAAAGGCGTTTTTTTCCCCAGGCTTTCAGCTCACTGTTTGAAACAGACCTTGCTGGGATCAGGGGAACTGCAGGCCACCCACACACCTGAGCACAGAACGGGAGTTGAATTCAGGGAAGATGGTTCCAGTGGCAGCCCAGCACACCTGCACAGTGGCTGCAGATGCTAGTGAAGGAGGTTCAGGGCTGGGTGGTTTAAGGGCAACTCAGCATGAGAGATGTGCTGCAGGAGAAGCCAGTGGGGTTCCACCAGCCTGGATCATTCATAGGGCAAGTGCTTCTGAAGGAAGGAAGATCCTGGTCTTTGATGTCTCTGGCTTGGTCCTGCTGAGCTGCTGCCCCTCACAGCTGAGGCAGCCTTGCCTAAAAGCCATACAAACGCAGGGGCTCATCTTACAATGACAGTTTTTGGCACGCACAGCTGGAATGGGAAGGAGAAGCTTACTACTCTTAATTATGCCACTACAGAAAGAGTCTGAGCCTGATAAATGAGCTAGGAAAGATAATCCTGATCCTCTGACAGGCCAGTTCTGCAGGAAATTCAGCACCGTAAGCAGCATCACACCATTCCAGGCATTTGTCACTTATCAAGGCAGGGCTCAGCAGGGCTGCCTCCATGGAGTGATCTGAGGCCATGAAGATTCCCTCAGCCAAACTGCACCATGAGTGAGTCGTGCAGCGATGCCTTGCGCACAGCTGCAGCCTGCTCCGAGGCTGTGCTTCTGCAGGACAGGCACACAGCATCCAGGTGGTAAGGAACCCACTGCTGGAAGCCGTGACACCACTTGGAGAAACAAAACTAAAATAAAGTAAGCATCTTTTCCTTCCTTCCTGCCTTCCCTTCTTCATCTTTCCATTTTATTCCCATTCTGCCCTGACACAAAGTCTCATTTTGCACAGCACAGGCTTATCTACTGTTTCACGCTTCAGTTTTTCTTCCACTGGCAGAAAAATATCAGCAAACTCTCACTTCCAAAGCTACCTTGGGCATGAAAGCCAACTAGGAAAACAGATTTAAGTATGTAATCTCCTGCTATATTGTGGCCCGTAAGTAGACTTTCCTTTTCACTTCTGTGCAACCAAACATTGCAAAAATCCAGTCAGTGTATGTTGCTGTAGATACAAAACAGCTCACTGCAGTGAGTAAATACCACTGAAGAGGCACTTGCATACCCTGCAGGGCACCTGCTCAGCCTCTGGTACACAAAGGGTGTAACAAACATCAGTAAGAAGACATGCAAACCAAAACGCATTTCTCTCCAACAGTTTTCTTTGGGCACGGTGAAGTCCAGTTGCTCTAACTCGTACCCTTAGGACTTCTGTGCACATCGCCCCAGAGCCACTTGTGTAGGGTGTGTGTCTGCTCCAAGACAGCCTCTGGAACGGAGAAGGGCTGCTCCTTGGGAAGTGGATCCAGCACTGGCAGTGTGAGCGCAGGAAGGCACAACTCACTGGGGAGAGGGAGATGGACTCACACGATAGAAACTCTAAGGCTTTTTCCTCCTTTGGATAGTCAGCTCTGCAATTTTCTCTGGAGACCAATGAGAAAGATCTCTCACCTGTGTTTTCCTAATAACACACACATTTTCAACTCCCATGTGAGATGGATGAAGAGTGTTTGTGAGGATATGCAGACTGTAATTTACACCTAACTGCCCTCTCACCACATATGTGTGACATGAAGAAGACTGACTTGAAGACTGTGAAGAGCAGAAGTTATCTGGCACTGGAACCTAAGAAAAGGTTAGAAGAATGGAAAGGAACAAACCGTGCAAAGATTTGAAGATTTGACTGGAGATGAAGACAAAGGCTGAGAGATGGAAAATGCTGGTGTCAATGTGCAGAGGAGAGGACTGGTGTCCATCCACTCCTCACCAGCAATCCCTTTTGGGTGTGCATATGCTGCTTGCTCCCTCTGTTACACAGGATTCCAAGCAGTGTGTGACATGCTGTTTTATTTACCGGTATCACAGAGCCAAGATGGCCCAGTTACTGATCAGGACCCCCACGTGAGAAGGCCCCTGAACTTCAGAACATCCAAGTGCCACATGCACCTTTACCCCTCTAAACCCCACCTTTTATACACATTTCAGTATTGTCACTGTAGTCTCACAAATACAGTTTTTTTCAACAAACAACATGCATCCCTGCTGTGAAACTTAACTCACATAACAAAGAAACTGAGCTTTGAGCAGGGCACTTGAATTTAGGAGCTGATATTACCCTGCAAGATCTCAAAGTATCAACTGCCTTTCTCTGGCAGCTGGCTGAGCACAACACACAATATGCAACAGCTGAAATGAAAATCTGAGAGCCATCTCTAGTCACATCAGCACTGGCAAACACTCCAGTCAGTGAGAAGTCCCAGTTTGTGCCACCATCTTCGGAACCAATTTTCTTCTTCCCTTTTCCTTGAACCAATTCTTTGTAGATACGATGAACTGAACTAAGCATCTGATACATCATCTGTTACTCCAGGGTAAAACTGAATCCCTAAAATAATTTCTTTCTTATTTCGGTGGTCACATTGTACCCATAACGTGCAAATGAAATAGAGAACATCTGTTTCCTGGGAAAAGCTGTAGTGAAGTTCCATAATGAAGTTCCAGCTTCCCTAGCAATTCAAGTCTTGTGCAGAAATCAGGGTGCAGCAAGGCAACGTTCTGCCTGAAATTCCATGGAACTGAGAAGCTGCTAGAGGATGTTTGGGAAGAGGAGAGTTCTTTGTCACAAGCACACTCCATAATCCATTTTGAGAAAGGTGTCTGGTTGCTCTGCTTATGAAAACAGTGAGAACATGCCATCCCCAGAGGTGTCATGGTCTAATTTTCCAGGAATTGCCTACTCTCTATATTCTAATTTAAGGAAGGTTTCAAGAACCAGACATTTTCCTCAATCCAAAGCATTTTTTGTCCTTTATGGCACCAGAAGCCACATTAAAGGTAACTGTTGAGTTGGGAGAGAGCTGTTTATCCACACACACAGCCAGCAAACACCAAAGTCAGAACCGAAATGGTTTGAAGTCAGTGCACGATGTCCAGAATACAGCTCCACTGTGAGGGAGATGGTGCTTATCCTCCAGAGGAGAAAAAAAGAAAACAAAACCAAACAAAACACACAAAAGACCAAAGCAGAACACTGTACGAGCGCTTGAAATGACTGAAAACAGCTAAAACCAACCAGTCCTCCCCACGGCAAACACCGGGCACAGGACAGTGCCGAGAGGCCTGCCAGCATCCTCAGCTGTTTGGACCTGAGCACGAGCCACCCTCACCCAAGAGAGGAAGTCTTTCTTCAACAACAGAGCCTGTCAGTCCTGCGGGAGCTCCCTTGGCGCGCTCCCGTGCCGTTCCCTCGAGTCCATCTCCTCAGCGAGGCCGGGGTACCTGTCCGATGGCGCAGGGGCCTTCCTCCTTTGCAGGCAAACCGGTGAGCGTTCCAGCACCGGGGCTTCACAGCGCCGTCTCACCCACACACACTTTGTAGGGGGATTTCAGTTTCCTGCATCTAAAACGGACACCGTCACGAGATTTATATCAGCTAAACCTGAAGCTGCAGCAGCCTGCACAGAACCAAAATCTAATTCCCTAATTCACATAGGCAGCCCAGAGGAACCCCATGTTTCAGACAACTGCAGCACTGGGCCCACTGGCGGATGAGAAATCAGAGGTATAGAGTGTTAGTTCCTTTAAGATCACATCACAGATTAGTAGCAGGCAAAAGCACCATCCCAGTGCCCTCAAAACTCTGCCCACTGAAACTCAGATCAGTATAATGAGAAGGTTCCAGATTTCCCATACCTCTTTCTTACATAGCAGTAGATGATGGCGAGTATTCCACTGGTCAGTATCCCTACACCAATTCCCACAGCAATGTAGCGCTCATAAGAATTATGGGCATATGAATTTAGTGTTAAATGTTCACACCTCTCTCCATTATAACCTGCAAGGCACCTACAAAATAAATATACACCACACAAAAATTATTCACAACTTGTTTTGCTTTCTATTTTAAGCACACATTAGTTTTCATCAGTTTTAAATAAATCACAAAAAGTTTAAACAAGGAGGGGTTGAACCTGGTGCTCGCTCAGAACCTCTCCCCTCCACCAAGACTACCAGCTGTCCCAGCTTATCTAGTTTAGAGCTAGCTCGAGTACTGCAGTCACAGCAGCAATGCAGTCTGAACATCCCCTCGTTGTGCAGGGTGTGGATCAAGAGCACTGTGCTCTGCTGATCCTTAGCTGCTCTAATGTCTCCAGAGGCCAAGGCTGCCCACTGTGTGTCCTAGAGAATTCTAAGGACAGCATAGTAGGTGGCTGTGGAGTAAAGGAATTGCAGCTGGTATGTTGGAAGATCCTGTTCCCTCCTTAGAACTCTCTGTGAACATCTATTGGTTCCTCTACTACTTCAGCATCAGCTGTGATTTGAGATGGCACCATGGCAGTGACCTACAAAGCCATGAATTCCCCCTCTCCCTTCCTTAATTTTACACTAGCACAGCACAACAGTCCTGTTAGCAGTCCTGAGCCACCAGAGCACTCAGGTCTGTGCCAGACTTCAATCCTGCAAATACCTCAGTGACACTGTGAAGCTGCACATGCAGCACAAAGAATCAATGCCAATGTCATTTTTGAAGAAGGATATAATAGGCAGCGTTCCTTACTTGCATATGGGCTTCCTCAGTTCGCTGTGGAAGGCACAGAGCCCATTGATACAATAGCTGTGGTGTTCCTCAAGGCAGGTCTGCATCAGCTTCAAGAGCTTTGGCTGCTCTGTATAATCTACTGTGAAACAGAATAAAGTTATGTTATGTTTAGGACAAAACATAGGTTGAACATATTTTCATGCCTGGAGCGGAACAGACACTGTGTGCAGCAAACATTCAGTACGTCAATTTACTGTCTCATGAGCTGATTCAGTCAGCACTGAACAGAGCAAGCTTCTGAGACAGTCCAGCACAGCTTTGACTAAGCACAAACTGTAAATAAATCACTTGCTCTTGAGGAACATGTACAGAAATGACTATGGGAGATTCATGCAGGGTAACATCAGCACTATCCAACTTGCAATCCAATCAGACAAACTATCCTAGGAATAGCAAGGGTTTAGGACACAAGGAGAGCACTGCATTAGTCTCAGTATCTTTCCCAGCCTGAATTCAATTAATAGTTAATTATTTTTTTCTTCTCCTTATCCCAAGACAAACTATTGCATTTCTAGTGCTCCTGCCTGCCATGAGTGAGGATGAATGGTGGGGCTCCTCCCTCCCCTCCCTGTTAAACCACGACATGAGTGTCCCATGATAGTTGTAAGCTGCCAAGACTGCCTGGACAGTTTTGCTGTGCAAAAGCATGGTCTGTGACTACCAAAGTTCTGAACCTGTGCTAAATTCTATGCAACTGGGTCAGCAAGCACACTTCTTGCACAGAAAATGCTGCCTTGTTGCCTTACTCACGGTGGCTCAAACGGGAGTTAAGTCATGGGAACAGGGGTAGAGCAGGTGAGGAGAAAGCTCCAAAGCTTCACCATCACTGCAAGCATCTGTTCCAACTGGTCTCTCTACCCAGTTACAGGAATCACTGGTGGGGTGGGGTGTCCAAGCAATGACTTACTATTTCAGGGGACTGCCTCAGTGACAGCTGAAGGTGATTTCCTAACCGAGTGCATGTCAACACCAGCTTTCAGTTATGACCACAAGAAAAATAACATCTTGCAGCAAGGTGACAAGGTCTGCTCAACAAAGGTGACTCAACAAAGGTACAGCAAGCAGAACCCTTCCTTTCTGACTAAGTGCTGAATCAAGGTCTGGAGATAGCACACTCATGGAACCATTGCCAAGGACAGAAGCCTCAAGCCCCCTTGAAGGCAACTTGTGACCCCACCACACACTTTTCAGGATTAACAGCACCAACCCCCTAAATTCCCAATCAAATTCCAGTCTGAGCCGTTTAATGGCAGGAATCTCCTTTGTGTGCTCTTCTAAGCTGTTTTGGGGGTATTTTTTTCTTCCTCCTCTCTGCAGCTTTATCAGAGATGACAAGCAATGGCAAACAGCTGCTCTTGATAGAGTAACTCTCAACTTCATCTGTGAATGATGTGGTTTGGACACCCAAAAGGCATGATGCTATCACTGACACTCAGATCAAACACGATTCCTTTGAGAGCAGTGCCTCTCAAACCTGACAGAGTAATCAGACTTGCAGCTTCGGAAGAGACTTAGGGAGAACAAGTGACAATTCAGGTCTGCTTGAAAAATGACATGTCGGCTTACTGCACTTCCTCAGGAAAAGCTACAGAAGTGGGAGAAGCATGTTTTGTTCCAGAATGAGCTTCTAAATGGCTGAGAAAAGAGAAAAAACTACCCACAAGTTTCTCTTCACACTGTGGGGCCTAGAAACACAACAGAAGGGAGGAAGTTGGTGCTGTAATGGGAGCTCTAGTATCCAGCTCCATCTCTTTTCTGGCTGGCTCTGGGAATGATGCTGACAACCTCTGGAGACAGGTTTCTTGGCTAAGAGCACAGTCAGCAAAGGACCAGGCCTTAGAGGGACAGACTTCAAGAAGAAGTTAAGAAAGGAAGGTTTTCATGCAAAAAAGACAGATTTTGGGACAAGAGATGGATGACTGGCTGCACAGGAGCACTGTACACTGTTCTCTGATGAGGATAGCACAATGGAAAGCATGTGGTCAGCAGAGCTGCAGGGTTCAGCATGCCAAGGAGATCCAGGATACCGGGGACTTGCAAAAGCCCATTCTGGTTAGGTCTAAAGTACCTGCAGAACAGCTACCCAAGCTCTGCAGGGAAGAGTTTCAGAAAACAGACAATGGCACATTGACACTTTTCCCAGGAGCCTCCTCAAACACTCAGGCACCAACTGTTTTGAATGACCATTACAACACAAAGTGCACTAGAAAAATCTCTAAAAATAACCCTTCAATGGGAGCCTTTAGCCATCATTTCCCACTGCCCAAAGTACCACTCTTCTGCTAGGCCCTGAGAAGGTGTCACTGCACAGGTTGAATTTTTCATTTTCATCTCCTCCACAAAGGGAAGAAAGAAAATAAACATGAGGAAGGTACAAATTCACACCCCAAAGGCACAAAATCTGCAGCTGCCTCTACCCCAATTTCCAACTTCTACCAGATGGATTTCCACATTCCAAAATACCTCCTCGCTCACGCCAGCGCTGCCGAGAGGTGGCAGACTTCCACCTACCCACATCTGCAGGAAACCTGGCTTTGTGCAGGTACAGGAATCTCTTCCCTGAGTGCTGTTGTTATTAGAAACCTAGGTCAGCCTGGAGCAGCAGCCTGCCTAGAAAGCACTTGAGACAAACCAACACATTCCTTCGTCCTGTCAGGAGGAACAGCTTGGTCCATTGTGGGTAAGATCACCTATTAAGTCTACACGCAAAAATTCCATGTGCTAAGTATTTTGACATTGCAAAAGTACAAATTACCTCTGAAAGAATGAGTCTTGAAAACAAAAAGGATGATTTCCTAGTCTGCCCCAGAGCATTATGTTAATTCCTATCATACTGTCCGCCTAGATACTAAACAAGCTGTTGAATAAACAGGTCCATGTGCCCTTTCATGTCACGTGAGAAGAGAGAAACAAAAGTGCCGTGTAAGCACTTGACAGCTGCCTGCAACTGAGTCATTCAAATAGATACACCTGGCAAGATCTGACACGAAATCAAGGCTACAGGTACTTGGAAGCCTGGGCTTGCCAAAACTAACAGACTGGCAACAAAAGGAGTCAGCCAGTAGGACCATGACAGCTCAGTCCTCAAGTATGGTGCATCAGGGAGGAAAGGCAGTGGGAAAGGGGAGGCAGGGAAGGGCTCAGTCCCAGGTCCAGGGCCTCCTGTACTGGCTGCATGAAACCAGCTGATGGCAATCAAGAGATTCCATTTTTTCCCTAGTGCAACCAAGACTTTCCCTGCTCCTGACTGCCCATTTTGCTATGAAGGCTCTCCATCAGCTCAAACAACACCAGAAGGTCTTTGTCCATGCCGTGCCAGCTCCCAGCTCCTCTCCATGACCTTTCCCCCTCTAAGCAAATCACTGAGCCTAAAATTCCCCAGCCCCAGCACTGGTGACAAGTAAAGCGTATGTGACACAACAGAAGGAAATAGGACCAGATCTTGTAAAGAGCAGGCAAAGAGACTGAGCAGAAACTAATAGCTTTCCACAAACAGAACCTCAGTCCCCAAATGACTTGAATCTTCTTTCTGGAAAGGCTGTTTATTAACTTTTCACTGGCTTTGTAAGAGGTCCACCAAAATACACTTTTAACTCCCTGTGTAAATGTGCGCTCAAATGTTTGTGAATTTGATTCTACCTTTGAGTAGAATTCTCTCAAAGGAAAATGCTGGTGTCCAGTTGACCACCACAGCTCCAGCAGCCACAAACGTTCACAGACTACTGCAGACACGGCTGTGACCCTGTAAATAAGCCTCCTCTTTGTTGAAACATGACCTATCCCTCCTGCTCTCTAGAAACAACACAAACAGGGCACTTAATGAGCCACAACATATTTCCACTTCATTATCCTCCTGTTTGCTGTATGCAGCTCTGCAAGCATCGTGTCACACACACTAAACCAGACCACAGTACTGCGGTCAAATCAACACCTTACTGACTTCACATGCATACGAGTGTGTAAATATATTTTATGTATATACATATATATATAAGGAACCGACACATATAGCATGTGTGTGGATGAATGTATACGTATCACTGTACCACCATGAGAGATCAGAAATTAAAATAAAACAGCTGGACTTGTTATGAGAAAATAATAAAAAGCTTATGGATCTACTAAAAAAAGCTTGGAAGACATCCCTGTGATGACTTAGAATTAAGAGAAGATGATTTGTATGCATGTTTATATGCCTTTTAAAGTACAGAGACATTAAAAATTATCGCAGTTAGATTCCTCTCCTCCTTTACTGACCAGCCAAAACCTCATTCCCAGATCACACAGTTCTCTGAAAGCAATGACATCACCAGCATCTCAGGTAACATCAAAAATGCAGCTGGCAGGATAAACACAACTCTGCTCTCAAATGTTGGCAGGTAGAAGAGCCTGAGTTCACATTTCAGTCAGAAAAGAGAAAGGAAGAAGGGAGAGAGCCAGCACTCTGAGGAGGGCTGTGAAAGCCCAGACAGCGAAAAGCAAAACTGCAACAAAGGCAGAAACTACTGAGCAACAACTCACGAGAGGCATGGCTCAAAGCTGCGCCTGTTCATTCTCACTTTGCGCATTAAGGTGCATGCTGAGGACAGACAGAAACAAAGCACCAGGTAAAAGCAACAGAAATTGCCATCACAAACCCAGATGATCAACCTTAAAAATGTCTTCTTCAAATTATTACTCTACTCGAGTTAAATGATCCTTCAGCTGCTCAATGCTGAGCCTACCCCAGCTGGGTGGCAGCTCTTACTCTGGAGAGGCTTCAAAGGCTCCACAAAGTAATCAGTTCATCTCTCAAATCCAACAGTGTCCAAGGGACAGAGCATCACAGCAGCTAACATCACAGATTTTGGTGGAGGTTTTGGTTTGTTGGCTGAGTTTTTTTTCCTAATTGACAGATTAACAGAGACAAACAGAACAAAAAAAACAATACCTTCAGCGTTGTTTTTTGTCCAATTATTCCATAAGTCAGTGCTGAGGGATGAAGCAGTAATAGCTGACTCTTCACTCAGTGCCCCCATTGCTGTGTAATGCAAATAGATGCTTACTGGAACAGAAAAGCTCAGTATATCTATTCAAGGTTCATTTCACCCAGAAAGCAGTTCATACAAGATGCACTTCAAACAAACGCCAGAGAAGGCAGCAATATAATAACAATTCATTTAAAACACTCTTGCCTCAAACTTCCTTTTGACACAGTGTAATTATGACTGTGGGACAACAAAAGATGGCTTGCAAATTTCCCAAATACAAATCCATCCTGTTTTACATTATATTATTTTGCACAATTTACAACACAGATACATGCAACACACTACAACCTTACATCTATTTCTCAGTTTAAGCAGCTTATTTTCAAAGAGTCTAAATTATACCCAATCAGTTAAAATTTCATCCAGGTTTCAAATGGCCGAAGTAGCTCTGCTTCGTAATGTCTCGGCATGCCTCCCACCCCATCGCCTACATGGAAGGAGAGAAATACTGTTTAACAAAGGCCTGGACCTCACAACACAGGAAAGCCTCTTCCAAACCTACCTTTCAGCAAAATATAGATTAGCATTCCAAATGCCATGGCAGGCAGCTGCTTTACCACCTTCTCAGGTTCTCCTTTCCAGGTGGCTTGCTTGCTCTGCTTATCTGTGCTCCCGTGTTTTCTCTTGCACTTATACGCCAGGAAGCGTCATCTCCTGTTCTCACCAATCAAGAAAAGGTGCATCTGGTAACAACCTAACCCCCAGGGCAACCACACATTTATTTAGGAAACTGCTATTATCTAGCAATGGCATCAGGTTTTCTTTTGAAATCCTGGTTTGCTATTACCTGTGGGCATAATTGTGCAGGCAAAGGTACAGTTTTAGAGCAAGACCCGGAATCTGACAGAGCAGAAGAACAAAAAAAACAGCAAAACAAAGGTGAGCAAAACAAAACTCCTTGCGAAAATGTGTTTCCTTCCCTTCACAGTGGGAAGTAATCTTATATTACTTGCAGGAGGATATTCACCCTCAGGATGCTACACTGGAGTTCAGAGTGCAGAGACCAGTCCCTGCTCTGCTGATGTTCCTCCCCTGGTCCTCCCGGTCTCTCAGTCCCTGCCATTCAGAAGAGGAACTGCGGGAACAGCTAGTGTCGAGATTAGGAAGCGATCAGACACAAAGATAATGGATGCTGTTCTTCATCAGTGACTGCCAGCGGGAGGCTTTGATCCCAGGCCCTGCAAGCCTGAGGGCTGTGCTAATCACTTTCCATTCAGCCTGGCTGCGAGCAGCCCTGGAAGCAAGGCAGCCCACTGGCCGACCGGAGGCCTGGGAATGCTGGCTGGAGCTGTGGGGCACAAGTCCAGAGCTGGTCAGGCACAAGCACTACGGAAACACAGACTGAAAGAGCAGGAAAATTGTTGCCTCCTATAGCAGTAGATCCCTTCCTTTCTGCCAGAAAAGCTCATCTCCCTCTCCAAGAAGGGACTATGTTTAATGAGAAAAATCATACTTCTCACATAAAGTGTTTGCAGGGTCTCTAGAACAGACCTGTCAAACATGCTTCTTGTACTAAACCACTCTCCGCAGCTCCAAACACTGTCCAGCTTCCTTGGTCACAAGCAGCTCGGAACAAGTAGGACTGGTCTCTCTGAAGGGTACTGATGTGCCCAGACTAGAGCAGGTAATTGGAAAAGCCCGGTTCAGTAACACACAGAGACATCAACAGCCTGACTGACCAAAGGAGAGCTACATACTTCACCTCAGCAACACCTCACTTCCTCGACTGTGAGCTCCACGCAACAAAAACATTTCACAATTTTTATATTTTAAAACTGAAAGCCTTCTAATAGGTGCCCTAGTAACTCTGCTTGGCTCAAGTTCTCCCTCTCCACTGCACTCTCCCCAGTGATCTGTAGGATTACATCTAACCACTTCATGTGTTAAGGGAAAAACACAAGCTAGTTATGCGTATTTTAATTACGCGTTTTCCTGCTCAAGGACTGCATTCCAGGAGGCTTTTCCCATCCTTTGCTATCCTGACTTACTGCATGCCTGCACACTGATTGAGTGCAACTTGCACACTCCCTGGACGGACAGGAGCATTTATTCCTACCTGGATAACCTCTGCTATCAGTCCCAAGCAGCGATGAGGTTTGTGAGCCTTGCTTTCAACACTCAGCTGCACAATGGCAGTTTAATCTGGCCTGAATCCGAGAGGAGGCTTTGTCATGAGGCAACACAATGGGCGCGGTAGGCCCGGGACAAGGCATCAGTGGGCAAGGCCGTGCTCTGTCTGCTGCAGGGCGTTTGTCATTGGACAAACCTTGACCAGGTCGGGCACACCAGCATGCTTTTTGGGTTGTCTCACGGGCCCTTCCCTCTGGATGCTCTCCCAGCAGAGAGCACTCTCCCAGATGCCTCTAGCAGCTCGGCAGACAGCATGCTGTGGAGCCAAGCCTGGGCCTCACTGGCTGTGCTGTAATGCTAACCCAGATACCACAGGAAAAAGGGAAAAGGCCTGTGATGCACAATCACCTGCTTGTAGAGCACGACACAGGTAGGCTCGCTCAAGGGACACAAGCACAGTGCCATAAATAGTTATTCTGCCAAAAAACACAGAGATGGTCAGAGTTAAATCAAAGAAAACAAACAGGAGTGCAAGCAGATGGACACAGCAATGACTGAACCTGCAGGGTCTCCCCATTCGCTGTGCTTCGAACACGCAGTAAACAGAGGAGGAACACAACCATGCCCCAAACCACATCAACACCCTCCAGCAAGACCAAGATAACAGTGAACAAGTTTTATTCCATCTTTCAGTCATGGGTTGATCAGTCCAAGTACATTCTCCATCAGTGCCTTGATCCTTCTACCACTCAGATTACCACATAAATTTATATTACCACTTACATTTAAAAAGACAAGTGTCTGTACCATTGGCATTACACATTCAGTAGCAATCCCGACAAACTTCTGCAAACATTGGGCTAAAGCAAAGTCTCAAAGTCCACCAAAAGAACAGTCAGAACAAAAATGATGCTCCACCTTGACTTCTTTATCACAGTAAGTGCATTTTTCCTTTACACAGCAATAGAACTTAGCAATGGTCTTTTTCCCTCCCCTTCCAAGTTATCTACAGCCCACTAGCAAACACCTAAGGCTCCAGATGAAAGGAAATCAGTAATCCCAGCCTAAATAAAAAAAGCAGAAGTCCAAACTGTCTACCACTGCCTTCAGTGGGATGTCACCAGTGCACACACTCAGCTGAACTGCCATCTCAGCAGTAACTCCACTACAGCTTTGACACTGCATAGGACTGTTCTAGATCCATCCAGGAACCACCTTTTGGGAATAGAAACAGTGATCTTAACCCATATGCTCCTCTCTAACCAGCAAAATATTGTGGCCATTAAAGCCAAGGCTTACAACATGGACTAAAAAAAGCCCTCTTCATGCAGTTTCAAAAAACAAGAGAATAATTTAATGGCTTAAAGTTCCAACACAAATATTTCATCAGTGATAAAGTTTTGGTTTTCTCCTCCTCATCTCCTGTTGCACATATATAGTAAGTTTAACTACATTCCACTCAATTCCATTCAATTTCAACAAAATTCAGCCCAATAAACTGTTCAGGTTTGAGTTTTTGTGAGATGGGGGTACTCTGCACCAAAACAATTTGTTCAGACGTGGGAAAAAAATAATTCCCACCTCAATTCTAGCTCCTTATTCATGCTCACCCCTTGCAGACGCTGGCTCTAAGTGTTCAAAAAAATATTTAATCCAGAGCGCTTAGTGACCAGGGAACCCAAAACACGTATTTAAAAGATATCTAGCATGTCTTAGTTTTATATTGTTTTAGCAGGTCCCAAGTGTTTACAAGATCTTGGTAACTGTCCCAATACACAGGTACAGTTGCAATTTACACTTCATTCTTCATTCTCAAAAGCATAATTGACCACCTCCACCAATATACCTTTGTAGGCTGCGTTCTCCAAGTCGTTTTTGCTCCCAATAAGTCAGTAGGGGGTAACACAAAGTATTTGAACGTTTTATAAATCATCAGATTTAACATACTTGACGTGAAAAAATAAATACAATGTAGAAATAAATATATTTGTAGTAAAAAATAAATGTTTTGCATATCAATAAATAGAACAACTCAAGTTCTTCTTCCAAGGTAACTCATTTGCTCTAGTAAATGAGCTTTTTAGTGACCAGGAGTGTGTTCTTCAGAAGCATTGCAACAGTCATAGGTCCTACCCCGCCCGGCACTGGAGTGATAAAGGCAGCCTTCTTCTTCACTTCTAAGAGAAAAGAGAAAAAGGCATTGACTAAGAATGTTTCCCAACCCTTTTTCCCATCACAGCCCACATATGTACGAAGGGCTGTGACCGGCAGGTGCTGGGGGGGAGGGACAAGCCAAGGCAGAAGCGTTACTGCAGTCCCAGCAGGGATGGAACATGGCCAGGACCAGGGCTGCGAGGTGCTTCTCCTAATCTGAATGCGTTACCCAGGGCAAGTTCTGGGCCAGGCTTTCACAACCTGTTCCAGCTGATCTACCTGCAGCACGCTGCCCTTTCCCCATGGCAGCGCAGGCACCCGCACAGCCGCTGCTCACACAGGTGGAAGGTTAATCCCAACAAATTCTTTTGGTAAGGGGCAATTCGTGCCCATGTGACCTGGATGACCAGCTGTCCTGGGAACATTTGGGTGACATGAGGTCAGGATGAGCACAGGAGAGCTACGGAACCTCAGGATGCCATTGTGTAGGTAAGGAGGTGACCCCCTCACTCTGTGCTCCTAAGGAGCACGCAGAGCGAGAGGCTGCTGAACTACAGTCATTGACAGCAGCAGCAAAGTCATCTAGTCAGCCTCTGTCCCCTACTGTCATCCACACCCTAAAGAGACACCCCAGAATCACAGAAGGTAACTTAAAACTGGAGAGGGAGAGAGTACCATCTTCTGCTTAATTTGTTTTTCTCCTTCACAATATAGACAAAGACGAGAACTGTCTTCAAGAAAAAATACAATTCTAGTGGCAAAATTCCCATTGCAATATCAGCCATAAACACATGATTCCTCCAGAGAAGACATCTTATTTTTTTTTAACCAGTGTTAGTAGGGTGCCTAGATTAAACTATGAGGCCAAGGGGCAGGTCTTTCTAAAGTACCACAAAGGAAAATCTTACTGATGAATTAGCTCCAACCATAAGCCATGTTAGACTAGTCAAATTCAGTGCACGCCTTCAGTGCATTTAAGCTAACCTGTTTGCATGAGGAATTCATATAACATAGCAATAAATCCTGACTTGATATTCTTATCTACTGTGCAAAATGCCATCGACTGGAATTACAGGTTGTTTGCAAAGGAATTCTGTTCAAGTTTGTAGGAACTCACTGCAAGACCAACTGTAGCAAGTTATTTGCTAATAATGATCTGACCAATTGGCATTTTACTACCCTTGTTAATACTGAGAGGTGGGATTTTTTAGGATGCCACCACGAGAGGTTTTCTTGTTTGTTAGTTAGCAAGCGTAACTGACACAAACACATTCAATTCCACTAAGTCACTAAAGAAAGGACTCTGCCTGGCTATGAGAAGAGATTAAGAGATGGCAAACTGAGCACCTGGCTTTGGAACAAACAAGATCACTTGCTACTGCTTTAAGTCTATTTATCTTGAATCTCTTGAATCTATGTAGTGCTTAACTGTCAGGAATGAGAAGTTCTCAAAACCAGAAATATTACAAAGGAATTTGAAAAGTTGGATATTGGGGCTTTTGGGGAATGATATTTAATAGATTTGAAGAGCGAGGGTAAATGAAATTAATGAAATGCTATCTGAACCACCCCCCATGGAAGGAACCTCACAAGAGCATTCCCAGAGTTAACAGCAAATATCTCACTGAACTGAAGAACAGAAGATCAATCCTCATTGAGGAGAGATGATAAATACAACCAAGACCGTTTTAATTACTCTGCTGACTGGCACCACCAGACATAATGTTAAAATAAATGCAAAGGAAATCAAGTTACAATGCAGTTTTTCCTCAGCTGTAAAATACAACAAATTAATTAAAATGTCATATGACAGTTACTCTCGATATTCTCAAACACAAATAATTAACCCTTTTAATGAAGTCACATTATTTTGAAGTACCTACCATTTTAGATTGGAGTTTACAGTTAATGCAGTTACTATGAATTCTCAGATTAATATCATAATCATTGAAATGTATCCACACCTGAAGAAAACACTGCTATTAACCCAGAAAATACTGCAGGAACTTTAAACTGAAATATGTTTGTTTCCATGGCAATGTTACCTACCTCTTCTTGTGGTGTTATTCAAACTACTCCTACCTTACCTACAAAGAGAACAACCCACAACCAGACCATGCTTTTCCTCAAAAAAGCCTTCCAGTGACTGTCAGATATAACATGCATTGCCTGTGGTGTTAGCAGCCCTACCTAGCAGGAAACACACAGTGCACTGTTTTCCCAAGTTGTTGGGGAATTCTTCTGCCCATTTTCTAACATTATGGAAATCCCTGTAGGTAGGTGTGGCAGAAGCCAAATTTTGTGTCAGTTAGCATAAAACCACCCAGATAGCCTACGCACAAAAGCTGATCCAGATTTTTGAACACACAACAGGTGTCTGTGCTGGGGAAACTACCATCTGATAAGTTTCCATTAATAAGAGTAAATACAGATACGGCGAGCGCAATTTTCCAAGATGAATGCCAGTGACCAAAGGGGGAAGATAGCGTGGCCTCAAAAACGTCAATAAACTTTCCTTTCCTGGTCAAGTGAAGTAGGTCAAAGGACAGCTCTCAGCATGTAAACGTCTTACTGATCTCATCTAAGGCAGGTGAGGTGTTGTGCTGTCAGTTCCACCAGGTTCTGCTTCCGCTTCCCAGGAATAAAGTAACTCTGTCCACAGCTTTACTCCTGCATTCTCCAGATGGGTGCTGGCCTCCCAGGCCCTTCCCCTGACAATCTGGAAAACGCAAGTTAGATGCCTATGGGGGAGGAGCTGCTATTTTGCAGCTTCTGTAGAACCTCGAAACCTTCCTTTGATTCTTCAGAAGAAATTAAATGTAGATTGTTTCCTTGAAAAACAGGATCCACTGCTTTGGAAACAGCCCTTCATTCCTAGGTTCCTTTAAAGCTGAGGACATCAGACACCTAATAGGGTTAATCACACAACCCAATGGCAAGTCTCAACCTGAAGGCAGTTCTGGGTCTTGTGCATCTGCATTAAGTGATGCAGAGTAATTCCTGCCTAAGCACTGTTTCCACACGGCTTTATGAGTCCCTGTAAAGCTACACCAGATGCCTGCATCCCTACAGCACTGCCCAAGTGTGAAATCATGTGCTCAGCAGTCACACTAGATATCCCACGTTCTGCTCCACACATTCCAGGATGGTTCTCACTATACACTGTGGGATTACCAAGCAGCAAACATCTACCCCATTTCTCAAGAGTTCCTCCCTTATCCTTGTTTCTCTTACTGCAGCTACTGCAACTGCAATATAAAGGAAAACTGAGGAATTATGGCCTAGTGCTGTAATTAAAATAGTGTGTATCAGTAAGGCCTCTGAACAACACCCTCTTCTGTGCAGGAGAACCTTGACTGGCCATGCAGCAGCTCACTGACCCCAGCTGGCCAGCAGGCAGCCTGGTCTTCTGGCTCCTGTCACAGCCTAATGCCAACCTTCTGATTCATTCCTTGCACTCATGGAGCTCAACAAGAGGCAATAGTTCCCTGAATGTCTGCAGGGCAGCAATACAGTGACGCAATTACACAGACTGGGCTCTTCTTCACAGCAAAATGAATGCCAGATCTTTGAAATCAACTGAGAAACGAACTAACTAAAGGTACAGCAAAAGCACCTGGGACATCCACATTCTGTTTTCATGACCACTGTTTGGGAAAGCTGCACAGGGAGCTAATTTGGAAAGGATTCAGTAAGTGAAGAGCAGCCTATAGCCAGGCAGGTATCGCAATGAACGCGGAGAGGCAGCAAACACCATCAGATGCAGCTGCTGTCACAGAGCCCAGGCTTCCTGCACACTGCTGAGGAGATACAGCTCAAGGACCACCACTTCCATTAATTAATTGCATTTGAAGATTGTGGTGGTCAATCTCATTTAGAGAAAATGCATAATATAGGCCCATCACCTTGGACCACCTCAAATACTTGCTGGGGCTCTCTTTCTGCTGTTCAGCACTGGGAATCCCTCCCTGCTCATGGTGGCACCAATTTTCCAGAATATCTTTGACACTGTCAAGTCAGAAAGAACAGGTCTCATGTTCAAAGCCCTTCTCTGATATCACAACTACATCACCTAACTAAGATCTTGCACAAAGGATTTCTACATGGGCATCTAATGAAGACTCAACAATCAGCACTACTGTCAAAAATATGGAAGAAATTGTAAGGAAATACAAGCACCTTGGTTTCATTGATACTTCCAGTTCCACTTGCAAAGGTGAGCTACTACAGTGGTGTGTTACTACCCTGCTCTACCAGTTACTCCTGGAAATGATGCTCCACCCAAAAGAGCTGTTTCGGCTAAATGTTCTGGGTAAGTTGCTGCCTTATTTCATGTTCCTGGTCCTCGTAGCCCTCCTCCTCCCTTGGCATTATAGCTGTGGCAACAAAAGCCTATAAAACGGGGCCAAGTACACCCACACATGCACTACACTGTTCACAGAAACAGATCTCCCTTTCTGTCACTGAAACTTGCTGCCCATAAGCAGCTGAAATGGCACTGGGGACCACACAGGGATGGCCACTGCTTCTCCTCCTCCCTGGCACTTGACTCTTCCTCCTGAGGCTCCCAGAAGCCAGGACAGCCACTCCCTGGAGCACAGATTTTGGCAAATTCTTCACAAAAACAGCTACTCTCCATGTGCTGTGGTGGCTTTACAACATGGAGAGCTGCACATGAAGTTTAATATGGCCCTGCAGTATCAGGCTGGGTATCTCAATGCTTTGCAACTGACCTCTGCACGCATGGTGTTCTGCTGTATTGTTCTTTTACATACCATGGAACTGCGCAGTAAACTACTCTGGACTGAACAACTACTGTTTTTGGAAGTGGAATCACTTTGGAGGGTCAAAATAAAGAGGACATGTGGGGATGTGGGAAATCGTAAACACTGTCTAAAAGTAATCCATTATTTTTGCAAATGTGTACACAGAATTTAACGATGAAAGACAAAAAATGGGAATGCATCCTTTTGTTGTTAAAGAGATAAAAATAAACCATTACTCTCTCACCTACCTTACAGAGATTAGAAGATGGGATCTAGGTACTGCCAAGATAAGCAACTGAATCAAAACACCTTCCACCCATCTAATGAAATTAATTCCCACTATAGGAGCTTTTCAGCCAGATGACCTGGTGAAGGAAACCATTTTCACCTATTTTTGTAACTAAAATTTGAACTCTGATTGCCCTCTTAAACCTCTGCTCTCTCCACAGCCACATTTTTCTCCTAAAGAAGTGGATGAAGAGACAATAGATACTGGTGGGCTAAGGTGATGTTACACAGGAGCCACATGTTCACCTGCCTGGCCTCAACCTGCAAAAGGCATTTTCATTTAGGCTTAAATATAGATTCAGCAAAGTGATCAAACAGGGGAAAAGGATAGTATTATTTGCTACACAAACATGCTGGCTTGTTCCATATCCTAACTGCCAGATCAAATACTTGCCAAGGGTGGTTTGCCTGCTAGTGTTCAGAACTGTATACACGGGGATGTTTTTTGTTGTTGTTAAAGATTTAGTGAAACTTTCACCGATACTAATGAACCAACAACAACTTCCCTTTGGCAATGCCCAGTGAAATGCTACTTGTAACTGCAGTGGCATAATCCAAGCTGAAGTTCCTCCCTCTTTTTTGGATCTTCCCTCCCCCCAGGTAAAATCTCGAGAACAACCCACAGCAGACATGATGAGACAGATACAGTGCATTGCTGAAACTCTGAATCATGGTCTTGCCACTGAATCTACACCTTTATTGCAGGCACAAGGTCCCATATTTGAAGAGAAACAAACAAGGAAGATGCAGGTTCACGTTTCTCCAAGTTGCAGCTTTTATACTCCCATACCTGCTAAAGCAAACCAAACACCTGAAAATTCTCTGTACTTTAGTTCCACTCTGAAAATAGAAAATAGAGCCTTTTATTTGTGATACCACAGGCAGGATAGGAAAAGAAAATAATTTTTCAAGCTGTCCTCCAAACGACTCTTTTCTGGAGCTCTGTTGCACACATCCAATTACACATTTCCAAACACATTCCAAGACAGTCGCTCAGCTGCACTCATGCAGGTAATTTCACAGACTTTAACAGACAGGTAACTTGCATGATGAGTAAAAGCAGCAGAGAACTAAGAGAGTGATGTAATTACAAATACACACAGCTGGCTAAAACCATTCTGAATATAATTAAGCTTTGAGACATTATGCCAGCCAAGATGTTAATAACTGTGAAAAAAAACCTGTGGGTGATTTTCATACTTATCAAAATAAGGAACTGTTGAGAACCATTAATAATGTGGGTAAATGCTGTCTAAGCTTCCCACACTCAACCCTGCCAGTAAGTGCAACAATCCTGCTATTCCAGTCTGGAGCTCCTCCAGAGCAGAGCAAAGATATTTAATGAAGTTACATTGTGAACTTGCTCTGCAGCAAGTTAAACATGAAAAGATCAATATGTAACAACAATTTTATCTGTTTGGCTTGCCTGGACCAAGATGTTAAGCACTTTTAGATGACCCCACATTAAATTTTAGCATAAAGGGAATTTCTAAAAGTTAACATTTTCACATACAAGTGTAGAGGAAGAATGCAAAAGGAAACTCAGAGAAGCTGTTATTTAATAATAATTGCTATGAACAGAAGGAGACCCTATGCTCGAGAAAGAGCAGAAACTGCTTTCATTACTTGTCAAATATTTCACAAACTCTAAGGACTAAAGAAACTGGACACAAGCGCATTCTGCACCACTGCCAGAAGAGCTCCTATGTACCTCTTACAGGTTCCTGGTACCTGTAATTAAAAGTAACACTCTGTTTCCTAATTAACATACCATTTCTTAAGAGCAGATAGATTTGTGTTCTTATTTAAGTAAATAAATTATAGAAGAAATCCTGGAAACGGTGTCTTATTTGAGACACTGCCTTCATCATTTACCATGAGTGAATACTACAAACATCAATATATTCATCCAACAGATTTGTAAAAAGAGTGTTTCACTGACCTTCAAAGTCCACATCCCCAACTAATTTGGTTTTTCCTGTAAGAGGATCATGGATATGGTTGATGCCTATGTCAATCACAGCTGCACCTTCTTTGACCATATCAGATGTAATCAACTTTGGGATACCTGGAATCATCAACACATATTTAATTACCCTGGCCAGGTACTCCGAGGTTACCAGTTTTGAATCATACCAAGGAGTATGCATGCACAGCTATGCATTCGCAAAACAATTCTTTCAGTTGAATATTTCTCAATACATACCACACTGAAAACAGCTATTCCTCAAATGCACACAAGTTGAAACTACTACTACAAAAAAAGAGAAAAAAACCCCCACAAAATAACATCCCACCAAAAGTTGTGCCATGAGACTGAATGTGTTTCTTGACCCAAAACCAATCAATAAGCAATTTTAACTGTTATGGTAATCCCAGCACACAACACTAACCTTCCACAGAGTGGACAAAACACCACTTCTTGCTGTTTACAGCAATCTGGGAGACCTCTGCACTTGACCTGAGAGGCCCAGGCTGGGCACTGCACACCTTGTGGGCTGCCTCTCTGTGGTGTCTTGGGGTAGGAATTTTTTTTGCTATTAAGAAATTTCAGCTAAAACAGCTGCAACAAGCCACCTCAGCTTTTCCATATGCACCATATTCCTTCAGCACATTTAAATGTGAAGCAGCTTGATATTCATCATGAACATGTGCTTCAGTCAGGACGCAGAAAACCTAAAAGGTCACGTCAAAGTCTAGTTCATGAAACATATCCATGGCCCTATGACTCCTGCCAGGAATTTCTTCCCTATCAAGCAACTTCCAACTTTCAGTAATGGGAATTTCCCAACTAAAATTACAATTCACCTTGCTTCTTGAGCAATTCCATCAGATTTTTGTTCTGAGAAGAATCCTAAAGTGTCTCCAAAAAGGGAGCCTGAATTCCTGGCTTCCCATCAAAATGGCTTTCTCCCAGGTGGGGAGAAGGCAAAAAGGAAAAGAAACCAAATCCATAGGGTTTGAAACTGCAGTTTTACTGGATGGAAGAGCTGTTGTACATGGCTCAGGCTCCATGTGTAGTGCTGGAGCACAGCCACTTAGTCATTTGGATACAGGCAATACCAGAACACCCTTTGCTCTCCATTTCTCACTCCCCCATAAGACACCCGCTTGAAATTCTCATGTTGAGCAAGCCAAGATCTCAAACTCTTTCTTAGCCCATCTGATAACATCTGACTGCATCTCCTGCATCTCCTTCATCCCCCTCTGATGTAATCCATGGCAACCTGGCTGGTAATTGGATAATGCCTCAGCCTTATGGGGGTAAATGATCTCTGCGTGATAGGGCTGGAAGCATATTAATGGAAGCTGCACAGTTACACCCTTTGTAAAATGGTTTGATAATAAGCCAAATACTTAATAGCAACAAATGAACTAACCCCCAAACCAAATGAGCATATCTATTTACTTAAACCTACTTTACATACCAAGTAGGAAGGATAAACATTAGAGCAGCTTTTCCTAAAATGCACTGCCTGAAGAATATGGGGAAACCTTTCACTGGTAATTTTTGTAGAAAATGATTAATCACATTCTAAACAAAGCAAAAACAAGGCCCTACCTAATCTGAGTTTAGGTGCAAGGACTGTGAAACAGCCAACTTTCTAAGAACATTAACTAGAATAAAGGGTCTGATTAACCAGCACTTCCAACACAAAAGGACCACAGATCATGTCCTGAGGGCCAGTGCAAGTAGTCCAAGCAGAAGTTCATATGGCATTTGGCACAGTTACTACTTTTTCTCTTTACTTCCCTCCAAACATAGCAGGCAGAAGAGTCCTGCTTCTCTTGGCAGACTGGAAAGCCCAGAGAGCAGGAGCAGCAAGCTGACTGGTTCAAGAGTTCTGCTGCTCCCATCACCACCTTGCCTGTCCTGCAGTGGCTCTAGGAGCACCGCTGGGTAAAGCTGCCCTTCTGCCATGGGGCTGGGCTCACAGCAAAATGAATACACTCCACAGGATGTCTGTACAGGCAGGGGCAGCAGGCCAAGATGAGAAATGCTGTGGTGGGATACAAAGCGTCAGGTGTGCTTAACAGGAAACACCATGCTTCAGACAGAAATCCAAAAGATTTTTTGTGGTGTTGAAAGAGATTTTAGGGAGGAGTAGGCTGGACAAGAGCAACATTGTTGGAACTGAAGATGCAAGGAGCTGGGTAGGAACAAGAAGGAAGGAATAAACTGCATGGATAGTTAGAATCCAAGTAAGCAGGAAAACTGGCACCCCAAGCCTGGGAGCAAATGAGAGAAAGCACACAGAGATGGATCTTCTCACACTCAGGACCAACAGAGAAAGAAGCACTTGACTTGAAGTATTACCAAAACCATGAATGCAAGTGAACAGGAAAGCACTCAAAAGGTGGAACCCAGATCAGAACAGACTCACTGCAACAAAGTCACCAATCAGGAGCCAGGATGCAGATGGCTCTTGTAAAAGCACAGCATTGGATAAGGAATCTTGGTCTTCCATGCAGGCACATGCAAAAGAGTTCTTTTCCATTTGCACATCTTCTGCAGTGGTCTATAAAAGCAGCTGTTCCAACCTGACAGGGTACAAGTCACCTTTTTTGCAACAGTCCCTGAACAGGTAACTCATTTCCATGGAGCATGTGATCCCAGAGGTACAATGTGCACAGTTCTCATGTAACAAAAGGAAGCTTGGAGTAATTCCACCTTTCTAAAGCACAACCTTCCCGAGAGAACCCACTGGGGCCAGGCTGTGTGCTGTTTGCACAACCTAGCCCTAGGTTTTTTCATCATTCCAAGTAAAACTCAAGTTGTGTAATGAGTGTTGTATCACGCTCCTGTTACAAATGACACAAGGAAAATCATGTGAAAGGTAAACATGGCTGAATGGCTACTGGACCATTTAACACCAAGTATAAACAATGACAAACCAGTTCAGCACAAAAATCAGAAGCGATGATTCAATTGTAAGCAGTGAATTCAGATGAAAGTTACTGGTTTATTTCCAGTTAGCACACCATTGTTGTCTTTTATTCACAGTGGTGAATTCTGGTCAGGCCCACAGTTGAACCATTAGATGTGGGACAAGTAAGTCGTTCTTGCTCCTGGCCTGCCTTAGGAAAGAGGCAGTGAAGTTAAACCCTGAGGGAAAGGGCATCTCACTTCAACAGGAAGTGACAAGCTTTAGACAGGTACCTGTCTGTCTTCATCTAGAAAACACATATGGAAGTCTTGGGTCTTGAAGACAAGAAAGAGGGGGAAAGAGAGAAGAAAAGAGGAAAGACACAATCCTCTTGCCATCCTATAGAATAGTACAAGAGAAGGATGATATCCCTGAGGTGCAAAGGAACCCAGAATTTTATCAAGGTTACAGTAACTTAGGTTGTCAGATTTTTTAAAAATTAATTTGTATTTTTACTTGTAATATCTGTAAACAAATAACAAAGGCTGCTTTGAAGCAGAGTTCTGCTTGTTTCTTTGAGACAGATTAGTTAAACTCAAAGTATTTCAGTTTACATTGCTGTAACAGTATAGACACTGATCTTTCAGTCCCCTTCCTCTAGGCAATTACCATTCTCTCTTTACATGATAACTGTAAAAGAAAAAAAAACCAAAACCCAGCCATTCACAACATAAGTTACCCAAACCTCCAGTTAATTTGGCAAGGTTGGCTTTAATTCTAACAATGGGGGAGTGATACTGTGGTTTTATGAATACAGCCTCCAGCTGATTTTAAAGAAACCCTCCTGTCAAAATTTTAATGACTCATGATTTTTCCATGGCACAGAGAATGTTTTAATTTACATAATTATACCTGTATAAACTATGCATTGACTGGTTCCCAATCTTGAGTTCACTCTGAAGTCTCCCTAAGGGAAAGGTGTCACATGTGACGAGAAACAGTTTATGAGTCTGCAAATGTGAAGGGCAAGAACAGAGAGCCAAATCACTTGCCCTTCCTACAGGGAGAAATCCTACCCACTGCAACACTCTCAGCAAGCACGAGCACTCATTATTCAGTGGAGCATGAAACATCCAGTGCCACAGACACAGACTGCAGAGTCCTCTTTTTAGGTTTGAAATGCTGCAATTGGAGTATTAACAACCACCAGTATTACCTGCAGCAACTATTACTATGTCAGCAAGCTGTGTATGGATCTTGAGCTGCTCTTTTGGGGTGTATCTGTGAGTAATAGTCACTGTGGCATCACCTGAAACAGAAGAGAAAAGCAACTGTCAGTTATAAAATGCTATAAAAAAATACACACTTTCAGGTGCAAATTACTTATTTTGGTGCACTAACAACAGTACAGATTATCAGATTTGTCTTGGGATGTTACTTTTAAATCAGCATAGCAGAACACTCACAACACTTGCTGCTCACATACACGAAAACAACATTTTCTCTTAAAAATTCTGCCGAAATGAATTCATTTATATACTGTGAACTGAATTCCCTCCCATGGCTTCATTACATTCAGTGGAACTCCACAAAGCAAATCCAGCACAGAATCCAGTGTCTGCATTATCAAGCCCAGTTTGTCCAAGGTGCCGCAAGGCTCAGCTGTTTGCCACACACAAAAGCTTCAATACAAGACCACCAGTTGAAGCACACATTCTGCTCCTGCCGACACCCACACCTCTTGGCAAGAGCTACAAATAAACCCTCCCAGTAAGACAGGAAAAACCCTTGGGCTGCTTGACGGAGATACTGAGGAGAGACCATAATATGAACAGCCACAGGGAGAGGGTCTGAAGTGTCCTACTGCATGCAATAGCAGGTGTGGTACTCCCTTGAGGACAGCCCAAGTAAGCAGAAAGAGCACAGCTCTCCAAGAGACTCTTCCTCACCCTCTCTGCAATTATTTTTACTGCACAGAGTTCAGGTGTTACATACCCCATCTCTGCCTTCCACTTGTCACAGACACCTAGGCCATGTTATTTGCAGTTAAACCAAAACCTTTTGCCTTCTCAGACATGACCACCACATCTGCTTCCTTTGGAATATTCTGACTGATCTAATCTGTGCCTCTCACCTTATTAACTCTCTCAGGCATCCGGTCTTCAAACCTTCTGTGCTCTGGCTCCTCTGCTCTTACCCTCACCTTCTATCCCTCTTCTTCAGGCACTTCTCTACAGTGCCCAAAGTGTATCACTTCCCCACAGACAAGGAGATCAAGACATTTGCAGATAATCAAAACAGCAAAGTGCAGGCTTGGAAAAAAGAGAGGAGTCTTCTGATACCTGCTTTAAGCAAAAGAAGTGTCTTGCCCAAAATCACTACCGTTACTCAGCAGAAAGGTTATAAAAAAACCAATGGATAAAATCCAGAGTTACAAGCTTATCTCTGAGGAATAAAACTTGTGCTAATTTGCCTCTAATATTTTAGTGAGGAATGTGTCTGTAGTCAGCTCCTGAAACCAAGTAATTGCTTTCACTACCAAAAAGGAAAGGAGAAAGAAAAGGGGAAAAAAAGAAAGAAAAAAAAAAAAAAAGAGCCCCTACCTTGAGAATAGCAGTCCAGAAGCTTACAGACACCTCAGAAATGGGGTTTTCCATTTATTTGTGATCATGCCCAAACAGAAAATAAACAACTACTTTTACACTGCTACTTCTGCTGAAAGAAGAGGAATATATTTAATAATTAAGATTTCACATCATACTCCCAAGTAAATTCCCTAGCTTTTAAAACAGAGAGTCTCTTGACCTGCTTACATGGAACATTATTTTGGAAGGGGTTCACACAGCTTTTCCAGCTGATCAGATATTGCCACCTGCAGGATACAAGTGCATCTATATATGAAACCTCACAAATTAAGACAGTCGCCAATTTTTAACTTTTTGTTCATCATCTATAAATAAATCCAACCAAAACCTACAACAGAAAAAGAAATAAAAAATAGTACAATACACACACCCCTTGCATAATTTCTCAATAAAATTCTGTGTAATCAAATCAACCCAGTTGCTGAAAAAAACCTCTTCTTGACTGATAGCCTGAGAAAGTTCTTTTTCAGCATTTCACTCACTGTAAGTCTTCTCTGGTCCCTATCCTCCTGAGTTAAAAAAAAAAAAATAGAAAAAAGCTGAAACCACAGCCTAGCTTGCCTTCCTTTCCACATGCCCTCCAGGCCGGTCTCTTGCTGCTCACAGCAGAAGCAGAAACGAAACCCAAGTGCAGAAGATGAACTAGACCTTCAAGGACAGCCCCATCTGTGATTCAGGGAGGAAAACTCCACCAAATCACCCCAAATACAGAAGTATACAGCATATACATACACACTTAATGCCAGCTCATTATCAGAAAAATACATGTTCCTTTATTTTCTCATCACCAGTTGCTTTATACTGTGTGCCAACACTTAGCAGACTGGAAAGCTAGAAAACTACCTGAGAAATAAAAATCCATTTCTTCACATCAGGCACAGATAACTTCAAGGAGTTAACTCTTTCTGTATCTAGACTCCAGCAAGAATAAGGGACCATCTGAAAGTTCTTTTGTCCCTACACCAAATATGTGCCGTACTTAGAACCACTGGCAATGCCAGTAAGCAGAGTTGCTGGGGAAATCATCTAACACATCAGGAACCAGAATATTGGCAGAAGACAATGAAGCACCAGTAAAAAAATCATGGACTGGCCCCCCAAAAACAAGCTGCACTACCAGACAGTCAAAGGGGAACTAGAAACCCAAGATACAAGAGAACAAAACTGAGCCGTGGATCCAACCAACTCAAAAGCTGGAAGCTGCAAACAGTATTTAGTTACAGCTAGAAACTGCCCATGCAGCTACTGAGGGTTTTGTAAGAAGCCGCTGAAAGCATCACAGGTCACCAGGTCTCCCATTTCCAGGTGGGAAACATTTAAGCAGTTTGTAACATGACTTTGCGTTGAACCAAGCCTACTTCAAACACTAGCTGCACTGCTAGCAACAAATGTCACCCAATATTTGCAGCAAATGGCAAAAATGCTACTAATTTTCATGGGAATGAGGATGAAACCAGAACTATGCACTAATGGTAATTACAATTCAAACACTGAGACAAGTTCCAAATAGCAACTTTCCCACAGAGGCTGAACGGAAAAACCAACTCTATGATTAGTATAAAGCTTTTAGTGTTTTATTATATTAATAACAGATTTCACTCTGCCCCAATTAAATAAGCCTGGGATTAAATGTCCATGTTTACCTCATTTCTGCACACCACCATGGCAGTTTCTAACATCAAAATGAAGTTGCAAAAGGGCAGCCTTCTATCTAAATTACATTTGTTTTAATTTCTGCAGCACAATTACATCAGCACATGTAGGCTTCTGTAATTAGAATTATTTTAAAATATGTCCACCACAACAGCCGATTTCCAGGGGGCTATAAACTGCACTGCAGAAATGTCCCCCAGGCCAAGAAGTAATCACAGAGCTCACGCTGTGAAGTTCCTTGGTTGGTCATTTGGGTATTTTCATAAGCAACACCTCACTGACATAGCACAACACAGAGGCCATGCCTCACCTTTCTTTTATTCATAGAAAAATGTATATGTGTGTATATGCATACTTATGTTTCTGTGTGTGCTCGTGCATGTATGACAAATGAAATCAATATTGAACAAGCATGAGGATAAGGTATATAAACAGCTATATTGTATAAACATCACAGGAGCCTCTGCAGCTCTTCAAGGCCTCACTGCCAGTATGACCCTCGAGGATCAGTTGAAACAGTAGCCATTTCAAATGGAGGAGGAAGTGATGACTTAATACTGGAAAAAGTTAAGTCCAGAAACTGCTCTCCTGAGAATAAGTCAGGAAATGTGTTAGGCAAGTTTATTTTCTTGGTCTGGTTGCAAGTATTGACAAGAGTGGAAAGCTTTCCCTTTAATCAGTCTTCTGGCCACCTTTATTATCAGGATTTGACAAATGGAAACATTGGGACAACATTCCTGGACTTACCTCCAGGCCTTTCATGCTCTCCATCAGTATGTAAAAGCATTGCAATGGGCATTCCAACATTTTTAGATCGTCCAGCTACAAGAACATTTTTTCCAAATGTTTGTATTCCTTGTAGGAAAAAAAAATAAAAATTATACTCCACGATTTTGATGCATTTAAACCCTTCTTCTCATTTCCCATGACAATTATTTGTTGTTGTGGATTTTCAAGTTGTCTTGATGTCAGCAGTCCACAAGGCTGAATTTGAGGGATGAATCCACAAAACAACTTCCAGCTTTCACCACAGAGAAAGAAAACTGACAACTCATTCAGGTTATCTGAATCACCCTTAGCAAGGACTTAATTTCCTTGCTCCAGCCACAAAGGGAAGCACTTATGTCTACCAGTAAGAACATGTACATTCTAAATAAAAAATGACAACTACTGAACACATTCATTTTCCCCCTTCCAGTACTGAATTAAGTGCTCCCATTTTTTGTTCTTTCCTCCTCTTTCTCCACAAGAACTTTTGCATTCAAACCTTCTTTTTGACAAATAATCATGTCAACAACAGCACAGAAAGCATCCTGCAAAACTATAAAATTCAGAAAGTTACTGAAGTGTTCCACCAATTAATACTGTTCTCACTTAATAGTTGTGCTAATGGCACAAGAGCCCATCTACTTGACAACTCATTATTCAGATTAATGCTGTAAATGTTTGTTCTTGAAACAGCCCAACGCATGCAGATACCCTGGACTTTTTGGCTCACACCCGAGTTAATGCTTTGCTCATCTCCCAGGATAACGAGTTTCAGGACAGGTGCGTCTCTTACCCATGCGCTTTATGATTTCCCAGACAGCAGCAGCAGTGGCAGGGATTATGGAGGGCTGATCGAGACACAGACGTCCGATATTCATGATATGGAACCCATCCACGTCCTTTTCAGGGGCGATGGCGTTACAGACTGTCCTCTCATCTATGTGATCTAGGAGACACACAGCCGTCAGCCACAGCTCCCCCAGCCTGCTGGCTGCCATCAGTGCCACCGGAGTCACTGCAGGGAGAGGCACGCAGCCTGGACCCAGCCAGGGCAACTACTCCTCTTCATGGAACCAACAACACTCCCCGTCAAAGGAAATTTCCCCTTTTCAAGCAGTTTACTGAAAGTTTAGTAAAGGCATTTGTCACAGCATTAATACACAAGTGCCAAAATATGAGAGCCCAGAACTCAGCTGAGAATGAGGACAGTAACTAAAAGAAGACATGTTTAAGCAAGTCACTTCAGAGGCATTTCTGCAATCTAAAAGTCTTAAATATGAAGTGGCTCAAAAACCTCAACAACAAGAGAACAGTTACATGCACTTGTCTGGTTTCTAAACCCACAGATGATACATGAGCTAGCTTTTAAACAAGCTCATGGAAACCTCAAGCTGAAATAACTTTGCAGGTCTTTCCTTTTCCAACAACACTTTTTTTTTTAGTCAACCATTCATCAGTAGGAGCAAAACATATCCTACTTCATTAGAAAACTGAGAATACACAAAACTGTTTGATATTGGTGATCTCTAAACACTGAATATGGCTTAAATTGCATTGCCTGCACATAATTTCATATGCCTATCTAGTCACAGTGAATATTTTTCATATGCACTAATGATACAAGACAGCTCTGCAACTCCTTAAAGCTTATACTGCATAAACATTAGCACTGAGTATGAAAAGATGTGTTTGACAGAGCTTTCTCTGCAGTGTTACAAACCCAAGCATAAACCTGAAATACATAACACCCCAGAGGAACAGCTCCACAAAACATTCCACACTGACCCACCGCCTGCTGAGAGCCCCACAATGGCAGCGACCGACCCATGTCCTCACACAAAATGGCCGTCACTGACCCACAGCCTGCTGAGAGCCTCGAAATGGCAGCAACTGACCCACGTCCTTACACAAAATGGCCGTCATTGATCCACGGCCTGCAGAAACCCAGACCTGTTGAAAGGTTTTGTCCAGGAGAAAGTCCAGCTGACCCCCCAAGTGGGTAACGGGGAGAGAGCCACTGACCCTTTGTGGGTTAATGACCAGTTTGCTATGGAACCTCCTGAGAATTCTGGTGCTTCTCCAAAGCACCAATAAGAGTGAATCAAAGTACCTTCACCTGACAAGTGGGCTGGGGCTTCACAATTTCCAACTCAGAGCAATTTCTTTCTTCAGCTCTTACATTACCTGTTCTAGCCACAACCTGAACAGAACCCTACAACTGTGTGGCAAGATACCCCACTGCCCAAGTCAGAGAGCATCACAGGAGGTTTAAAAAACCAAATAAAGGAAAATCAGTTTCAATAACAAAATTCATGTGTTGCCAGCAAAATTTTTTTACAGATATAAAAAGGATGTTTTAATTTAATAGGTTTTTGTGGTTTTGCATTAAAAGGAGCTAGATAATTAAAAGATAAGCATGTAATAGAACTTAAACTGTGGTAGTCTCCTGTTAATAGATTTCCAATTAAAAAAACCTTAAAGTTAAACCAGGCTGCTACGACTTACAATTTAATTCTCCACTTTTTGACAAGAGGAGGTTTCCTCCTGAATCCTAATGAGAAAAGACTGCAGAAATTAAGATATTAAGTACATTGATGAGAGAGTCTCTTAGAACTGAAACTTGCCTCACAGAGACTGAAAGCAACCATAGCCTTGTTTTTATGTCAACTTGGAGATCAAAAAAGAAAGAAATTTGAAGTAATCTATTAAATGGCTTTTGCAAAAGAGAACTTGTTACCCTTAGGCAAGTCAGTTGTTCATCCAACACAAACTTGGCAGTCATGCTTTTCCTTGTGCCTGGGATGAGCAGAACACTGCTCTGAAAAACACCTCCTCCACACTGTCTGTCTTTAGCTTCCCAGAAACAGACAGATAATAGATACAATTATGCAAAAGAAAAAAAACCAAACATGCTTTACACAGATATTTTCCACACTCAAAACTGATTTGCAGAACTTCAGAACAGGATTTACAGTATTGGGAAGAAACGCAGCTGCACAGCTAGGGACAAGTGAGCTGTGGGCCTGAGAAGAGGCTCCCACATGCCTTCTTTATTTCCAGAAGAACAAAATAATGTCTTAATTATCTTACCGTCAGTCTCGTAAAACATCAACTGATACCCACACAAATTTCCTTGCTGTCATTCCAAGCCACTCTCCAGCCCAAGTTCCTCTCCGCACTCCTCCTCTCCCTTGCTAGCTAAACTTGCAGGACTACACTGGGCATCACCTGCCAAGCATTTGCACACAGACAAACTCCTATTTACAAAACAACTGCCTCTGGTGCTGGCACAGGAAAAATTAAGACTGCTTTTTAAAAGGGAAGACTAAGGAAAATAATATAGCACGAAAGGGATTTGAAAAAAATACTGTATGGATTTTCATCTTCTGTCTCAAATTGATGAATGTTTCGTGGCAATCTCCCAGGCAATTCAAACTAAGATACAGGAACGTCTCCAGAAAACTATCAAAAGTCACACAGTCAAAAGGCACACAGAAAAGAACTTCTCCTCAGGCTAAGATGACAACCCTCAAAGCTAAGTTGCCCTGGCTCACAATAGTGCAACAGCACAAAGGTATTTTTGATTCCATTTTTAACCCAATGTTGATCAAAAGTGGTTTACTGCAAAAAAGCCCCAAACCCCACACAACAATCTCAATTCTGGAATAAGCAGCCTCCACTGAAAAAGTTTCCAC
>VXBU01011287.1:0-75240 GCA_013400315.1 Bombycilla garrulus | reverse complement strand
AAAAAAAAAAAAAAAATTGGAAAAGGAGCCAAATTAGCTTTTGGCCCTTCAGTTTATTAAGTGCCTTTAAGGAAAATAAATAGCCTAATTATTTGAGTTATAGTTGACATCTGTTCTGGAAAGAATTTACTGAACACTTCCAGTTCATGACAAATTGCACATTCAACCTTACTAAACCGACACTACAGTATTGACCAAGTTGTGCTATTGACAAAATTGCTCTAAGGTGTTTCCTAACACCAGCAACCCGACTGATAGGTTGGATGGAGGCTAATTAGTCATCATGTAGTTATCGTGACAGTTGTGTCTCAACTCTTGAGAGGACTCTTCAATCAATTTTAGGACTAACCCTTATTTAAGATTTCAGCATTTCAGTGTAGAAGCATCAAACATTTCAACTGACACAGCTATATTCACCTTCACGCTTTTTTTCTTGTCTCATATTGACCAGGTTTAAATTCACTACATTTCAAGACTAAAAGAAGTTCTGAACTGTGCACTGATGAAAGCAGACAGCTCAAGAGCAGACTGCAGTGACCTGACACGCTCCTCATAAACGCATTTCCGCAAGTGGTACCTAAGCATTTCCCTGAGTACTCTCACCAGTAAGACACATAACACCTCCCCTTTTTGGAGAGCACAGCACTGGACTGGGAGCCCAGTGCAGAAGCCTGCTTCCTTCACTACAGGCTTCAGACAGGATGATTTCCATCCCATGGCTGCCAGTGCTCCATCTTTTGCAGTTCTCATTGCTGCAATGAAACTTTATTAATTACATCACCTGCTGCTCATCTCTGCTGGTGGGAGAGATGCTCGTTCAGAGGAAACCGACCACATTCCATCAGCTCCTACCTTGAAGGCCAGGATGGGGCTCCTTACTTGTGTTATACTCCCACCTTGTGGCAAGTTTATTTCAGTACATGGCCCATTTCAGGCCTCTTTCATGTAACATCAAGTGCAAACACTCCTCATCATGAGCCCTGCTGCTTATTACAAACACAACCAAAGCATATTTTCCTCCGTGACTCTCAGTACCTGGCCCAGTTTTGCTGTTTTATAGATAAAAGAGAATTTCAGTTTAGAATTTTTTTTCTTTGCAAGTTTTATTAGTGCAAAAAAATACAACTCTGCCAACTACTCCCCAATGATATATTTCAGTGAGATTTTATTACAAATTAGAAGGCAAATAAAAAACCCAAATACTTAGTCAAAGCTGTCAGGACTTCACCCAAAGTTCACTTGGAACATTAGGGCCAACAAAGAAAACATAAACGAACGTTCAAGGCTAAACCTGGAATCACTATGAGAAAGGCTATAGCATCATCTGCTACATTTGTATGGCATAGGGGATGAACGTATGGAACTCAAGAAAATGCTAAAAAATAAAGATAATTAAACTGGATAAACTATGCAAAATGCCTTGAAACACCACTCTGACTGCTCTTTAAAAAAAGGCAAGTTTTGCATATGAAATTATTCTCAGGATCTTTTTCTTTAAAATGAACTGCATATTCAACAAAAAAAATTAACATCTCAGCTAGCTCTTCATTATGCACGTCCTCTTTCAAGAGTTTCTTAGGTCCCTAACATATACTTGCAGCCCAGAACTATTAAACTCTTTCCTCCTACATGGACTGTATATGAGGAGAGGGTCAAAGATGTCACATACCTGGCAGAGGTAGCTGAACTAATAAACCACTAACTGTTGAATCCTTGTTGAGTTTTACTGTCATATCCAAGAGCTCTTCCTGTGAAATGTCTTTAGGCCTCAGTATGATCTCACTAGAAATGCCTGATAAAAACAAAAAACAGTAGATATGTCAGAATAAGGAAGACGAGTGATGTGCAGCTTAGTCATTTAGTCCAAAGATCTATCTGACTCTTATCAACTGTTTTCAAACACCATTTTAAGACACAAAATGAAAATTATGGCTCCCATTCAAATTACATTAGAACTACTTTCTTCATATAGCCATGCAATTCCTTAGCTCCATCAGAGAAAACATGGAAGAAATTGGGGCAAAATTTAATTAAGATAATAAGGGCATAAGTTACATATGTTGCAGCATACATCACAGTCGAGATGGTCAAAACACTGTTTAGAGTGAGCTTTTGCTCCAGCCTTCTGACTGGAGGACTTCATTAGAAGACTAAAAAAAGCTATTTCTTTCAGTTAGGAGCAAAACCCAAATGTTCCCTGGAGTTGCACACAAAGCTTTCCACTGTGGTTCCCCAGCTCCAGGAGAACAAAACACACACTAAGTTCAGACCCTACCCTTGTGCAGTAACACACAGTGTTCTTGTTCCTTCTTACTTCTGCACAACCAGCTAATTCCTTTCTGTCTCCTCACACAGACACCTAACCCTGTCTGCCCCTCATACAACAGCTTATCTTTTCTGTCCCTCACGTGGCAGCCTGACCCCTCTCCCTCACAGCACAGCAGGCAAACTCAACTGACCTAAACTCCGCTAACCCTCTCTTTTACACCTTATTGATTAGGCCCTTTCATCCTTGTTGGTTACACCTGTGGCTTATCAAGGGTAAGACTGCCTCTACTCTTTTGTAATTAGTGTAGCTGCCCACATCCTCCTGCTTTATTTTTTTCTTTTTAAGTAAAGGAGCATCTTGTGCTTACCAAAGGAATGCTTATATGACATACCCACAGCTGCAGCTGCTTTTATTTTGTTCTTGACGTAGATGTGACTGGCTGGATTGTCTCCTACCAATATGACAGTGAGGTGAGGCCTCTGGTTCCCAGCAGATACCCACGATTCCACATCCCTTCGAACTTCTTTCAGAACCTGGTGAGCGAGCTTTGTCCCTGAGATAACGGTTGCTTCGTCGCTGTAAAGATAAAAAGATACACAATATTTAGCTCTAAAATTTCACTAGTAAGAAGACACCTTTAAGTGTGTGATCTACCATTTTAAACACTGCCAAATGTTTTGATTGATGCACTAGCATTTCAAATACTATTTGAAAAACATTAACACACTACAAACCTACATGGGAAAAGAGGTGTTTCCCCACCCACTCTCTTATCTGAAGAGCATGGATGTGGCATCAGTGCACATGGAAGAAGTGCTCACCAGCCACAACTCACCTTCCCAACACATGTAGCCAGCCAGTAAACTCACATGAACTCCTGCATTTTGGAATAAAACATGAGAATGTTCTTACGCTCTTAGGTTTTACTGGTTTAAAGAAAGTTACCCACTTCCCTCCTCAAATTTCCTTAAAAATGGATTTGACATAGGATTATTTACACTATTTTTTGTCCAAGCCACAATGACATATTTATCATATTTCATAGCTACTGGGGAGTCAGTAAACAGTATTTTTCACATCTGTAAAATATAAAAATAGCAAATACTAAAATATTGATGCTTCTTAGGGTTTAGAATCTAAATAGTTCATGTCCTTTGATGGAAATATCATACAAGAATTGCATGAACAAATAAAGCATCGCCTGTACAGAAAGCTTACACTGCAGCAGGCTATTAATGACATCAAAACTAAGTAATTAATTATCATTATTGTAAATTTTATGCACATTAAAACATTGACCAGGTGTTGGTCAATGACAGGCTTAATGATAGATTTGTGGCAGATTTCATGACCAAGTTAAATGACAGACTTAATATGTGTTATTACACCATCCTGTCCCACTGTTATCCCACCCACCCATGGATGCTCTTACTCTGAATCCAGCATGCATTTACAACAGAAAATTCTTCTTTATCAATCTGGTGACTTGCAGGACATGACAGAAACAAAAATCTGCATTGCTATTTTAGATCAGCTTGTATTCTAAAGCCATAAGAGATCATATTGAGCATCACAACAGGACATGTCCCACTCCTCATAAAAACTTCTGGAAAATTATTAGTGCAGGAACATCCATGTTTTGCAGAACTGGAAAAAACAGTTACTAGTGGCACAGAACAGAAGTAGGATATGCACTGGTCCAGAAATACAGTTGTTACTCCCAAAACTGGCAGAAGCAATTCTGAATATACAGAATATCCAAGGGGCCAGATGCTTATTTCAATGGCTGTTCAGCTCACTCATCTTTTCATTCTTGACACCACAAAGATAGTGCTTTCAGCACTGGCACTTGTGATCTGCTGCATCTCTTTAGTCAACTTTCAGCCAGGTCTTAAAACAATTACAGATAAATTAAAATGTCCACAAGCAGGAGCTCAGGGAGACCCTCCCATGCACACCCAGGCAAGAGCTCAGAGCTGCAGTGCTGCAAAAGCAACACCAGAACCCCCTTGTAGACAGCACAATAAATTAAACGCAGGGGGTGACTACTGTCAGGACATTGATCCCCACTGCACCAAAGCATTCCCTGTTTGCCACCGAAAGATGAATATATGCAGTAATTCTGTATAAATCCACTGACAGGCTCTTTAGGGTACCAGGAACAAACAAACGTGTACTCAGATTCCCCTCTGGGAGGGGGCTGGAAGGTCACATCGCAAGGGCTACTTCAATTTCAAGGGCACCGCTTAAATCCCCGATGGGTCGCCAAGGCCAGGGCCACGGCCCGCTCGCCGCCCTCTCTCCCGCTGCTTCTTCCCCGCTTCCCCGGAAGAACCGCGGAACCCAGCGGGGATCCGAGGGGATCCACCCTGAAGGGCGATCGCGGGGGACCCGAGCCCGCTGATCCCTCAGGCGTTTCGCGCCCTTTGGACCAGCCGCGCCATGAGGGGCACGAGGATGAGAAGGAGGAAGGAGGAGAACAGAGAGGAAAAAGATCCGATCGGCGCAAGGTACCTGGCGGCGCTGCGAGGGGAGCTGCTAGTGCTGCTAGTGAGAGTTCGCCACCGCCTCAGGGACGCCCAGCCCGGGCGCAGCAGCGCGGCAGAGGAGGCGGAGGAGAAGGAGAAAGCTGCGGCGGCGGCCGCCATTTCCGTCGGTCCCCACGGACGGAAGCGCCGCCGCAACCAAGCGACGAGGGGAGGAGGCGGGACCACTGCCGGCACCAGGATCGCGGCCGGGGCGGGCGGAGCTCAGGGGCGGGTGGAGCTGAGGGAAGGGCGGGCCTGAGACAGGGGCGATGCCGAGGCACGGGCAGAGCCGCCGGTTGACGTGACAGGGACGTCGAGCCTCAGGGTACAGCTGGAGCCACGCAAACGATGCCCCAAACACGAGCTTCGGCTGCAGCCTTTGGTTCACGTGAGCTGCTGTTCCCGTCACAATTTGGAGTGGGCAGATGCAGAACTCCACGGACAAGCATCGATGCCCCCTCATAGTTATTCCCTGCACCCTCGTGTTTTCTGAGGGGGAAGTCTCATGGAATTGCTTGTAACCTGCATATTGGGGCCTTCTATCACGTTCAGTGGCAGATTTTATAGTAAAAAATCGTCTATGCAGAGTGGAAGAAGAAAACAAACCAAGGTCTGAAATAGCATATAAAAAGCATGCCAAAATAATAACAGCCCCCTCACCAGCCTACTAACAGTGGAAAAATTCCTTTATAAAGTTGGGAAAAGCTTTGGAAAGATATGTCAACTAAGTGAGGCTTCATGTTCTGCCATAGTCCTGGCAAAGTTTTTGATGAGTTAGGTGTTTCCAAAAGGAATGTGGCTCAGGTGCTTCCACAGACAGTGTGCACGCTGGGTTTTAATGGCTTGCCCTTTCTAAAATATTATTCTTATCAAATTATACCCTAGATAAAAACACCCCATTTTCCGCCCGTCCCTCAGCACCGCCCGCGCCTCAGCATCTCGCGTCCGCCGCGCACCCGGTCCTGCTCCTTGTCCCCGCTCTTCCCCTCGTCGCTTGGTCGCGGCGCCTCTTCCACCTGCGGGGTCCGACCGACATGGCTGCGGCCACCACAGGGCTCTTCTCCTTCTGCTCCGCACTGCTGCTGCTCCCGGGCTGGCGAACCTTCACCTTTCCTCCCGGCGGCCCTCATAGCGCCGACAGGTACGCGGCGCCGATCGGGGACTTTTCCTCCTCGCTCCTTCCCCCTCGTCCCCCTCACGCTGTGGCGGGAAGCGCGCGGCGGGCAAAAAGGGCGCGAAACGCCTGAGGGGACGGTGAGGAACATTTTGCTGGGGGATCGAACGTGATACAAAGGTTCTGCTATTACTTTTAGAAAGGAAATTATATATCGGCAAAAAGAGTGATAAACATTTATAATGCCATTCACAAATATTTACTGGATCATTTAAATGCATGTTTTCATGAAGAAACAAGGAAATCTTTTAGATGTGATTTATCTGAATTAGCAGTTTCTGTACTACAAGATAAGTGGTAGACAATAATAACTATTCTACTAGAAGTAATAGTAACTCTTTCTCTTTAGTGGCAGTCTCCAAATTCTGTCAGATATTTGCAGAAGTGCGTGCTATTTTGACTTTTTCACTGGTTTTCATCATTAGTCAAACAAACCAGGTAGTCCATTTGAATAGCAAGGAACATGAAATGTGCTCTAAAATTAAGCAGATTCTGCTCAGACTTTACCATTTTCCGGTGCAGTTCAGATCAGCTCAATTTGTAATAGTGAGGAGTATTTGCTTTGACACGCCTTTTTCTGAAGGCTGTGACTCATTATAGGACTGCAGGAGTGACAATGAGGGGTCTAGTCGGTGCTTGAGCTCCCTGCCAGGTTTACAACAGCAGAGAACAGGGATTTTCAGCCTTAGGAAGCTTAAGCCTGATTGACATATCTTAATTGGATTTACGTTGTCTTTTGGGCTATTCTAAAAGAATAATTAAGAATTACAGATGATGTCAAGAATTCTAGTATGTAGTCTAACCACACATTACAAATTCTGTGCGATAAGGGGATCTTTCTGTGGATCTTACATTAAAGCTTATTCTATTAAAGGTTAAAAACAATCATAAATTAATTTTTTTTCCTGATAACAAATTATCAAAACAAACCCAGCATTTTATATTGCTTTTACTTGGGTATGCAGATAAAATTAGTACTGCTGCTGAAATCAACAAAAGATGTCTTTATGAATTTAAAACAAATCCACACTGAAGTTCCCAGCAATCCCCATACCTGTTATGTCCATCCTCTTATCACTTGTCAAGCCGTTCTTCAGCTGAATTTGGTTTTGATAGATCTACTTAGCAGGTGACTCAAAGGTTTGGGATAATAGTCATGTATAGACAATCCCAGAAAGTAACTTCACTCCGGGTCATATAACTAAAAAAAACCCAGAAATTATATGTCAGGTCACAATTTTCAATGTACTTCTCATGTTAAAAGTTCAGCAAAGACATTGTATTGCTGATGTTATCTATATAAGCCTCTCTAAAATGGTGGCATTTTCTTTATTGAAAGTGTGAATTTTTCCAAAGCATCTTAAAAACTGTATGGACTCCAAGTGAGTTATGCATCTATTACAGTTGGTATTCCCCTCTATGGCTTCATAGTGTTACCATATTCTTTGTGGGGCATTAGACACACTGTAGCAGCGATGTTGCACAGCTGCAAAGTTCCTGACTCTTCACATCAGGGATTTTTGGTTTGTTGTTGTGGTTTTGGGGGTTTTTTGTGAGATTTTTTTTTTTTTTCTTTTAGCAGCAGAAAGTTTGCATCCAGCAGAGATTTGAAAGCCTCTACCTTTCCCTTGTTGAAGTTGTGTGTTTTTTCTGTCAGGCAAGGACCGATGCCGCTGCCCACGCTTTCATTCTGGCAAAAGTGTTTCCTTCAGAGCGAACAGTGGAATGCCGGCGTTTATGGTGGAGGTGAGTGGTTTTAAAAGGCCGAACAACCTGGGAAAACCATGCCCGCCATCCCGCTGGTCCCGAAGCCGGGGAGCCGAGCCCGCTGTCCCCTCAGGCGTTTCGCGCCCTTTTTGCCCGTCAGGCGCTTCCCGCCACAGCGTGAGGGGGACGAGGGGAAAGGCGGCGAGGGGCGCTGCTGGCGCTGCAGCCGGCCCGGGCCGCCGGGAGGAAAGGTGAAGGTTCGCCAGCCCGGGAGCAGCAGCAGTGCGGAGCAGAAGGAGAAGAGCCCTGTGGTGGCCGCAGCCATGTCGGTCGGACCCCGCAGGTGGAAGAGGCGCCGCGACCAAGCGACGAGGGGAAGAGCGGGGACAAATTGCGAGATCCAGGTCGCGGCGGGGCAGGCGGAGCTGAGGGACGGGCGGTGCTGAGGGGCGGGCGGAGCTGAGGGCGGGAGAAGCGCATCCTTAAGGTACATCTCCGAAGCAGGTAGGGAAGCTTTGTTTAAGAAAACCTGTATGTTGTTTCCTTTTTTAGGCCAAGACGTTTCTGCAGAGGAAACCCCTTTAAGTGTAGCGTCTTCCCTTGCAATGTGTTCAGCTACTTTAATCAAATAGTAGTGGCGAAAACCCCCAAACTTTATATTGTTGCTGTCTTGGCGGGTGATAGCTTCTGAGTGTACTCTTTCTAGGTGGAAGAGGATAGTGAGCTTAGATCCATGGAGCAAGGTGTTTGGCTGGGTTTTTGCAGAAGCAGGTGTTTCTCCATTTTTAATGTTAAATGGAAGGTATTTTTCAAGGACTTTTCCTGCCTTCCTAGAGAGGTCTTTAAAAACGGCTGTCCTATTATTCAAATGGTGACAGTCATAATTTTTGAGTATCCTTGCAGAGTAAGCATGATTATTTTCTCTATGAAAGAATTTTGCTTCTATAATCTGCAGCTAGGGAGAACTAAGCAATTTCCTTCTCAATGCTCTGAATATTTTATAAATGTTTTCAGTTCATCAAGTTAATTACAATATAGCACAAAATATTCTGTTTACTCAAGGCTGGAACTTTATGTGGAAACCAAACTCTCTTTCCAGTTCCATGGGGAAAAAAACCAACCAAACAAACAAACAAACCAAAACCAAAAAAACAAAAAAAACCCCAAAACAAATTTAAAGTATTAAACGTAGTTTTAAGTTGCAATGATAGGCTTACTGCGACTTTGTACATTTGACTTATCTACAGGCACTTATGTGAATCTCTCAGGGTGGAGTAAAGATTAATTTTATTCATGCTTAATGTCTTGAGAATTTCAAAAAATGGATGATAACCATTCCTGAGCCCCATGAGGACTTTAAAAGCCTGAGAGGTTTGTGATGTGTTCTGTTTTACTAGCATTTTTTCTTGGGCGATATACTTTCCTACTGAAAACTGGGTGGGAGGCAAAAATCTGGAGTTGCACAAGATATTTCCATTGCTGTTTTAGTAGATTAACTTGCATCTGAAGAAAAACATATGACATAGAGCAGAAGGGAAGAACTGTATAATGTTTTTACTGAGCCAGGGTTTTCAAAAATAGGATATAACATAGGCATCTATTCCTGCAAGTAAATGACACTTCTCAGCTTTTGAAATAATCTGGTTATTTTCAGTGTTTTAGTCACAGACTTTGGTGTGTACAAGGCAGAGAAAGTAAAAAACCTGCCTTGGGATTTTGCAAATATTTGCTGGACATCTGGATGTAGCTCTCTCTGGAATCCCTGCTGCTCCTGAGAAAGACATGGTGTAACAGGGCAATGTGGTCATTTCAGACAGACACCATTCCCGGGGGGAAAGCCATTATGTGTGCAGACACACTGGAGTTTACTGGGAGGTGGCCAGTGCAGGCAGGACTTTCTCAAGGTTCTGAAGTGGGAGCAACAGTTTCAGGTCACCTTTAAATGGCAGGAAAAAAATGGTGACAAGGAAACGGAAGAACATTTCATGCTCTCTACCCATGGGTGTGTAAAGGAGACAGATTTCCATATTACCTCCTATTTGTCTGTCCCATGCTCTGGGGATGAGCCCTTTCCTCAGGTGTCACAGGTGTCACAACTCATGACTCAGCAAGGCCAGGATGTGGTTGTGTCTCCAGATGAGGTTTTGTTGGATTTAATGTACAAGCAGCAGTTGATTTGTCTGTCACTGAACAAGTACCATGTACCTAGCGACAGAAGAGATTGTTTGCCCTAGAAATGTGCCCTGGAGAATCCAGACAAGGGGATTATTGGCTTTTAGAAGTGTCAAAAATCCTTGTTACAGCTGGGACCTGAACAATTTCTTTTTCTGGAAACAAATTTACTGTTGCAAACTGTTACTGTCTCTTACAGTAGCAAACACTTATTCCTTCCCACCCAGCAAAATGTGTTTAACTCCTAACAATTCAAGCCCAGTTCAAGGTAAACTAGAATAGAAATTCCTGCAGATTGCAAGGGTGTGCCTGGGTACAATACATCTATCCCGGTGTTAATCTCTCTTTGTATCAGCAGCTCAGATCCGCTTCACATCAAGGGTTTAAGCAAGGTGCCTCCGAATATGGAAACACGTTTGCTTGGTACAAAATGCCCCTGACACTTAAGTGAGAAGTGATCTGCCGGTGTGTCCAGGAACCCCTGGGAACACAGAGGTCACTGCTTCCCTGCATCCCACCAGCCCACCTGGCACAGGTACACAAGTCCATTTAACATGGAATTCATAAAAACCCAGGATACTTTTCAATGGGAAAACATTTTTATTGCATCGTGTATTTCATTACATCATCATGAGAAATCCACCTCTTGACATACAATTTTCCAAAGCAGAATAATGAAAATTAGTTATTCTTTATGAGCTATGACAGTATGTCATACAAGTAGACATAAAATGTCTAAGTCTCTCCAGAACATTTACTGTTCCTTTAGATCTTGTGCATAAATACCAAATACTTTAATATAAACTCATTTAAAAACAATACAACTAACCAACTTCAACATTATCTGGTTAAAAAACAAATCAGTCATGACACAAATTCATAGAAACAATTTCATAGAAATTATTAAGCTCTTCTAAGTATTGAATAGGGGCAAAAGGCTTCAGGGGCAAAATTTGTGAATTCATTAGATGGTTTCTTGTGCAGAAAGGGCCAAGGTATTCTGCATTAGAGGCTGGTGAGTTGGAGTAGGGAAAAGAGATTCAGCAAAACATTCTTGCTTGAACCAGGTTTTATTCCCATGTAATCCTGAACAGGCGCTGAAATGCTAAGTACCAGAAGCACTCTGTTAATTCCTGGCAGATGGATTACCCCCAGTCATTGGCAGGATCCATTCAGACCTCTCCTGTCACACTCTCTGCAGACATTTGCAAAGCCATCTTCATGATGGGCCTATCTTCTTTTCAGGTATTGATGCTGTTTTATAAGAATTTATTGGCAAATAGTATTTGGCAAGGAGGAGTTTCCAGAAAGGTGGAGCACATTGGGAGAATGTTGCTGAGAGATGCCCAGGAAAGCTTCTCCTATCTTATCAAGTGGATTCAATCACTTTATCCAGTCAATAAAACCATTCACAGGATTAGGCAATAACAAATATGAGGAGTGGGAATGAAACATAGAACATCTGATCTACAGACTCATCAAAACTAGAGAGCTGAGCTATTGTGTTCTCATAGCATCTGTTTCCTGGTATGTTGTGGCAAACAGGTAACTTCATTCCGAGATCTTCCTTGCCTCAGAGCTTGTTGGATGAACTGCAATAGGCAGAATTAAAATTGTAAAGCAAGCCAGGAAATTTTTCCATAAGTTTTCTTGCACACACCAGATAATAAATCCCATGGGAGATGTGGAAAAATGCCTGATGGTGATGATGGAACGTACTGTGGCTAGATTTGCAATTAATCAGGCATTTGTTGTGGATACTCTCCCTAACAACCTGCTGGATTGTCTCTTCCCCAACAAAGAAACCGATTTCTGGATACGTTTTTGGCTTAACTAACCAGATTTCCCTACAGGAATCAATAGCAGAATGTGGCTCGTTATTCCAGGGTTTAAGCCCCTCGGAAAGCAAAGTTTGGCCCCAAGCGCCGGCGACAGCCGGCCCGGCAGGTACCTGCGGAGGATCCTGGTGACCAGGAGCTTGACCCAGGGGGCGGCGGGGTTCAGGCAGACCATCTGTCCCTGCTTCGTCGTGGCTCTGCGGGCGAGACAGGGACGGGGTGAGGCCGGGGCCGGCTCGGCGGGCAGGGGCCGGGGCCGGGCACTTACATGACCTCGGGCACGGCGCAGTGCGGCCCCTCGGCGAGGAACTCCAGGCGGGCCAGGAGCCGCGGCGGGATCACCTCGGACGCGGTCCGCAAGCAGCGGCAGCGCAGCTCCCCGGCCAGCGGCGCACCTGGCGGGCAGGAGGAGCCCTGTGAGCCTCGGCTCCGGTGTGCCCCGAAACCCTCCGGGCACTCCTGAAGAGGCCCGGCCGCGGACGAATGGGTAACCCCGGCTTGGCCGCTTACCCTGGCATAGAGAGGCGGCGACCAGGAGGAGGAGGAGGAGTCGGACGTGCGGGTGCATGGCCAGAGCTGGAGGAGGAGAGGGTGCAAGAGCCGGCGAGGCGGCCCCCTTTCCCTCCCGTGCTTTTATCCCCTGCCGAGAGCTGCCGGGGAGTTTCCCGGAGTGGAGCCGGGGGGCAGTACCCCGCTGGCCCCTTTCCACCGGTGGCTGTGTGGGGCGCTAGAGGAGCAGGGCGGAGAGAGAGAAGAGCGGCCGCTCCCGGCTCCTTCAGGTCTGGGAGCGAGGGAAGCGTGGCGCTGCGCCGTCCCCAGAATTGCCCAAGTTCTGCTGGGACCCCATTCTCTGAAAGGAGTTGGGGCTTTTTTGTGGGGGTTCTCTGATAGTTTGCAGGGTGCAAGGTGCTGAGCCAAAGGGGAATTTGGGTTCTGGAGCTTGACTTGCTTCCTAACTGTGTACAATCACGCACTTTTATTCAGTGGGCGTTGCTCCCCTGAGCGCCCCTTTCTTCACCTAGATTTTGAAAAACTGAAATCTTTTTGTCCTTCAACTAGGAGACCCTCAGGTTTTCATACTTACACTCCACTACTGAAAGCCTTCTGTTCTACTCCTCTGCACACATAGGTCAGTCCCTTTTTCTTCATTCCTGTCAAGGCATTTTGCTAAGCTCAGCTGCAAAGAAGCAAAATAGCAGTTTTCTATGAGCTTTTACTGAAAATTAGATGCAGGCTTTCTAAATTTTATTTACACATAGGTTTAGATCAGTTATGGTCAGCGCACTTTCTTTGTTTAGTAAGTTTTAGTAAGAAATACAATATTGCACTTTATTTGTCNTTGGTGTGTTTTTTGTTGTTGTTGTTGGTTTTTTTGGGGTTTTTTTGTTTGTTTGTTTGTTTTTGTTTTGTTGGGTTTATTTTGTTGTTGTTTTTTTTTCCCTTTGGTTTTCGTTTTTTTTGTAGCCCATTTATTTTGTTCCACAGACATTTGTGAACATGAGTAGGATTCAGCAAATCAATTTGTTCAGGGTCAGGCTGCCGTGTGTCTTTCCCCATCTGCCTGAATGTCTTAGATTAGGGCACTGTCTGAAAACAAAACCAAATCAGGACCTGAAACAGATAAGATACAGCATGTAAAGCAGTGCTAGCACAGGACTGAGTTGATAGCAAGCTGATGGGACACAAAGCCTCTCATTCCTGGGCTCCATCATCTACAGCTTAACTGCTTCATACAGCTGCTGGCTCAGTCCCTCAGGAGATCAGCCCTGCAGGAAGATTGTATGTCATAAGCAAATGGTGATTGCCCCACATTATCAGGAAATATCTAATGACTAATTTGGACCCATTTCCAAATGCAGCTTGGTAATGACATCCTTGGAAGCAGCTGGCTTTTAGCTTGCCCTTTAAAATAAGTTACATGGTCACCTTAGGGGCAGCCACTAATTAGAAACCTTCACTGGGATCCCTTGAGATCCCTTGAAATCGTGGAGGTGGAATCACCGTTCCCTCCAGCTTGCAGCCACACAAGCCTTGGACTGCGAGTTCCCCATACGGTTGTCCCAAGGAAGTGCCACGTTCTTTGCAGGAAGAAGGATTTGCCCAGCTGCAGCAAACTGAGGCAATAAGCAGGTAGGATGATGCACAGATAATCTGCTTCAGGTCACTGCAACTGTGGTTGGCAGATCCAGCTCTGAATGGATGCGGGGAGCAGATCACTCACTGTCACTCATGCTCACTCAGATTACACATTGTCCTTGGACAGTATGCATGAGTAAGGACAATTTACGTGGCAGCGCTTGGCTTTGTGCTTGCATGACTGCTCACAAGAACTGACCCATCCGACTCATTCCACAGTGGTTACTGCTGAGGAAATTCCAGAAGTCTCCTGGAGTCTGGAGTGTGAGACTGTTTTTAGACACAGAGCAGCAATGTGTGAAACTCAACCAAAAAAACTCCCTCAGAGCCGTGTGCCAAGAGCAGCAGTCGGGTCAGGGACATGCTGCGGTGCAGCAGATGGTACAGAGCCGGGTCCTCTGAGTCAGTACTTGCACAAACAGGTCTGGGACAAGGGAAATCGGTGTCTCTGGGTCTATTTCAACATGCAAGACCATCTGCCTGGGCAAGGCTTTGTATCGGCAGACTTCAGATTACTTCTGGCTCCCTTCTGTGGGAATGTAAGGTCTCTTCAGTCCAGATGACAGCAGCAACAAGGCTGAGCTGTGGAGGAGCTCTCTTGAATTATACCCTTTGCCCTGCTTCCCTTCACCACCTTTGGTAAAATTCCTTTAGCAAGTACAGAAAAGGTAGGGAGCAGACAGCATCACTTTAGAAAGCTGAGTTTTTCCCTATCTTTCATTATAGATAAGTTCATCATGCACTGAGTGAGGTGGCACAGATAGAATCATGGAATGGTTTGGATTGGAAGGGGACCTTGAAGACCATCTTTGACTAAGTTTAAATTAGTTATTGTGAGTGGTGGTGTCAGTGTAGCGGGGACGGAACTCACCACAATGTTTGTATTTGCCTCACTGAAGCTCCTATTCAAGTCACCCACCTCTTTAGCAGAAGCTGCTGTGTGAAATACACCAGGATTCTGTGATTGTGTGAAATCTCTCAGTGTCCTTAGCTTGGGTCTCGGGGTTACCGGGACACAGAAAGCAGTCCCAGCTCAGGCAGGCCCTGAATAGGTACATGAAGAGAATAAACCACATGGCTCAGTCACCTTCACATTATCCAGTCCTTAATTCATTATGTGCAGGAAGTGATTTGATTGCTTTGTTGCAGACTTTGGCTGTGTGCCTTTCCACGGCAGGTATTTATTTGGCTTGGCACCTGTAGTGGGAGCCATTCACTGGCAGCAGGCCCAGGAGAGCTACAAGACAATTAAACAAGAGATGTCTCACTTCAACAAGTGAGGACTTCTCCTAAGTGCACGAGAATGACTTTGGAGGATGTGTCCCAGATACAAGCATAAGGTGAACTTTTATCATGGCCTAGAAACCATTAACATGGCCAATCTCTGAAGGAGCAGTCTTATTTCCTCCAGGGTTTTGATTAGGAAAGATTTATGCTCTGATCTGTAAAATGTCAAGTCAATGCTACTTACTTCTGTCTAAAGTCAGAGTGTATATGCCCTGGTATCCTCTCATCTTCATTATGTTACCTTTTTTATCTATACCAGCATGTTTCATAGTATTCCCTGGCTATGATGAGGTGCTGTTCCCTAACGCCTACGATTCTTCCTGCGGATCCAGCTCCATCATGAAGTGCAAATATATTTCCTGGAGGCAGTAACCAAATTTCAAGCTACAGTTTTGTGAAAAGTATGTTTTATATCTGTCAGAGGTTTTATTTCCTTCAATTTCCCTGTGTGTTTCTCAAGTTTTGATATGTTTCCAGTCAGTATGCCTTTGAAAATAATACCAGAAGAATTAAGAGATTGAAGTGTCCTGTTGTTCAACTGGTGTCATGGAGGAACCCAGTTCTGTTTTGCCAGCTGCATTGCGGCACGTCACACATTGTTGTGTGCTCATTTCTCGTTTCACATTTGAGATGTGAAAATTCACATTTAAAATTATGATCTATTGCAAATGATGCTCAGTATCTTCCTGCTCACCTTCCTGCATCTTCACCTAACTTGAACATTCAGGGGCTTTTAGGTCTTTTTGTTTCCCTTCCACAGAGCTAGAGGTTCTTCACCTGTGCCCACTGCTGGGAATCAGAGCATGAACACACACATACACTGTTGATAGCTAAAGGAATGTGTTTGTATTACTCGAGCATTACATTGGCAGATAGAATGGGTTGGCTCTGAAACCTGTGTTTGCCCATCATTTCTCTGTTTTTCAGTTTCAGGTGTCAACTTACCTTTTCTGACATCACTGATGGGACTGCAGGAACTGTAGATTCACTGTCACCTTACTTAATGGGACTCCTGGACAAACAACACTTCCCAAAAAGTGAGTGGCTGGTGGTGGACTCACTGCTTCTGGTATTTTACACCTAACATATAAGGACAGGAGGGGCTTTATTTTGAGTTTGAGACCCAATTGTTTAAGCAATTTGTTCTTACCTCTGCTGAGGGAGAAGAATCTCCAGGGGATTTAGCAGCAGGCATTATCCTGGACAAAGATTACAAGAGTGTGACTCCTTCCACCCACACACAGTTGTTCAGTTGATAAGCCTTTGAGGTCATCTCAGCTTCTGAAAGACAGAAAGAGATCCTCTTGGCCCTGCCAGCAGCAGAAAATGCTCTTCATCCTATGAGTTGCCTGCAGACTTTTGCCCTTGGATCTGTGTGAACTTGATGAGCACCCCTTTATTCAGCTGACAGAGAGGATTGCTTGCCGTGGGCTCCCAGGTCCTGCAGACAGGTTTTGTGCTTGCTGGGGCACATCTTGGCGGTGTGGTTTGTGCATGAATTCAGGTATAACTGTACTGAATTACGGTTCTAACATCTAACAGCAGGACTTAAACCACACCAGAGCCTCACGCAGACATGATACAGCATATCCTCTAACAGCTAAGAGTTGTTCCTGTAGTATTATCCAGGCATGAGAGAAGTGAAATAGAATCACTGATATGCTGCCAGTGGTGGATAGGAATACCTGGGTCTCCCCAGGGAGCAAGACCAAGAGACTGATTTTAAAAACATGGGGTTTTTTCAGTTTGAAAATGTAAAGCCATGTTTTTGAACCCCAGTTCAAGATGAACAGCTCATGTGCAGTAAAATACAGGTCCCCTATCAGGACACTGTTAACTGTGGTGAAGCCTTTACTTCCCATGGGGACCCCTCAAGGAAGCTGAGCAAACGAATTCCTCCCATCCTTATGCTTTTAGCCTGATAACAAAGATTTCAGTCAACTTGGAAATCAGCTGTTTGGAAATAAATACATAAAAATCTGTTCTGTCTGCAGATAGTGGGAAGTAAAGAAACTATCAGTCTCTTAAAAAATGAACTATTCACCCCCCCAAAAAAACCAGTCCAAGGCCCCAAAATCAACACTCCCCCAGCATAGCTTAAGACAATTTCAGTTTTCAGACTCAGTGCAGCTGAGTAATTTTTGGGAGTGTGCTTTGGATAGTTGTGGTCTTTTGGTTAAAATGATAGCATCAGTTGGGAAAACAGTGACACGAGACATCTGACCGCAATAAAACGGGAACACTCATTGGAATCATCACAAAATCTTTGAAGTCTTCTCTCATGACACCCAGACTTTAATCCTCTCTGTTTCTTTCATTGGTTGTGTTGCAATGAAGGAAAAATGTAGAAGTCATACTTGACTTACCCCCTAGGAGATACTAAAGCTGGGAACGCTCTCTTACAGCCCTTTGAGTGCCATGTGCAGGTTGAGTCTCCAGTGTATTTAGACTCTGTACTAAAATGAATTGGTTTGTTCAGCAGCAATAATAAATGTGGCAGCAAAATAAAATTTGGCTGCTATTTGTTGAAAGGAAGGAAAAGTAATACTGACGAATTTGCTTAATTGTTGCTGAATTATCCGAAATAGCCTACAAAGCAGCAAGAGAGATGTGTGTCCTTTCAGCTTGTTGTAGAAAGGTGTTTTGAGAGGGAGCTGTTTGGAGGAAACACACTGCAACATTTTTGGTAAATGTGATCACCACTGAGTTTACTGTCAATGGTTATCTTCCCTATTGTCTGGTATTTCTGTCTTTTTTTTCTTTCTTTTTCTAAATTTCCAGATACTGTGACTCCAAATTGCTTCAATACATGCAGGGTACAGGACTATGCCAACACATTGTGCTAAAAGTTAAGGCAGCAAACATGAGCAAAGCATTTTTTCTTTCTTAAGAGCTAAGAAATTAAAATTGCTAGTGAGTGCTACTGTCAGGAGTAAACTGAGGTGGCAGGAGAGTAAGCAAGCTAGCATTCTACGGAAAACAGGCTGGTGAAAAAAATCAACATTTGATTTAATTGAAATTCAGCATTTTTACCTTTGATTTTCTTCTAAACAGTGAAAGTCCCCATAATATGAAATTGATCAAGACACTGATTGAGAACAATAATTTCGCCTAGCTCTAAATACTATTTTGCTGTGAGCTAAGATTAGTTTAATTTAGTTGAACTTTGCCCTTAGCACTTGAATACAAACTTGAATTTGACAAAATCATTGCTTTCTAATGAGGTGGTTTTGGTTTATTCAGATCCTCATTTTTCTAGGGGAGCACTGTTTCACCAGCTGACTTCCCATCTGGATGGCCCTGGCTTGTATTCCTGGTACACACCATTTGATACAAACTGTACAAGGTACCTCTCATGCATTTTCTTCTTCTTTTTTTTTTAATAGTCATTTTATTATCAGAAGACATTGCATGCTCCCTCTCATCCTTTCCTCCAAGTGGGAATAGCATTGTGAGAACTTTTTGACACGGAAATTACTCTAGCATTTGGCATGCCAACAGGTCAGGTGTGTGACAACTCTTGCCCAGTTTCTTCCTCAGCAGAGTCTCCTGCTGACTTTGGTGAAAGATTTGTGTATGCAAAAACCAGTTGGGCTTTCCTTGGTGATCACAAGGAGCGGGTGAAGCTGCAGAGTTCCATAGGAACCAGCTGCAGCAAAGCCTGTTTTGTTTGGCCCTTCTTACTGAGGTTGTGTTCACGGTGAGCAGCGCTTACGTAAATCACTTCTGTTTCGCAGAGTGACGGGCTTTGCTGTCAGAGGTGAAGTACCAAACAGAGAAGAAAGCAGAGAATGAGGAGCTGATAGAATTTTGACTACAGGGATGCAGTAAGTCAGCAAATGTATATTTATTGGCTTGATCTTTGGTCTGCTGCTGGCAATGTCTGACTCAGCAATGAACCAGCTGGGGGGCTGTGCATTCTTTTATTGATTATTGATAAGTCGAACACAAAGCTTTCAAAGAGGTTTTTTAACAAGCCACTTGCTCTTCACTGCTTGTATTGAGTGACAAAGTGCCTTTCACACAGAGGTCTAACACCTGCATGGACAAACTCTTACTTTTCAGTAAGAGTGATAGATTACAGGGGTATTTCAAGTTCTGCTCTTTGGTCCTTTTCTGGACTTAGTTTAACTACCTTGCTTCGCCTTTACTTTTTACTTTTGCAAAAGCCTGACCAAAGGGAGAATGGGAGTTACTCGTTGTTTGCTTATGATTATCTGCTGCTATGGCAGATGGCTGTGCTTTTCTGAGCACCTGTGCATAACTACTGGTTTTTGGTTAGAAACCTTGTCTTTTAACTGCACTGTAATTGTTTCATCTGTGCCTGTGCTTTGCCCCCACACAGTGGCTCATTCTCACACATTCTTACTCCTTCAAGTAGTTCTGCATGAGGTAAAAAGAAGCCCATGTGGTCCATGCTCTCATTCACATGTCCTGTCTCACTCTTCATGAAATCTGCCACTGATGCTTTAGACACACTTCACACAGAAACAGTGTTTCAAGCTTTTGCAATTTTATTGACGTTTTGGCTTTAGCACAACAGTTGAATTCTTATTCTCCCATCTGCTTGCAAACTTGTAAAGACTGTGACCTTGAAAACAGAAGAGAAAAAGAAGAATTGTCAGTATTTTGGAAGCCTCCTTATTTCTGTGCAAACATGTAATGTATGTCTTTAATAAAAGAATCAGGCTACGAGGGAGGACTTACTAATTTGCTTCTCTTACAAGCTATGAAGCTTTCATCATTCTGGAAAATTATTTCAAGGAAAAAGCAAGAAATCATTAATATTAGGGCAGTGTGAATGTTACTTCAGCACTTAAAAATTATTTTTGGAATTCTGTAAATTTTGTATTTAGCTGTTTAACTCTCCTCAGAAACTGAAGACTCCTTTGGAGGTAAGTTGATTAACTGAGTCCAAATATACTCTCAAGCCACTTGCCTAACGGCTTCTTATTTTCACAGATTTTTGTAGGGTGTCTATGTATGAAAAAGTTTTCTGCAAAAAATAAAAAGCTTAGATTTTCCCCAGTTCACCTGTCCTCTAGTAAGGAATAGAAGAAATCGACAGACTGATACTGGAGTTGCCATGTCTACTTTGGGTGGCGCAGTCTTACTTCACACTTCTGCTAGTGTCCATGGCTGAGTCGGAGGAGATGGGATCTGGGAAACCTAGTGCAACCCTTTTCTTCCAAAAAAGTATTGATCACATTCCTCGTGAATTTGAACTTCCGTGGAATAAGGTAATTGGACCTATCAGAGGCTGATGCTTGTTAAAATAAATGATATTTGTTAATGATGAAAACTTATTCAGCATAGCTATGTAGAAATCTGCCTGCAGAAGGTTGTAGAGATATCACACTGCTGCCTGTGTGACATGAAAGGGCAGAGGAAACAGTATCAGTGAGCCTGGTTATACCTATAATCTTCCAGATTCTTCCACAGAATCTCCCTCTCCAGAATTCCACAGGAATTGTGAAGCAGTCTTTGCACTGACTGACACCAACGGTTGTTACTAGAAATAATTTAACTGCAGGTAATATTAAAGCAAATTTTCATGACAATTTTCAGCAGCAGAGATCTCAGGCTTATTTTTATAGATGGCAAAATTCTTGTTTCACTGGTGCACACAAACAAAATGCTTATTTGCTGACCCCAGAATTTCCATGCCAGTTTGTGTAATTTCCAGAAGATCCATTTCCTGCAGAGTTGCTCATGATATCTTGCTATAAACAAGAATAAATGCTTGAAACAAATCTGCAATATAAAGTCTGTCCTATGCATAATTTTCCTGGGGAAAATGGGATTTTCCCTTGTTATGTGATAAGAAGATGAGAAAAGCAGTCATTTTAAAATGGGAAGCAGTCCATAATCAAATGCAAGTAAAGCATGGACCAGGCTTTTGTCACCTAACACAAACCCAGGATGTTTATGTTAGCCAACATTATGTTTATCTTAGCCAATATTCAACACAGACATAGAGGTTGGGCCGAGAAACTCATGTTTGCGTTCTCTGTTCTCCTAAGGAAGAGTTAGAAGTATTTTTCAGGGACTTTCCAGTTTTTCGTCCCATGACTTCCTTTACGGTATGCAGTGTTTATACATTAGAAAGAAATGTATTTTCATTATTACGAGGATAGTAACCACAGAGACTTGAGGGGAGAAATTGCAGTTCTCCATACAAGAGCAGAACTCCAGCAACCAGGCATGGGAAGGGGAGTTTGAGGATAGGGAAATGACAGGAGGTCATTGCTTTGTCAGTCCCTAGTTGCCACTTCTCTTGCCCCAAAAATGAACCTGTTGGAGAAAGAAGGAAATAAAAGCGGTCTGAAAGGAAGGTGAAGTAAGGAGCCAAGAGAACAGCAGAAGATAGAAAGGATATGTAAACACCTCTGCTGCATTTCAGTATGTGGAGGGCACTGAAATGAAGGGAAGGTGATGAATGCACACGGCAGCTGTAAAGTGGAATGGTCTTGTGACAATCTTGTAGAAAGATAGTTTAGATGCTAAATGAAGTGACCAAGGGGAGCAGAAACTTCCACGAGATTGGGAACAGGAGGAGGTGGACAAGAACTGCCGTGAAATCTCAGGGTCCATCCTGTCACTGTGGTGCAAATGTCCTGACCCTTAGTTGCCTGCTCGCCAGTTGCCTGCTGTGTTACACAGATGTGCACACAGACACTGACTGCAGGGTCTTCGTGTTTCCAGAATGTGCAGTTCTCCCCCCTGTGGCTTCTGCGTGGCCTGATAGCTAGAGGGCCACAGGGCACATTGTTTAAAGTGGCAGAACACTTCCAGCTGGTGCCAAAATAACAATGGTGAAGGAGAGGACTGGCATCAATCTTACTGAGAAGGGTCCTCAAGAAGAAGCAAGTCAGAGACAGCTGTCTTATTTTATGAACACAGCGTTACACAGCAAAAATCCATCTGCTGTTTTATTACAGCAGAATTGATTGCAGATAAAAGTGAAATAAAAGCGTGCATCCATCAAATAAACAGTTATATTCCAGTTAAAAGCAATAGTCTTTAAACTTACACCCTTTCTTTCTTATTTCCTGTTTCCTTCTGGAAGATTTTTAAGAGAGGCACGCATCATGTGTTTAGAACACTGCACTTCAGGGATCAGAATAGGAATCAGTTGTCACACCAGGACAAGGGCTTGCTCTCTGGGTACCCATAGTAAAGGTCCCAGTTTGGATGGTCAGATAGTGGCCTTTCGTTGTAGCTAAGATTTACAGCTGTGGAACTGAAATGGACATTTAGCGGTGTTTAAGCATCTAGGGGTAAAACTCTGTTATCTGCAAGCATATAAAAGAAGGGGCCTTGCCCTAGAGCCCACCAGTCCCCATTAGGACTAGGATTAGGAACAGTCTGAAGAGAGGAGAGTGAGCCACTCACCCCACCCTAAGAGTCTGTTAGTGTTGTCAGGAGTGCCAGGTTACCATAACAGGAGGAGTAATGGTACCGTGGACTTAAAAACTTTCATTTCAGTTTCAGAAGTCAGGCTGACAAAAATAAAGTAGAATTTTCAAATAAAGAAAATGAAAATTTAAAAGATCAAACAGATCACCAATGGGGTTTTTTATACAAAACTTTTAATAGTACTTTTATAGGAAAAATTACACTCTCACAATAAAACTCTATGTATGTAAAATGCAGTTTTTTCCATTAGCTGATGGAGTAGCTAATTAGACATACAATCAAGTACAGAGTAATGAGATTGTGAACATTTTTCCAGAAATTAATAGCAGGAAGGAAAAATCCTGTAGAAATTAAATACATTTTAACTGTTTTCTTTCTTACGTAGAAACTGCTCAATAAATACCATGGAATAAATAAATATATAAATACTATGGAAACCACAATACATAAATACTAAATACAGTCTTACACATTCTGTAGGTTAGGTTTTCTAAGTTAGTCATTACAGTTCATGGTCTTGCCACAGGCTGACCATGGTTCAGGAAGCTGTTGTTGACACAACATACTGGTGCACTCCAGGGGAGCAGGAGGATTCATCAGTTTGCTGATGAAATAGCAAAATTATCAGGCTTAGTGTAAATAAGCTGTGCTGCAGGTGCATTGCACCTCCCTGCATTATGTTTGGCTGAAGTGGCTGCCAAGGGGTCTCAATCTCCTTCAGCAAGCCACTTTTCCTTCAGTGTCACGGGCAGCGTGTCCCAGTGACAACACTGACCATCGTGAAAGACTTCCTTAAATACACACAATTAAATAAATAGATAAATAAATACAGCTATCCATAATTAACATCACAGCACTGATGCAGGATGTGGAAGATGGTGCTCTGCTTGAATGACGCTTTTCCCAAACATTTCCCTTGACAGAGGAGCAGAAGCAGTTCCCAGATTTTTTCTGTCACGGTGCTTCTTAGAGAGGAGAGTCAGAATTTTGTTGAGCCCTGTTAAGAGGTGAGGGAAGAGGATAATTTAAAAGACGGTTCAAGTTACCACTGCTTAGCATTGCACAAACAATTTAGGATGCAGGGTCTCTTTCAGATTCTTTGCTCTATCTTGAAGCACAGGGAGAATAAAGTTGATGTTTCGAAAGCAACTACTGAAATCCCAATGTCTGGTGTTCAGCTGGGAAACCTCTGCAGCCCGAGCTTCTGCCGTTACTCACAGCAAGAACCTCATTAGCTCAAAAATAGCAACTAAGTAAGGGTAGATGGCTTTTTTAAAGCCTTATTTTTCAAAGGGACACAGACCCTTCTGTGCTTCCCTGCAGATGGAATTGCTGCTACTCAGAGGTTTAGTACTGACGTATCAGCCTGTGCAAGGCTGAAGCACAGTAAGTGAAACTAAGACTGAATCTATAATTAAGCAGGAAGCTAACCTATTCTTTAAATCTGGTTAAGAAAGAATGGGACGTGTCACTATGGAATCCTACAAACTGGCTTTTTCTGAGAGGTTCGCCACCCAAATGCCCAGATAGAGAGGGAATGGGACTTACTTAGCCAAAATTGCCTTTACAATCAGCTGTACCCAGGGAGCAGTGGGCTCCAAGCACACCTCTCTGCCATCCTTCAGAGTAGCTCTGCAAAACAGGGAATAAAGAAAAGTCAGGAAACTACTACATGGATTTATTTTACTCACAGATTATAATCCTTCATTTTTACATCAGATAGTATAAATTCATTCAAACTACTCTAGGTTAGACTTGGCCATTTTGCTTTATGTGTTGCTTTATGTGTTGTGCAACTGAGGGGACCAGAACCATCCAGAATTGTGTGAATCTCTGTGTCTGCTCTCAAAGCAATCACATATTCCCAAAAATCTTTCCCTCTATATATGAATACTGTTTTGGATTTGGTTATATTACTAAAGCTTTCTTACACAATGATTGAAACCTCCAGTGGTGAAAAAATGTTTGAGCAGAAGAAGGATTTAAACATTTTAGTGCCATTGTGCTATTCAGACCAGGTTAGATTGTTTCCCTAAATCTGCTTGTTGGAACTTAGTTTTTCTCCTTGGTACTGCCTGCCTAATAGATGCTGGATTCAAACTACATCATTACCTTGTATAGTAAAAGCTGAAAAGTCCATGAAATTCACATTCTACTACTAGATACTACTAGAAATATTTAATATGTCCCCTGACAGATAAACAATGGTCACATCAGGAATATGTAAGGTCATAGAGACGGTGAAAAACACGGTGTTTCACTTAAAACCACCCCTCTCAAAATAAAAGCTAGTCTGGCTGCATGAGGTCAGCATGCTGTCTGTGGTACTTGTGAAGCCAAAAAATCCAGCAGCAGTCGCAGCAGTGCAGGGGAAGAGGAAGAAACCTGTTGCAGAACTACTTACATGACTTCAACATTCTTGCAGTGGGGGCCACTCTGTGTCAGCTTCACATCTTGAATAGATTTCGGGGGAATCAACCTGGAATGAGTGGCTATGCACTGGCACCGGAGCTCGGTTCCCATCCTTGCCAGGGTCCTGCCTGTGAGCAGAAAAGGCAGATTGGGGGTTGACAAGTGGTCTTACGGTCAATGTACCAGACATAAAGCACAGCTGCTCTATTGTGACCACATTCTCAGTTAAAACTTTGCATTTGTCCAAGTTGCCTAAATCCTCATGTTATAGGCAGGGTTACTTAGGTTTTAGGGGAGCTGATGCCCAAGTACGTTGGAAACTAAATTAACAAATCTTTTAAAAATGAACTCATATATTTTGTAGTTACTAATCATACAGACTACATGGTGTGGCATTATTTTAATATCTGCTTTAAAAAACTTGGCCACTCTGCAGAAGGGAGAGCCCTAGATTTGCTCATTAATTAAAGATTTGCCTGTGTTTCTTTCTTCATTTTGTTTGCTCTCCCTTTCCAACTGTGTATTACTTGCTTGAGGTGGCATGGTCACTAAGCAACAGATATGAGATAATACGCTGTTATTTGTGTGGGAAGGGAGAGAAAATTTAAAACACTTCAGAACAAGAATCTGTCTTCTAGCCACATACACTTCAATTGAAACAGAAACAAAACAAATGCAAGTCATATCCTTAAAATATTTCCCACAAGATGTCAGTAACTCTTCAGTCCAAGGTCTGCATGGTAGATTTCTGACTGAAGCAAAGTAATGAAAATCTCTCAAAAGAGACTAATTTAGCGAGACAAATAGAAAGCTACTCTGCAAGGACAAGCATCTCAGTTGATGCCTCAGGAAAACTGCAGCCAAGGAGATTTTGGGAATCTTTACTTACCTTGAGACACAGCTGCTGAGATCAGGAAAAGAGCCAGGACAGCTACGAGTTTGCCGTTCATGGTTGGACAGGAGTTTTTTGCTGGGTTGTTTAGGTCTAGTTCTGTGAGCTTGAGTCCCAAGAGATTGCTGATTCCTGCTGTGTGTGAGGATTGTTGATTCCTGCTTATATACTCTTTCATGCCCAGCCTCTGTACTCTGCTGGCATGGAGATTGCGTTAGAGGAATTTCCCAGATGCAGTAAAAATGAGTCACATGACTGTTGTGAAACTTCCTAGATGACGAGGAATTATTCTGTGGATAATGATACAATGTATTAATTTATTAAAACATGTCTATGATAGTCACGCATCCCAATTATTTCAGGAGGCTTGTAATTTTTGTGCTTTATCTAAAGCATATCCTTATTTAGTAATATAACTCTAGAATGGTTTCGGTTACATTTCTGTTATCACTTATTATTATTTTCTTCAGGGTTATAACCGTTCTTTGTAGATGTATCAGGTCTATACTCGAGATACTGAATTTCTTATTCCAACTTACGGTGACAGCTTCCAATTGCCCAATAGAAGCCCCCAGAGTGGAATTCAGGCAGTGCTGAAATTACTGAGAAGCTCTTTACTAAGTCAGGATTTTACCTCAGCACTGTCTTGACATAAAAGATTTTCATTTTAGTTAATTTTTTCCTCTGCTCAAGGGGCATGATACAAAGTAAATTCGTCACTAATTCTTTGTGTCTAGTACGGAATTGAGTATTCAAAGCTTTCTGTAGGAAATAGACCTTGAATTCTGAATGAGCTTGAAAATCATGCCTGTACTTTTCATGTTACAGCTGTTAATGAATGATAAACAGAGGAAGATTTATAAGCAATCTAAACAGCATGACCTGCTGAACACAACTGATTTTGTTTCCTCTGTAAGTCAAGACATTTTTAATATGTCTTTTCTGAAATCTTTTTCACTGACAGCAACCCTAGGTCCTAGCAAAGGGACACAGGAGTGAAAGTTATGGCACTGTACAGACCTTTCTGCTGGAGAACTTTATTGCACGAATGCTGAGCTTTTATTTGCTCTGGCTGGGGATAATACCTTGCAAGGGAGACAATTCCAGGAGAAGATGGGCTGAAATGCTCAACTTTTGCTTAAATTAAGATCTGTATTTTGAAACCGAGCTGGAATGTGTGGGATTAGGAGAAAGCCTTCTGTTCCAGTGCAGTAAAAAAATCATTGTTTTGACATGATTACCATTACTGCTCGTTGTCTTCAAACTCAAAGCTTTGTGGTTTTGGGATCTGTGGATGGAATGCAGTAGTTCTCCCCTAATCTGAGGACTTCATAAAAACTCAATCTTCTTTAGCACGTAAAGCATTGCAGTTTATTTACGGTAAGAATGGAATAGTTTGCCCATAATTTATTGTAGTTTCCTGTGCACCACTTGTCATTAACTTGATAAAAGGAACTTTGTGATAGAAATTCATTTGTTTCCCATCACTGTGTGAGCTGTCCCAGGAAAAGATCCAGAAGCTTTGTCTCTCCTACCTCTTACTGAGTATTAATTTGACAAAAGATACCGATTCTGACTCCTGATGGTGCTGCTCCTTAGCTGTGTCTCTTAGAGAACTTCAAGAAAAATACATTTAGTTCTCTGAAGATGTGAACCAGGAGAGGGTTTTGCTAGGAACTTAAGGTTATGTTTTGTTGTTTATGTTCTATTGTTGTTTATGTTCTATTATGGTGTATATGTTGTGTTATATTAATGTGCGATTTCACTAGTGCTGGATTGTAGATGCTGGAGTTTTAACCAGTTTACTTGTAAGGTTTTGCTGGCTTTTCTTTCTTTTGATTTCTCTCTGTGTCTCCACATATGTATGCGCACACACAGAGGTTAAATTAATATTTGATTAAAGATCCCACTTTTCTTAGTTACTATTTGCAGCCTTATTATACAATTTTGGTGTGTGCCGAAATGTTATTAATATCTGAGGAAATAAAAAAGAATTCCCCTTCAAATCCCCAAGTGAAATCAGTGAGTGCTTGTGTTCCTGGCCTCCAGACTCAGCTATTTCCTGCGTGTGGCAGTAACAGACCCGCAGAAATTCCCAGGGCAGAGGTGAGGCCAAGAGCCTACTCCACCTATGATGAGCCCTGCCCCTGAACCAAGAGTGAGTATCTGTCTAAAAGAGCAGGATGTTTGTAGTGGAATATAAATCCCTGCACTTTTTCGCTAATGTTACAGTTTCATAGGGACTGTGTGAAGGGGAAGTAAGAGAGAAAATTGAGGCGTGAAAATGCCGAGGCATGAGATCAAGCCCAAGTCCAGGCACTCCTAAACTGCATTTCTGGGAGTGCCGCGTTTTGCCCAAGTTCTCCCTACATCCTTTCAACACTGTGCCCAGGATCTTATGCAGGCTTTTGTCATGGCAACTGCAAATCCATTATGAGATTCTGGCAGTGTGTTTTCCTGCCAGCTATCAGAAATGACTTGTGCAAATGGAATTGCTGCTCCTTTTGAAGGATCCCCTCACTGAGTGAGCTGACACTGCCGCGAGCAGAGACCTTCCATGCTAAACCCTGTAACAGCCGCACTGGCAGCGAACAAAACACTTGCACAACAGTCTGATTACTGAAAGACTGCTGAAAAGGAAGCAAATAACTCCCGTGCCTATGTTCTAAGGCAGGATATAGCTTGTGTTCTCCGTGCTGCAGGATGGAAACTAGTGGTTTGTCATGACTCATCACCGTGTCTAATGAGCACAAAAGTCAAAAAGGGCATCTTTTAGGCTCTTGACTGGGATCCATTAAGCTTTGTATGTAGCAAAGGATGCTCCTGCACAAGGGACACACTAAGGGGGATTCAGGTGTACTGAGGCTGAGCTTCTGCCCATTACTGGTTTGAGTCACTCCAGGTGTAGAGGAATGCTCTGGCTCCTGGGCTGAGAAAATGAAGGATCTGCCTTGTTTTAGACAAATTCCATTCTCTCCCTTGAGAGGCTGTGCACACAAGACCCAGAGGCTCAGGAGGCAAAGCTTTTGCTGAAGTGAGGCTTCAGCCTGTCTGTCAGCTTCTGCCTCCAGTGTGTCCTCTGTTCAGCCGCTCTTGTACCCTGGGAAAATCTCACTCTGTCTTCTGAAACGACCTCATTTTTCCCACAAAGCTCTTGGCATTCAGCTACCATTCTACTTGAGCTGCAGAGAGCTGAAGGGACAAACACAGGAGCTGGGAAATAATCGCTTCCGCTGCTCAGAAGCTGTGCCCAGTGTTGTGCAAACACTTGTGGAAGTCTGCAATGAGGCAAAGCTTAGGGAACAGATACGTAAAAAGCAAAATAGCTGCTAGATATCAGAATTGTTACAGGAGGAAGTGATAGCAAGGAAAGGAGAAAGGCTTAGGTCAGCTTGTGGTGTTTTTCAAACTTCAGTGTTTAAATATAGATGGTTATGTAGCCTTTGTCAGATCTGAGCAAGTGCTGGACTTTCCCAAAACCCTCTGTAATCACAGAGTAGCAGTGCAGCTTTTAAGCTGATTTGCCTTTTAATATATGTATTTTTAAAACAGTAGTATGTTACTGTGTATTTATTTTTGATACATATTTGAGCTATGCTTGAAAAGAGTCAATTCTGTATTGTAGCTTCCACTTAAAAAATTGTTGTGGATTAAATGAAATGTTTAATTTGCTCCAATTCAATATGAAAACGTCTTGAAAATATTAATATAAGCTATAAAGTAATATTAGAAAGGGATGCATTAATATTACCTGTAGTGTTAACACAAAATACTAGAAAATATTAACAAATATACATACTACAAATAAAATTTATCTACCTGGTATGAACAGAAGAGATACTAAGTCCACCTGAAAAATTGTTAGGCACCAGCACCTGGGCTTTCCCTGCCCTAGAAGGCTGCATTTATTGCTTACTTACATTTGCCTCTCATCAGCCCTGGCAGAAGCATTTTCTGACTATGCAGTAAGACCTAGAAGTGGCAGGAGGAAACGCATGGTAAGTTTTAAAAAGTTTGTGCCAGGAACTTTTGACTAAATTAGAAATGGTCAGTGGCCACAACACACATCGCACCTTCATCTCTGACTCTTCTAAGTGAGATCTGTTTGGCATAAAAGCTGTAATGTGTGAATTTGATAATCCAATGGATCTCAAGCTGATAGACAGGTCAAATCTTGCTGCTCACCAAACCTTGGTGGTGCAGCAGCAGGAAGGAACAGTAGATGTGTTCAGTCAGCTCATGGATTCAGATCTGAGTCCAGAGCTGCTTTGGTAAGGGGACTGCTGGGGGTCAAACTTCAAACCCCACCTCCCACTTTGGGGCTCACAAGACTGAACCACGCAGGGCACTCATGGCATTTTTGAGTCCTCCATCACTCTCACCATATATGATTAACTTGATGAGTGCGGCTAGACTCTTCACTTCAGTGCTTTCTACCTCAGAAATTAGATTTATATGGCCAGCTATAAACACTGTGAAGCAAATAACTAAGACAAAACATCTTTTTGACTGTAGAAAGAAATTACCAATACAACAATGGGAACTGACACTTTGACATTAATTTTTACCCATAGAAGCATTCCCCTGGACAAACAACACAAAATAAATATGCAAGCTGTAAAACCCTTTTGTAAAATGAAAAATGTGGTCCATTAGGGTGTCAGAACATGATGCTCATAATGCCAAGGTCACAAGTTTAATCCCCATATTGGCCTTTCCCTTAAGAGTTGGACTTGATGATCCTTCTGGGTCCCTTCCAACTCAGACTAATCCGTGAACACGAGAGAAAACAAAAAAAGATCTAATATCTTCTGTTATATTGAAATAAATAATGTGTTATTTTCTTCAGAAATATTACTTCTAAATTTCTCTCATAATAGACAATATACAATGCATATATGTGTCTCTCTTCCTGCATCTTCCTGCCTGTGAGTGGAAACTGCAGCACAACAAATAGGAGTAACACAGGTGATGTAGTCTCTCTATTTTTAGCTGCTCCCTTCTGAAAGCCGTGAGCTCCCAATCTTTACCCCGAGGCTTACAGTGACTTAGAACTGTTGATGAGACAGGAGGTATTTTACGAGTCAGCTTGTGCTCGCTTGCACCTTCCTTACACCCAGTCAAATGCCATTTAGCTAAAGTCACTTACAAACACTCTTCATTCCCTGATCTGATATTCCTATTATATACCTAATAAATATGAATACATAAATTATGTATTTATTCACATGTATTTATTATGTGTTTACTAATTATGTCCATTCTGTTTCTGTTTTAAGTAAGGCTATTTAGGGGTAACTAATATCATCTTGTTTATTCTTGTTTATTCTCATTCTTACAACACTTAAACACTTTCATTAACCTTGATCTATCACAGACAGAAGTTTAGGGAGAGCAACAGCAAAGAAAATAAGATGAATCGGCAATCATCCCGGGGAAAGAAAAATAATCAACTGTAGTAATGTAGCAGAGGGGGCATTCTCATCAGAAATGGAGGCATTGTCAGCAGCAATGTTTTCTCTCATTTCATATGCTTGCAGAAATCCAAGGTTTATTCTTCCTTGACTTTTCTTTGACTGGTGACTCAATATTGTCCCTGGCCCTGTAATCGGATTAAGTATAAAGTGAATTCAGAAATTAATTAAAGAAACAAATACTATTGATACAAGCTAAGGGGGAGCAATAAGTGCTCACGAATTATTAATGGCTTATTTTTACTGTACCAACCAATTGACATTTGTGCAAAGAGAAAAAAAGAAAAACAAACAAAACTGTTCCTGCATGAACTGCTCCAACAGAAAGAATCTGCCTGTGTGCAAAGTAGGGATTTGACTGTCCCTATCTACAGGGACACTTCATTGCAGTGAAATGCCAGCTGTCTGAATTACACCCAGAAAGAGAAGGCGAGTCTTGGAGACCTTGATTTTTGGAAATGTCAAACACACAACATGTGCTATCTCTCAGCAGAGGTCTAGGGGCATCCTAGCCATGGCCCTTTGGGTGATTTAACACACCAAGAAGATATCAAAGGCATGTAGAAACATTGCTTTAGAGAGAACTGATGGGAAAAAATTACTAATGCCTGAAGAGGGTGAACATTTACATGCCAAGAATTTAAGCAAAATGAGCTTTTAAGTGCAGGTATTCCAGGAAAGGAGACAGCTTACCTGGCCAGCAGAGCCTTTACAGTGAGCCGGATCCAGGGCGCAGTGGGTTCCACACACACTTCCCTGCCATCTTTCAGTGTAGCTCTGCCGAGAAAGCAGCAGAGAAGTTAAGGCTGGGTGTGTCCCTCACACTTCTCCTAATGGCTGGAAATTTCTCTTAGCCAGTAGATGAAGGACCTGTTTGGTTTTGTCTTATGCTTTTGGGGGTTTTTATCAATTATGTCAGGAGTACAGGTGTTTATGCTGTAATCTTGTAATGAGCCTAATGAATTTTCTATTTGGTTTCAGTTCTCTATCTGGCCATATTTTAGTTCTTTAATACTTTAGTTCTAATTAAGTTCTTTCAGGAACTTAATTATCTTGAAAAGTATTTTTTTAAGCAAAGCTGGCTTAAATTACCAATTCCTAGTGAGGCGGAACAAGATGCCATGCAGTGCTGCACAGAGGGTATGATTGTACAACCATTGTTTGCTCAAGAAACCATAGCAAAAACATGAAAGCTTGACAGAGCCCTGCTGTTTACTGACTGCACTGGTCTGGTTCATGTGACTAGTTCCAGGAGTGGTTTTAAATGAAGCTTACTGTATCTTTTATTTCGTACCCACATGGGGTATAATCTCCACTCCTCAAACAGGGAAATGCTGCATGTGCGATTCTGACACAGGTAATAACTTGGGGCCTTTAAAACTTTGCCACATGCAGACCAAGTTAGAGGAAATTGACTTAATTAATGTCAAGAGGATCAAGTTTGGATCTTTGATTGATTCTCCAATGTCTAAGTTATTAACTGTGCCCTGTGTTATGGGAATCTTATTCTCCCCTCTGATATTGTTCATAAGTAAGATAACAGCAGAAAGAGATTAAAAATACTGTCTGGAAGCTGCTTATAACACTGGCTGGGAGTTATCTTATTCCTTAGGATATAAACTCATCATTCCTGATACTGGATGTCTCTGAGGCTTTGCTAGGGAAGCATCCTGCCACTCAAAGAACGTAAGTAATTAGGATGAGAAATGCCAGGTCAGCTCCTCTCGTAGGAAGCAAGATGCTATTTAGGAAAAGTGCTCACATGATTTCCACATTTTTGCAGTGAGGTCCTCTTAGGCTTAATCTCACATCCTGGATAGTCTTGGGAGGGATGAACTTGGAATGAGTGCTTATGCACTGGCATCGGGGCCCTCTTTCATCTGTCTTCTCCAGGGCCTTACCTGTGGAACAAAACTCTGTTATGTCTAGGTACATGAACAGTCTCTTTATTTGCTCCCCTGAAGCAAAATGTATTCCCTTCTGTAGCCTCATTCTTGTACCTCAGACATTCTGATTTGCTGGATGCAGAGATAAAATTAACTGCATCTGCACAACACAGCAGCTGCATTTTCAGAACTGTTGGTGGGCAGGTGCATTTGAATTTAAACTAGGATTGCTAAATTTCTGCCATGATCATCTGCTCACATTCCTTATTCTTTCTTGCAAATGGGATAATTCTTGCTCTGTCATCAACCTGCCTACCAAGAATAAATTGCAAAAAGGATAAAATTGTCATCTGTAAAAGAAGAGCTGTATATAGGGGAATTTTGTTTTAATTCAAACACTTGTTAAAATCTAGAGACAAGTATATATTGTGGCATAGGAATAAATTCATTTGCAGACAGAAGCATATTTTACTCCTGGAAACATCCACAGCACCCTAACCAGTACAAATGATCCTTTTTACTTCTGAATGACAGTTTACTGAGGATGCACTTCTCTTGCAAAAAGTCATCATGGACAATGTAAGCCCACTTGCATTTGCATGTGTATGCTTACTAATTGCTTACATGAGTTTTAAGAAATAATTTTCTTACCTTCTGACCCTGCCATTGAGACCAAGCAGAGAACCAAAGTGACAGCAATAGATTTCCCATCCATTGCTGGGCACGTTTTCTTCTTGACAGAGGTCCCTCTCTGGTGCTGTTTCCCATCAGGTTTTATACCTGAAAGGTGCACTCCCAGCAGCCTGAGCAGCCTGAGAGGTGGGTTCTGCACATGCAGATTTCCTAACACATGAGAGTGTTGCATAAGAAATCCAAACCTCTGTGCAGTCCATTCAGTGGCACTTCAGACTTCCAAAACTTTTCCTGCTGTATATTTTCAATTATTCTTTAAATTGTTATCATTGTCCATCCCTTGTTGCTTGTGCTTCTTCATGGGATATTTGCTTTAGCCAACAATGCTGAGCTTGCACTTGGAAATCAATACAATATTACCAGACATCCCTCCGAGCCAAAATAAAGGGGCTTATTCCCTCCTTGGTGAATATGGGATTTCTGTTCAGCTCTTTGCATCATGCTTACATCCTTTGTGCAAAAACATTTACCCAGCATAATTACAAGAGCTTTTCATCCCAATCTTACACACTATATTTCTATATGAATCCGATGAATTTATTTAGAGTGTTTTATTAAGACAAGACACAACTAGTTTCTTTTATTCTCTCAAAGGATTTTGTCTTTTCCACTTTGGCTAAAGGGATTTAGATGCTTTATTCTGTACTGAGAAGTCTCCCTAGTCATCAAGCAGGAAATTATGAGCTTAAAATGACTGAGGCATTGTCACCAAAGTCACTTAAGCTCTTCTGATACTTTCATCTGTTCAGAATATGAAAGGAGAAAGTATCTGGCAGTAAGGGCTGTAATGATACCTGGTTAAAATAAGCACTTAGGAAGTTGTTTGTTTTTCTTTCTCACCTCGTGCATTTAGAATAATCACAGGTGTTTAAGACAGCAGATAAACACACGTCATAAGCGACTTGTACTGACAAGGAAGAGCAGCCCAGTCTGGTGAAGGTAGACACCAAGTCAGAAGAGCCACAGTCCTTCTCTTAGCAGCCTCCAAGAGCACTGAAACACATTTTTGGAAGCAAGAGGGTGGTTGTTGTGCTTCTAAGGAAGGTATTCTGTGACTGCACACAGAAGAGAGATGTGATATGTTGTCATTTCTACCCTTGGAATCACGTCTCACTGATGAGCCTAAGGAGGAAGGTGAGGATGCCCTGCCTGGGGTCCTACAAGCACAGCCATTGCTAACATTTTGGACAGAACTGATGGGAAAAGCTCTTTCTCGGCCAGGGTTCAGCTCCCAATAACTTGACTGGGATTTTGCTGGTGGCAAAGTTTATGTGTATCTGTATTACACTAAAACTGACGCCAGTCCTTTAGGATACACACATACTTTTACAGCTGTGCAGACCGAGTGGTCCTTCCCAACCTCTCCCCATTCTTGGCTGATATTTGCGACATCCTTATCTCCAAATTACATCTCTGAAAGAAGGTATATTATAAAAACCCCTCGGGATTATTTACAGGAAGGCTCAGACTTGTAAGACAAGTCCGAACAAAGCCTGTCTCCTTGAGAAACTTTGACTCCTTCCCATTCTGAGGTCTAGAAGGCTGTGCAATGCTGTGCGGTGGGACAGGGGCAAATATGGGCCAGGGAGGAAAGTTGTCCTCTTACACAAGAACTTGCTCAGACACTGCCAAAAACTCCCTTTATGTCTTGCACCATGAGCAAACATGAGCTGATTGTGCAGAATATGGAGTGGCTCCTTGTTGGAAAAGACCAAACCTAAACAAATATCAAAATGTTTGCTCAACTTTCTCATTTCTCAAGTGTTTGCTGCTTGAATTTCAACATTCCTCTGTTAATTGCTGTGCTACAGGTAGATGTGAGGCCATATAATTGGAGCTCTGTTTCTTAGGATTTCCCCTGATGCAGTCCTCCCTCCGGACTGGAATTAGAGAGGATGCTCAGTGACTCCCTTAATGCTTATCAGATTTCCCTGTTTATTTAAGATAATGAAAACCCTTGTTCATTGCCATGTTCTCAGCTGCCCTGCTGTCAGAGCACCACACTGCTATTGGCCTTGCAATTTTTGTGACTAACCAGTATTTGCTCATTACTATCTGGGAGTTTTATCGTCCAGACTTCTGAAACAATGAGTCTCACAAGAAAAGAGGAAGAAGGTAGATAACTTTCACAATTCCTCTGATTGTTAATTATCTACACTTTACAGAGGTAACAGTTTGCTGTTCTAATTTGCTTCTCCCCACAACTCAGACCCCCCCTTGCCCTTCTGGGGACCCATTATGTGATACAAACTGAAGTAAAATTCTTCCTCTTTTTTTCAGTTTTCTGTTCCAACAAAGAAATTAATAACAAACAGTATTGAAGTGAAAACATTTCAACAAGCATTTATTAGGTACATAAACAAAAAAACTTAAATAAATAAACAAATAAATAATATTATTCTATAAATAGACAAAGTGCTTTTTTTCTAGCCAAAAGATGGCATTAAAATATATATTTCTGCATTCACAACACTCATTCACAATAAATAATATCTTGAAAATGATGACACAAAACCTGATGTATCAGAATTTTGACATGTTAGTTGTGGAAGCTCCCCTCTTTAGGCAGTAGCACACTGTGAGTGGCAGTGGCCCAGGTACAGCTGAAGTTACCTTCCGTGCCTTGCTGGGGAGAAGTTGTTGCTGGTCTTTTCCTAAACTGTTGGCAAAAATGGAAGGAGTAATTTAGTGAAAGATCTGCTGGGCATGCACTGCACTGTTCCAGCTGTGTTTAGCAAAAATTATTGCAGAATCATCTCCATATTCCTTCACAAGTCCTTTTTTCTGCCTTCTTGTTGAAGTGGCAGTGGTTTCTTTCCTACATCATGAGACCTGTTTAAAAGACTAAAAGTACTGTTGTCAACAAACTAGGGAACACATATTCTAAACGCTGTGACATTGTGAAGGTAGGAGGCAGGAGGAGGTGAGCTGTCAGAAGCTGGGTGAGCATCTTCCCTATTTTTGCCTCGCTGGAAGAGTTAGGAAATTTTTCTTCTTTGTTTTAGGACACTGTCTCAGGTTTGTTGTTGGCCCTAGAAAGAAAGAAGATGGAAAAAGAAGCTATTAAAAATCAACCATACAGCAGGTAAGACTTGCTGGTGTCAGCTGAAACCCACCACTGTGCTTCTGTGCCCAAGACTCTGAAAAGCTGCGACAGAACCCAAGGGACACTGATACATCATAACATGCCCAAAAGGATTCAGTGGCAGTGAATTTCCATAGTTTGATTCTCCACCTGACAACTGGAGCCTGATTTTTCTCCCCTTTTATCTATATGCCATTAGTTTGAAAAACTGGTTGTTGCTTTCTACCAGAGAAAGCATGAGAAAATCAGTCAGTTAATGCTTGGATTTTCTGAGCAGTTGTGCTGCAAGTTTTCAAAATGTGCGTGCCTTAGGGGAGAGGAAGGGAACCTTCCCAGAGATGTGTGGCACAGTAAGGCTTCAATAGCTAATGCTATAATTAAGGCTCAAAGCAATCACAGTGTTTGTCACAATTAGAGAACACAAAAGGTAATAACTGCCCGAGGAGACAGAATTTTGGAGCACTTCACACCGTTCCTGCTTGGAAGTTCAATTAAAATACCGGTTTTCAATAAGCTGTGCTTATTGAGGAGAAGTGACTCACTTGTCCAGAATTGCCTTAATGATCAGCTTCACCCAGGGAGCAGTGGGCTCCAGGCACACTTCTCTGCCGTCCCTCAGGGTAGCTCTGCAACAGGGAAGAAAGGAAGGGAAAAGGGATCTTTAGTGGAATCCAAGACAATGTCACCTTTCTCTCATAACAGCATTCTAGGGATACACTGACATGTTCCACTTCAAACTGCATAAATTGAGGCTGTAGCCTAACATAAAGGGATCTTCTTCACTGGTTTAGTATCCTCTCATATCTGTTTGTTTGATGCATTTAACCATCTACAGGACTCTCCCTCTTTTCAAAACGACTTTTTTCCCCCAACTGGCTTTGTATGTGTCTCGGTCTTTCACTGAAGAGTTAAACCTTTCCATCTTGATTCAGAAATTGTACTGCGCAGTCCATAGGAATTTGGTTACTTACAGTAAAAGTTCTGGAATGCAACTGAAATGATTTATGTGTTAAAGGTAGTTTTTTTCATTGACTTGAGTAGAAATGTGATCATTTTCTGGACCTAGCCCTTAAAGATTGTGTTTTGATCTCTTGCTCAGCATGGCTCCATGCATTTTCACAAGCCAGTAGAATTCAGAGTTTTAGAAAGTTATTTGCTGCCCGATGAGTGCAAATTTAGGTCAGAATATTGCATGTGTTTAAAAAGTAGAGATTGGCGAAACAACACACAGTTCCCAACATATAGGACATTGTCTGCAGGAGCAGGGAATGTTGCTGTTCTGTTTTCTGAGCAGCCGCTTCTGCCAGCTGCTCACACTACTCACAGAACACTTACAGCCTCCTCGTTAAGTAATCAGGAAGCTTTTGCAAAACACTTACATGACTTCAACATTCTTGCAGTGAGGTCCACTAGGGGTGAGGTTCACGTTTTGGATGAACTTGGGATGGATGAACCTGGAATGGGTGTTTATGCACTGGCACCGGAGTTCAATGGCTGAGCGTGGCGCTACCTCACCTGGAAAACAAAAAAAGGGGGAATGTTCCACCATTTTCACAGGAAGCACAAGACGGGAGATGGGGTTTTTATCTGACAGCCTTAGGAGAGTCCTTTGCTGCACTGGTAAGACAGCACAGTGTCTCCTCATCAGCATTTGCTTTGGCCATTAGTCAGAAGGGTTTAGGAAGCGTTTCTTTACCTTGTGTTCCAGGTGCAGAGATCAGGAGCAGGATCAGGACAGCAGCCACAGTCTTGCCAATCATGATGCAAGAGCGTGTGTTCCTTGTGTGGCCTGGGCCTGGTTCTGTGGTGGAGTGAGCTCTGGCAGAGGCTGGGGTGGTAAGTGCCTGTGCTCTGGGAGCTGCCGTGTTTATATCCTGCCGGGGCCACCCGGGGCACTCGGCGTCACGGGTGGGTCATGGCCACGGAAACTCCGAACCTGCGAGATGCTGCTGTGCACTGAGTCACACGTGAGTGGGTAAGCCCCTTTCCCTTCATGACTACAGAATTGCTTCTCCTTCATAGAAAGCACTTTAGGAAGTAAAGACATGTAGAGTTGCCCTGTACTGAGATGTGTGGAGTCTGTAGAGAGTTTGTAATTTCTAGGGATAATTTTAATCTGCGCTTGTGTCCTCCTTGTGACTCTCCAACACAGGTCAAAGGCATTTGCTCTGTGATTTTCCGTCTCTGTGTCTTTGGACTTCAATTTTTCTTTTCTGTTTTAAGACATGATAGAAGTAGGAGCCAATAATTCTAGAAATTATAGGTACCACCTCTCCTTGTCCTTATATTCATGTACATTAAAAAACCACTTTTTTATATGCTGAGATAACTTTAGCAGAAATACTTACAGTATTCTTTTGATGAATTCAAATCTAGCTTCACTAAATAAGCACTGCAACTCTGTAGTACCATTGAGAACATACAGAATATGTAAATATGATATGATGAGTTGCTTTGCCTAACCTAGGGTGGATTTCATTTCTTGAGGATGACTGCTTCTTCTGAAGCAAAAACTTCTTAGTTATGTGCTGCTTTGAATTTGGGCAAAAGAAAATTCTAAAAGCTGCCTTAGGATTCTGCTTCTGAAATAAAATGAGGCACTTTTGCAAATCTAAATTTGACCATGTAAAGAGAAAATTTCTTCTGATAATGATGAAAATAAAGAAAATTGAAGATGGAATCATGAAGAATGATTAGTCAGACAAAGTCAGAGGTGTACAACCAAGTACTATAGCACAAGTTGGCCTTATTTGGATTAAACATTAAGGACTCCCATTACTGTTCCTCTGGCAGGTACTGGGGAAATCAAAGGAATAAAGTCAAAGCACAGGGCCAGATATGAACAAATGTAGGTTATTTTTCTCTGACTGATCATGAAGATCTCAGAGATGTACACATGCTAGACTGAATTCCACTGACTATTACCATATCTATCACTGTAGTTTTTAAATAGCCTTAGAGCATATGATCTGAACAGTATCTATTTCAGAGGGTCTAGAATTAAACACCTAGTTTTCCTGTCACTTTAGAGCTTACAACAAATACAGCTGGATTAGCTAACAGACAAACAGATAAACCCCTAATCACAGCCCTTGCTTGTCAGACCTGAGGTCTGCCTTGGGATTGTCAGCCACGGCAATCAGCAGATGTCTAGGAATGTGTAAGAAGAGATTAAGTGTCTTTGAGACTTATCCCTAGTAGTCTGAACCTGGTTTCATTTGCTGCCTCCTGATTCTTGCACAGGATAACAAGAAGTAGATATTGATCCTTATCCCTGATTTCCACCGGCTTCATAATTCTGTAGGCCTTTATCACGTCTCCAGGTCAATCTCCTTCTACAAAATGCTATCCTGTTGCCTGACAGCAGCACAGACTGGGTTGTTTTTTCCTAACTATGGACTTTTTATTTTCTCCTCACACACCATTTCCATGCACAGCAAGCTGTTTACAGAAATGCAAACTAGAACATCAATGGAAAAGCCTTCTGGCCTGCATACAAGGAGAAAATGGAAAGATGAATTGCATTGCCCAAGGAGTGTGGATTTTTTTTCCAAATAAATCCAAGAAACTGTTATTCCTCTTTAATTTCACTAATGATTTTCAATATCTAAAAAAAAAAGTTTTTCTTTCTGTGCTCCATAAGCAATGAAGCTTTTATCCTTTGTATTCTTTGTGCAAAACCTTCTGCCAGTTTGGTTTTAAGGAAATGTAATTTCTGCTGTCTTGGTCCAAACAGACCAGATGTTTATGGCTCTGTATATTTCTACTCACATATAAAGAAAGGGCTTAGTTGTTTTACGTTTATCAGAGACAATATAATGATTACAGCATAAAAAATCTTGATACAGAGCAGTGGGAACAACTGAGCAGTGTTCTGGAGACTTGTAATTTAGGGTGCAGGGAGCAGAGTGCTCAGGAGTGGCCTGCAAAAAAAACCTCAGAGTCGACAAAGACAAAGTCTCTCCTGTGATTACAGAGAGAAGTCAGAAGAGATGAACTCCCAGTGAAAAGGTCACATTTTACTGTAAACTGTGTCATTTGGGCCAAAGAGAGCAGCTGCTGTTCCAATCGATTTAAAAGGACTTTGTTTTGGAGACGTGAGGCCGGTGAATTCAGAGCTGCTGGAATTCAAGGTCACACACATTTTGACTGAAGAGAGCCATTGCTAAGCCTTAAATATGAGTGTCATAAATGATATCAGGTAGACTTCAGCTGTATTTATGCTTTTTTTGTCATAAGGATCATGAATACAGTTATTGAGAAGCTTCAATTTTCATGGCATGAGAGTGCCTTAACAGCTACCAAGCTGTTAAGATTTCTGAGTATCAATGCTTGTCACAGCATATGACACACAGGAATGCAGATTGTCCTGTGTCCAACTTTTGACACTGCTGTGTGGTCCAACAGTCCCTGTCCAAATCACATGGCAAACCTGTTCATGCAGGATTAGTTCAGATCAATCTGGAGGTGCTACAGTAGGCACAAGATTTAGTAATTCCACTAATCTTAATTCCACTGATGCTTCCACATCAGTTATACTATAGAAAACAAAGGGTAGGAGAGAGGCTGAGGTACCCAAGTGAAAACACTCTAGTTTCTCAGATGATTTTCTGTGTGCTTCTGCTCTTCCCTGACTTGAGTGCCCAGGAAATTTACATTTCCTTATGCTCACATGAGCAGTGAGGAATTTCTTTCCCCTGGGGGGCTCCATGCAGTGCCCTGTCTCCATTTCCCTTAATAATTGTTCACCACTATCTTTAGTAATCCTGCCTCATGCCTGGAATTTTACATCCAAACATGTAAAAGGTTATTTAAAAATTGCTGAGCAGCTGAGTCAGTCTATGTGACCTGATGGGGTTTTTTGAAAGACTGTTATGTTCCACAGGAAAGGTAGTCCTCTTTCACTCTAGATTTCCTTTGGGCAAATCCTTCCTCCTAATTTCTTACACTTCTGTGACTCTGTGTGCAAAATCCCTTCATGTTTTTGATCTTCAATAGGAAAATACCTCAACTTCTTTGTGGGTTTTTTTCCTGGCAGCTGGGGTCTTTAATGTCATCTGTGTTTTGGCGGTGAGATGGTCTCTACTGTGAACCCTTCCTGAGGCAAGTTGGCTGACTTGAGAGGGCCAAACAGAGAATTACTTACAGTTACAAATGCCATAATTCCATGTCTTTCCCCCTACTATTCCTTAATTAAATATCAATAAACTCCCCAAGATTTTAAGTTTGCCAAGTTTCACACTGAATTACTTTTACATGAAAAACAGAGAATAAAGGGCTGTAATTAGAAATGTAACCACGAGATTCACTTTTAGTATCTGTCTTCTGATGAGCTTCTGTAATGTCTCATCAGTCCAGGCCAAAAATATTGATTCTTTGTTGTTTAGTTAGCGTGCAATTCTGCAAGCCTAACTTGTTTTGCTGAGCCCTCCATCTCAGGAGAGGCCTGCTGAAATTTGCGTGGCTGCCTCCTCCCCACTCCCTGAAACTGCATGTGTTTGATTTTTACCCTCATTTTAAAAAATGGAAACAGCATTTGTTCATTTTTTGAAGTGCTGGGTATGGAGTGGAGGGTCTTTGCCAAATCAGTCCTGCACTGGGCAGGTGTTACAAAGTGCTGTGCAAGTGGTTTAGGAAAGAATTATTAATTAGTCATAAAATTGCACAGTCTTCTGAGAATAAGGATGAGAGGCAGAGCTCTGCTGAACCACAGCTCTACTTCCTCACAGCACAGGAGATAATGATCCCTGTTCCTGTATTTTCCGTGCAGCCTGTGATTCTTGCTGCAGAGAAGCACAGTTGCAACATCTCTGCTGCTGAACGCTTTTTTCCACCTGCCCTGCTGATGAGATCTCTGGTTCAGGGGCAGGAGAAGCACTTTGGAGTTCTGTCTCGGGAGCACACGGCATGTGAATATTCCTGCTGCACAAGCAGGCGCTAAAGGAATACACAATTATATCACACACCTAAACCCATTGCTAGCACTTCTTTCTCCCTCTCCTGAAGTTTCTGTTAGCCAGCTTGATTTCCCAGTGTTCATCCTGCTGGCTCTTTGGGTCCTAGAGCTGTGCATTTAATACTCCACACTTGCAGCTGTACATCTCAAATTCACTAATGGCGATGCTGAGCTTTGGTTCAGCAGTCCTTGAGCTTCCAGCAGAATATTTCTGGTTGACTCAGAATTTGGGTCACATTTTTCAGCAGTTTGAAGGAGTCCAGAATTGCAGTCCTTCCTTTCTGTGCCCTTTAGCAGATTTACAATACAACAAAAGCCATTTACTAATTGAGTTTGATGGAAAATATCTGTCTTTGTGTATTCCTGGGTTTTCCCCATGTATGTAGTAACTGCATAGGAAATGAAATCATCTCCAGNAAAAAAAAAAAAGGAAATGGACAGGATATTGAAACATTGTCAGGGTGCTCAGGTTACTCAGCATGCAGCGACTTTTTCAAAGAACAAAAGAGATCTGTTTAATTGCATTAGTTGCATTTTAAAGAAAAAAACTAATTGCAGTAGGATTACTCAGGGATTTTCCAGTATTGCAACTGGTATCACCATCTACTGTCTTTACTATTAGATAGATACCTTTTTTCATTAATCATCATATGTAACCTATTACAGTGCATGAACAAAAGAGTTACTCAGAAAAATATTTTATTCAGTGTGACAAAGGCAAGACCCCCAGGACTGAGCAGAAAGAGTAGTTGAGAATAGGGAAAGGACGGGAGAAGATATTTGGGAGTAGCACTCGTTTATACTCCCTCCATTACTCCCCAGCCTCCTCTTTGCCTGCCTGTATCCACACAGCTGTCCCAAAAGTAGAAGCTTGTGTTCTGGGGTTTGCTGTTTGGGGGAGAAGGATAAAATAATGACAGTTTTTCCAAAGATACAGAATTTTCAAGAATTTAAGCAAAGCAGAATTAACAAACCTATGCTACAGTGCTTGGGCATTGCAATTCTAATCACCTCCTTACTGGTGTAAATCAGGAATAAATTAAAGTCTATGAAGTCATGCTTCAGCACTGGATGTAGATCTGAGGGGAAAATTCTGAGGCACTGAGATGGTGCAGAGCACAATAGTTATGAGGAGACAAAGAGGGTGCATTGGCCTCAAATTCCAACATCTACTTTCCCTGCTTGGGCACACTGTGCTGGAAGGTAATGATTTTCAGGGAAATCAAACTGATTTTTCTTGTCACTGGATTTTCCTCTCATTCATTTCATGTGGTTTCTTTCCTATATGAAATTGAAAACCCCACTGAATAATTTACACTATATTGATTTGTTGGGAATTCCTGCCATAGGGAACTTCCTTTAACTCCAGTGAATTTTGTAACGCTGATCATGAGTTAGCAGCAGGTCAAACAAATGCTTCAGGCATGACTTGTTTGCCTTCTCCCATTCCTCACAGGTAAGTAACAGCAAACCAGAATACTTGTGTGACAGGGAGAGTTTGGGAACTTGCAACTTGGATTATTCCAAGCACTCACAAGTAGCTCTCTAGATTTTTAAAGGCCCGGTGGTACAAAGACAGAATTCATACTGTTTTAAGCCTCCATAGATTGCCTGTAGAATTACAGCACTTTTGGAAAGCAACACTATGTGTGTATAAACTATCTCAGATTTTGGGAGCTGGAAATTTAAAATACCATTGTTCAGCAGTGTAAATCTCTGCCTAAATCTCTTGGTATTTATACACTGAATCATATCTCCTCTGTACACTAACATCCTAGTGCATTTGCAATTCACCCTGCTGCTTTGGGGGAAAAGGATGAAGCTAATCTTCAACTCTTCAAAGGAAACTGGCTGGACAGTTTAAAGTAGTGATTTCTAATTGCCTTCTACCCAGATCAAACTTCTTCATCAGAAGTAGATCCTATCTCTGTATGACTGACTTATGTCTCTGGGCCTGATGCTTACCAAACCACCATCAACCGAGATCTGAGCTGGCTTGGACAGTAACTTTTAGAACGGCAAGTGTGTTTACACCTTTAGCAATTCCTAAGGTGTATTCTGAACTTTGAAAAGTTCTACTCTCCTTCTGCCATTCCCACCCTACCTTCTCTTCAGTATTAGGGTTCAGCATTTGTTATTTCTGGGCTTGGATTCTCTTTGCACTAAAGGCATATTCTCCTCTTCATTTTAGGAAAAGTATCTGTCATTTGGACTCAATGAAAGGTGGAAATTACTCTGGTATGTCACTGTTTCTCCTACTTTCAGCACAGAGCTAATTTCTTCTTATAGGAAGTAATGTGATCAGAACCCAGGAACTGACCCACTTTTATTTAGCATGAACAACTGTTTGTGCTAAATAAACAACTGTGTTGCTGTGTGACACAGAACATTAGTGGTCGATACCAAACTCACACATCTGAATATTTAACGTAGATTATGGATTTAAACCTACAGCAGGGAGTTTGATTTTCCCCAGCACCTTTTTCCCGAAGGTCTGACAATACCTGTTTGTTAGGTCCAACCAGTTGAGGTATCCAGTCCCAGCACAGTTAATCAGGAAGCTCTCCATTATGAGTGCAGGGCATGGAGCCGAATGTTTAATCACTCGCAGAAAACCATATCCCTTCCCCATTCCTCTAAAGTGTGATAACCACCAGAGAGCTTGGAAATTGCTAAGAGACATTATGGGCTTTGATTCCAGCCATTGTTTTATCATTTTCGTTTCTGAAGTGGGATGTGTGACTGCATGCCAGCTGGCAGTCAATCACATGTATTCTTCAGAGGACATTTCTGTTTCTCTTGCAAAATCTCATTATTTTGGCAATTTTAGAGGACAGAAACTTCTTGGCTACTAACATGTCCTCCAGAAAAGTTTCTCATAAACTGTCAGAGAGTAAATATGAAACGCAAGACACCTAGGAGCATTTCTTCTTGGTTAGACTTCATGCTTCGTCTACTTTTTTGCTTATATGAGGTTTCAAAGATTCTCTCCTGAAAAGAAAAACATTTTCCCCATGTATTCTAGTTTTACTGTTCTACTTGAGGCATTTGTCCGAGTTCAGTTCCACCAAATCCAGTAAGATTCTCACAGCACATTGACACGGCAGCTCCAACTCTTCTGTTGCACAGGAGCTTTATTGTTACTCTTGTGCTGAGTGCACCTTCGGTGCTGATTGCACACAAAATGTGTTGAATGACAAAAAAAAAAGTCTGCATGAGCACAGCAGGCCTAGGAAGCTCCTACAGCTGGGACACAAACAGTTTTCAGGCAATTGTGTATTAAACAGCAACTACCGGGTCTGTAGCAGTGGTGGTGCACAATTATTAGTACATAAGGATTTGGTTTGCACTTTAGCGAGAGTGATGTGACAGTGGTTTTGATCAAAGAACAGTTGCTAAACTGCGTTTTGAAAACAATTTCCTTCCAGCTGATGTTGCAAGATGAGCAGGATGTTCACTTGTTGACTTGAACGTCACTGCTCACCTTTCACACGTTCCTGAAGTACATTATAGAGATGTGGGAAAGGGAATAGCTACAGGTCATGTTTGAACTTGCAGCCTTTCTTATAACCTTTGAATAATAAAGCTTCAGTTTTAAGGTATAGAATTGGACAGGAAGCAGAAAATTAGTTCTGGAGTGTGTTTGTGCAACCTCATTGAATTTTTTTGTCTCTTATGTCCACTTTCAAGATAGCCTCCATTTATCGACCTTCAAAGCCCTGAAATAGACACTCAGAATGAAAAATCTGCTGTATTCTTTGTTGCTCTGGTGTAAACAATCTTGCCATGATGGATAGTCAGATCCTGTCCAAAGCTTTCTGTCACAGTAGAATTTTTCATTATGTACTTTCTGGATTGGGTGTTTTGTGATCCCTGTTTACAAAGTTGTGTGTCATGGTCTGAACTCATCCCAGAGCACTCTGAAAGTAATGCTTATAATTCTGTATAAGCCACTGCATGTCCTATCCTTTTCAGCCCATTCCAAAAGGAAATGCCAAACATCATGGTAATAAGAAATTCCATGGTAATAAGAAATTCCAGATGAAAAGCATGTGTCTGGAGCAGAAGGCATAAGAGTAAAACAATTTGGTTTTTAAACCCATTTTTGATTAAGTATGTGATTTTTTGACAGTAAGAAACTTAAGCCAAGTAGCAGAAGTTCACACAACTAATTGGCTCCCTTCTGAAAATACCAAAAATCACATTTTGTTCTTTAAGCAGAACTTAAAGGAAAATTATGTTACACCTTTATTAGTTCCTTGGAGTCCGCCTGTCTTTATTTCTTCTCTGAATCAAAGATAGTTCCCAATCTACAGCTATTGTGCTGCTTTACTATGTTTTCGACAGATTAACCCAGAAAGGAATAGTGGTTCTCCTTAATATGCAGTCAAAGTGGATTTTCAGTGGAGGACTTTTGGGACTGACTTTGAGACCTGGGAATAGGATGGGCTGAGATTTCTGAAGTGCTTGTCGTTACAGACAGGTTTATTTTGTTTCAATGCTGATCATTCTGCTTTTAGGATGATTCTTCTTTTTATGAGGGGGCCTATTTTATAATTTGTCTCTAGGACATTGGTGGTGAAACAACTGAGGAGATGGTGCAAAAGCTGCACTGCAAAGGTGGGAAGAAGAGGCCAGGACTGGAAAAGAAATAAAAACATCTGAGTGGCTTCCCCAGAGCTGCATTTCTCAATTAGTGTAACAGTACAGCCTGGAAAATTATTTACTGTGATCCATTGCATGAAGCATCAGAGACACTGTATGAGCTGGCAGAAAACATCTGAAGAATTAGTGGCAATGGATCTACAGCCTTTACAAACCAAGACACCATGAATTTAAATTGTACAACACAATGGAATTTCAAGGCATAATGCAATTTTTATCACAGAACTAGCCTTACTAATATGTAGGTCACCTTGTTTCATGACAAGTTCAGTCACATTTGCTCTTCCTGCTAACAGCAATGGGTGTAAATTAAAGAAGTGCTGGATATCTCTGATAACATGCTAGATCCATGAACCTCAGCAGCAGCCAGTGAGGGTATGAAGCACTCATGCTGCTCAGGAAGCAGTCAGACCATACCGGGATGATTTCCAGGGCACATCTTCTATCCCAGCTGGAGCACTGCAGCTAGAGCATGGTGCTGCATGCGGCTGTGGTGGTGTGGAGGGAGAGCAAGCAGGCTGGAAGCACAGGAGCTGTTGTTGTCAAGGGAATTGCAAAAGGCCAGCTAAATGCACCTTTGCTGTTTTTCAGGGCCTCGTCCTCAAACCCGTGAACCAACCATCATCCATTTCAAAGTGATTCATTGCTGGGACATCCAAAGGTCATTTTCATGTCATTCCTGTTCTTGGAAGCAGGAACATGGTAATGAGTTCCAGCAAGACAATCAAATCTTCCCCTCATCATGTTGCAACGTCCTGGTATTGCGGTGTCACACCGGGAGCCCTGTGTGCGCTGTCACCTCTGCACTGATGCACGTACAAAGGGACAGCAGCATTTTGAAAGAGCCATGGTGATCTCTCTCCCAGGAGAGCAGGCCATCATCCTGCCTGGGAGCAGGAATTTTCTCTAAGGCTCAACCCAAGGATATGAAATCACTTTGTGTCTATTTTAGGCTAGAAAATGCCTATTTTCTAGCTAGTGTTACCTGGTATGGAATGGGATGCTAACTTTCCATATGCAGGTTAACAGTCTGGGCATTCAAATTTCAAGTTGTACCACTGCATAAATGGCCTGATTTTCTCATTTTTCAATTACAGTTGAGGTTGTTGCGTATCTGGGAAAGCAATAAGCAAGAGAATTTAAGTATTTCACTTTCCAAGTGTGCCTGTGAAAGCATGGACCCATTAGGAATTTTCAGCTTTAGGCAAGTCCATTGTAAAAGAAAATTATAAAGGGCTACCCTGGACAAATTTGGCAAGTAAAGTATATTTATTGCATGTACGTGATTTGGGAAATGGATCGATTCAGAGAAAAGACATGCCTAAAGTGCTAACTTGGAACCACGGAGATTTCAGTGCAGCTCTTGGGTTTGGAGCAGAGGTTTGTTACTATCTGGGATAGTTGATTAAACCAGGATTTGCCAAGTCCTCATCAAAGATGAGACTGCCATCCTCAAAGGTTCTGCCAGAGCAAATTAATTAATGCTGAAGATTGAAGTTTTATTTCATTGTGCTTGACTTCTCCTCAACACAATTATGTGGCTGCACAGATTGAAGGTGCCTGTCTCCCAGGAGATGAGTTAGAGTTACTGAGGCTTTCAGAATCATTTCTAGAGGTTCAGAAAAAGAAACACTAAAATATACTGTGTGGAGAAAAGTTAGTGGCCTTGAGAACTCCATTATTTATTTTAATATTTATATACATACATATGCATTAAAACAAACAAAGAAAAAGGAGCAAAGGATTGCCACGGATTACATGGATTAAATAAGGAGTTGGCATAATTCTCAAACACAAGTTGTTCAGACCTCGGACATTGTAAGTGATACTGGGTTTTCTTTCTTTCAAAAGTATGGTTTGGGAGTTACCAAGCATACTTGGAAGTATTGATTTAGAAGACCTTTGAAAGAAACATCAATTTTATTCTGTATGTTTTGTGTGAAATGAAACAATACAAATTATGTGTACATAATCTTATCTTTAATGTTTCAGGCACTTTAACCCTTTAAAAAGAAATCATGTAAATCTGTTTACTCAGAAAAACAGTGTCTTGCTTTCTTTGTTTCTGAGACAGATCTGCCTTATAACCCTTTGGAAAGGATTCAAGCAATATATTTCACCCTCAACACATTTCATAAACAAATAAACTATCACAGGAAAATGGATTTGAGGTGGATTATCATTTCATTCCACACCTTAGAGCCAGAAATACAGCCACCAGTGACACACTGGTTTCAATGCAACCCATTTTGTTTTCATAGTAGTGCCTGTTACAGACACCACCTGAACGCTGAACTTCCTGCTAGAAGCTAACACCAGTATCAGTCCTTTAATGAAGGATTTGGATGATTTATTTCTCTTCTCTTCTGCATTATTTGATCTAACACATTGTTGAGGATTGCAAGGGTCTTATTCACCCCACTGAAGTCACTGAGGTGATTTCCCTGTCCCACTTTCCTCTTCTGTAATCTGATAATTTCCCTCCTGTCTCACATGCATTAACAAGATCCCTGAAGTAAAAAGCACTATCGAGACTTCCTGTTGACATGTGATGCATTCCTTTCTTGTGGGCATCATTCACTATTCTTTGGGCTTCAAAGGTTTAATGGTTCTGTTTCGGAAAGCGTGAAAGAGGTGAATATACTAAGCATCTGATAATTTAATGTTCATGAGAGTCCATGGGAATATTTCACTTTAAAAGGTCCAGGATGAAGCATTAGATGACCAGACACCAGTAAGAAGGGGATGCTATTGCAGGTACCAACTGAGAACATTGCTACTTACAGCAGAACTGAATTCACAGCATCCACTTGAAAGCATCTTTATGTGTCTCCCCTGCTCTTACATGAATCACAGTATTTAATTTTTTCCACATTTATTTTCAATTGATTTTACACCTTCAGTGAGAGAGCACCCAGGAAATACTGTGACCAGGAGTCAGTGCTCAAGTCTGTAGTGAGTGGGCAAGTTCCAGCAGGTGGGTATTGGGGCCCAGAAAGGACCAGCTGCTCCCTAAGGGACCAGGAGCCAGGCACCTCCGTGTCCTGGTCCTTCCCATAGAACCTGAGCAAGGAGATCCTGGCAGGCCCAGAGAACACAGCCAGGTTCAGCCAAGGGCCTGCATCACCAGGAAAGCTCAGGGCAATGGGGCAAGTCCCAGGTCTAGCCAGAAAGCAAAGCGACAGGTCAGCCACCTGGATCAGTGCCATCCACGGCCAGGCAAACTCGAAACTGAGGCTGAATCCAACATGAGGACAACAAAGTTCAAAAACAGGAAAATTGCCAAAGCCCGAGCTTAAATGGGCTTCTGGGCCCGTGGGCAAGAGGGGATGCATGGAGAGGTCCCAGGACTATGAAGGTAAATTTCTAGAGGAGTTTAAGGAGTCATTAAAGGATTTAGCTGGAAATACTGAAGGAAGAAAAGACTCAACTGACTTTCTTCCTTCAGCTTCCTTCAGCTACAGACTGCAAACAAGTTTCAGCTTGTGATACCTTCTGTGGATTTCTGCATGTCTGATTTTTTCCTAAATGTTCTGAACAGAAATAAAACTTAAACCTAAATAATTTCTGAGCAGCAAAGGTAAAATACAGAAGTTTTCCTTCAAGTTACAGAACAGCAGAAAACCCTTTTCTGAATTTCTTGCCCTTCCATCTTTAAATGACAGCTGAGCTTTAGAGACATATCCATGATTTTTTTCTTTTTTAATTGTCTCCAGTACATACCTCAATGTAAACAGGCCTTTACTACTTTCCTGTGTAAGCTTCCTTGCCCAGTGTCATACTCTGGACAATTTTAAATCACATGTGCTTGCTCTAGGCCTGATCTTCTGTCCCTTGGCAGTGGTGGCAGAAATTTACTAGTGTGCTTCTTGGTCCAGTTGTTGATTGCAGCTGCTTTTGGTTTTCCTGAAGGCCTGGATGTGGTGTGATTTTTCAGAGTGAACCTTCTCTTCTTTTCGTAAGCCAGGTATATTTGAATCTCAGGTACTCAAAGTCGTGTCAGCATTTGGAAAAATCCTTGTCCATGGATTTCACTGTTCCTTAGGTTTTTAATATTAATACTTCAGTCACTAATGGGGAAGTTTTAGACTAAATTTATTCATGTTCTCAAGTGAGAGATGTTATAGAGAGGCAGCTCTTTACTATTAGTAGTTACTGCACATTTTTCCCTGGGGAATTGCTTTTATTACCATAGCAAAAAAAAGAACGAAGAAGTAGTTCCTCCTGACATCACACGCTGTGAGATTAAATGTTTTCCCATACATTTTGGTCTGGTATTTATTTTTGAACAAGGTACAATACAATAGCAGGGCACATTGATAGCAACCAGAAGTGTTGTCAGTGAAATGCATGAAACATAAAAACACCTGAAATAAAACGGTTGCATCTTGTAGAGGCTTTGAACTGCACATTTCAAACCTTTCCCATTTATGTTCAGGTTCTGCCGCAACACTGTCCAAACATGGACTTGGACTGTGTTCTGGAGGATTGCTTTTCACAGAAATAGAACAGATTTATGCCCATGTGACTTTCAGAAATTATGACGAAGAGAAAGAGATTAATTTCTGAAGTTACACTGGAGGTAACTTGCAGCAGCAAGTCCCTGCGTGCTCATACAAACCACCCAGGAAATAGCAAGCTGCTGACTGCCTAACTGAGCCTTTTCTCTTGAAGACAAGTGCTGCGTTGTGTTGTCAGTTTATTTTGAGGTTTGTGCTTGTAAGTTTTTGCTGTGTCAGTTTCAGACACGTCAGCCTGAACCCAGAAATTGTCAGGTTATCCTGGTTGGTCATAACTGGTCAGAGGCTTAGTTTTTAATGAGGTGCCATTCAGCAGACAAGGTGGTGTCCAACAGACAGGGAGAGCACCAGCTGGGGTAGAAAACAGTATCTACACTTCCTGCAGGTGACCCAGTGCTGGTATGCCTCCAAATACCAATATTTCAAACATTTTAGATCCAGTTTAGAGGATCCCTGTTTATGTGATGGCAGTGTTTGATGGGAGAGGACACCGTTTCCTGTCTAGGAACTCATAAATCTGCAAGCTAAAAGAAAGGATATCTTCCTGTTCACAGCAAGGGCAGAAGTAGCATCTTGCCCTCAGGACAAAACAGGCTACACTGACCATGTCCATGTCTTGTTTTGCCCAGAACTCAGCATTTTTTGGCGCAGATTTTTTGCTTTAATAGTATTTGGCTTTTCTAGGAATATTGGGATTTCTTTTTGCAAGTGTTTCTTTAACAGCTTCAACCAAGTAGGAGCCTGTAGTATGGCATTGTCCAGGACCACTTATCTTTCCTGTCATTGAACCATTGCAGCATTTGTAACCAAAACCGAATCTTTTATGCCCCTTTCCGTGCCCTTATTTCTTGTGCAGGAAGATGTACCAATAACCCTGAGGATGGACTCCTTTTCTATGTTTCCCATCCACTCCTTCAGCTTCACTTTGGCAGGGAAACACTGGTACGGGTGTTCACCGTGCGCCACGCAGCGTGTGGAGCGCAGCTGTTCCTCCGTCCGTCCTTCTCTGCTCTGCCGCGGGTCGCCGCAGGAAGGACAGCGCAAAGAAATGCAACAACAGTGCTTCTGAGGGCGGGCTAGTCGGGAAGCCACGTTCTCCCCCGCGTGTGTTCGAGCGAGGAGGTGTGCGGCAGACCCGTAAGGCAGCGGTATTCACTCTGCGAACACCTTTTCCCCGGGAACACCGCGTCCGGCGGGTGAGCAGCACCACCTCGTGTCCGCGTCCGGTACCGCACACCGGGAGCAGCGCGGCTCATCCGCGGGTGAGCAGCACCACCTCGTGTCCGCGTCCGGTACCGCAGCCCCGGCCGCGGCACAGACATTCCGGCACCCGAGCCCAAATCTGCCCGCCTGGCTGTCCTGTCACGCACACCGAGCTCACGCCACCCGAGCTGTGTACGTACTTACGTACCAGAAGGTTTTGCTCTCACGTAGGAGCTACCTCTGGCACTTACTGCTCTACGCGGTTCATGTTTCTACGATAATTTAGGCATAACATTTCATGCCTGGACCTGTGTCCATTTCTGCACCTGTTAGAACCTGTGCTCTCTGCACGGACCAGGGTGAGCACAGCTTCCAAGTAACAATCCTAAAGACACAGCTTTTTAGCTGATTGACCATCCTCTTTTTGGAGATGGGCTCTGTCACCCAGCATCCTGTGGTTTCCTGTGTGCTTTTTAAAAGCTAGGACAACATCATCTCAGAGAATGAATCTGCATTCCCAGTGCATTCAGATTCTTCACTTGTAAGGACATGTGTACTGGCTAGAATCAAGGTTTTGCCCATGGGGCTGACAATGACAGTTTCAGACAGATCAAATTCCAAATTAGAAGACACACCCTCCAAACAACAGCACAGGGAAGAATCTTTCCAGAATTTCAGCATCTCCGAAACAGCTATTGACTTGTTTATAATGCCTTACACAGGCACAGGCAGAGCTTGTAGTCCAAATCAGATAGTGCTTTGATATTCCATTATGTTCCATGGGCCTCTCATCTGGATTCATTTTTCCAAAGCACTTCTACACCAGAAAGACATTCAGTTGTCCTCAACAAAGTTTTAATTCCCAAAAACCCAGCATAGTTTGGTAAAAGTGTATGCCAAGCTTGAAAGAGGGTTTGACCCTTCAAATCAAAGATAATATTGTTTCCTCCAATGCTACTGAAATGCCACCACCTCTGCCCTGGAGGAGACATATAAATGCCACCAGAAGCTCTAGGACCCTAGGAACTTGGGCCTTGAATATCTGAATCAAAAGAAAAATCTGATCCACACAATCAGACACTTGGGAGAAGGATATAAATGGGATGCAGTAAGTATATAAATGAATTTATTCTTGGTAAAATGTGCTCAACGGCACACTGCTCCAAGGTGTTATTTGATAAGGGAAAAGCAGAATTATGGAAGACCAGGAGTGACACAGAGCAGGCAACTGCAGTGTCTGCGAGGTGATTTCCAGTGAGAAGACTGAGCTGAGGAGTGTCTGTGTCAAAGCATGAACTTCCTTAGAGAGGAGTCACAATGGTCCCCTCAACACACCCTGCTCGGGGCAGAACCTCAATGAGTCATCCTGATCTGTTCTGCTTTGCACTTTCTCTTCCCAGTGCCCTCTGGACTCATGTTTTCAGGACCAAATTGATAAATAAGTGCCATGGATGCTTTTAGATCATCTGCTCTACTGCCTGTATAGATCTCTAATGCACAGATATTACAGAGTTCTCTCCGTGAATAATTTTTCTAATGCTTCAGGGCTGTTGCTTTCCAATATTCACTACATGGACACTTTTTAGGTTTCAGCTGTGGCTGGTTTCACAGCTTCCGGGCAGTCTGAGGTGTCAGTGGAGGGATTTGTGCCCAGCAGCACACAGTGCAGAGGCCGGGCACACGATGTGAAGAATGCCTGCAGTGCAGAGGGGCTGTGAGTGCAGGAGCGTGGGCTGCGCAGGCACACTGCTGCTGCCTGCATCCCCCAGGGCCCACCAGCCGCTGATCCCCTGCTGCACAGTCAGGGCTAAACACTCTTTTATTGCACCACTTGTTACAAATGTAAGAGTCTCTGACACTTATTCCAGTGTGTTTTGCAGGGACAAACTGTCCTCTTGTCTGTACAGGAGAAGCTTTGATATGTACAACACTTTTCAGATTGAAAATGCGTATTGATACCTAATCTATGGAAGTATCAGGACAAAATGACAGGTTATTTCTCAAGGATGTCCCAGCTGTAGCAAGTGAGTCTGCCTTTCCAGGAATGATGGTAACAATTTCAGTTCAGGATTAAGATCTGATCCTTCTCTAGAAAGTGACTGTTCAATTGGAGGGAGTTCTAGACAGACATTTTTTAAAGAAATTGAAAATAGGAGACAGTCCACATGATGACTCACCTGCCTTAAGAAAAAATGGAAGAAAAGTCATTGTAAATGGGAAAAGGGAGTCAGAGGCTACAGCCACATGGCCTCAGCTGGTCCTTTCAGAGGAGTGACTGAGCATGAAAGGATCCTGTAAGGCATTGGTGGATGTTTCTTGTGTGGGGATTGGGAGGGTCTTGATAGCAGCTGTCAAAAGTAAGGGAGACCAAGGGGTTTGTGTCTTGAAGACAGAATAATCCAGATATATAGCATGAGGTACAGAAAAGAAGGGGAAAAATTATGTTTTATGGACTTAAGAAAAATGCACACCTGAAAACCCTGAATGCGGCCAAGTCACAGTTTTTAAGTGCTGTGGAAGGTGGCTGGGTGTGATGAGGTGGTGATTTTACTCCTGGCTGAGCTCTAAAGGGAGTGGCAAGCTGTATTACTGTAACTCTTTGGGACAGGGCAGTCCCCGCTGGTCCTGCCCTCGATGATATTTTATATCTCCAGGCGGTAAAAATCCTTGTGTGCCTCTATGAGTCCTGTAATATTAAATGGATTACTTCATGGGTGTGGATAAGCAAGGACAGCCACGAGGCATGACTAAAAGTGTTTCAGATGCGTAGGACGGACCTGCCCATCCAGCAGTGGCTCATGAGGATAACAACAGTGAGACCTGCAAGCTGCTTTCCATGCAGGCAAAGGTCACTGTTGTTTGGTAAGTTCCAACTCTTGATGCGATATTTAAACCCATAGCCTTTAGTACGTGTGCTGCTGCTAACTTCAGCTCTGCTTCTTTTCTATTGCTTAAAAACTCGTGGCCCTCGAATCCCCCAAATGGCGTGTGTGAGGGATTATGGCCTATGACAGGGCATAAGCCTTTGTGTGCACTGCCTGTGTCATTATCTGAGCTGGTATCTGTTGCCCGGTTTCTGGTTTCTGTGCTTATCAGTTGTGGCTCCAGACCACGTCCTGGCACACAAGCATTGCTGTTGGCACTTGGATGTGATGACAGAAAATAATCTTGCTAAGGAGTGGGAGGGCCTTTACAGCCTAAATTCAGGTTTTAATTCCCTGATTTGTTCCTATGATCATGCCCACCCTCTGGTAGCATTTGTAATGAGAATGAAATAATCGATCACTTGTTTTTTAAGTTAAATTCAGGTCTTTTCACAGGAGGCTCTCCTTTTGCATTAGAGTAGCTAGCTCAGAAAATCCTGGAAGAATTTTCTGTTTGGCATTAATGAATTGTCTAGAAATAGGTGTTTGCAAACAGGATTAGGGATTTTCCTTCTTACTATAAAACAAAGGAATATTTTGTGTTTATCCAAGTCCTTCCACTGAAGTGCAGCACGTGTGTGTGATGATGCCATGGCAGCCTGCTTACTGTGATTGTCTACTACAAAAATAGAACAGGAATCTCAGTTTTGCCCATTAGAGGTTCTCTCCTATCTCTAGCAGTGTGTTTGTTAATGATTTCAGGCCAAGTTATGAAGTAGCTCGACTCCAACTTCCAATTACTTATTAACCTAAAATTACTTAGTTATTAGTTATTCAAGGAGCAGAAGTGTAAAACAGTCTGTAAAGGCTACAGGATCATCACATTCCTTGCCTGTTCTAAAGAAATTATTATTACCCTTTCACTGAAGAGGTGAAATAGCATTGCCAAGCTGTGACTTGTTCATAGATTTCCAGGGCATGCAAACTATTCTGATTATGAAAGATGAAAAAATAATTGTCTCTGTGCATTGATTATTTAATTTCTATGAAAGGGATCAAAGCCTTCCGTTTCTTGGAGTTGACAGTAAAGCAGTTCCTGCTCTGTGGCCCTGAAGACCTGTTTCCCCTCTCCATACCTGTTCCCAGCCTGCACTGACCAGTCCTTCCCAAGTACTCACCAGGTAATTTTGTGTGACTCAGATGAGGTCAAAGCTTTTCCATTGGTAGGAAGAGTTCAAGGGTGAGAGACAAAACTAGAAACAAGTCAGAGCCACGTTGCCCAGGCCAAGGTAAGGACCAACACCTGGTTTAACTGGAAATGGGAACTGTAGTTTTTTATTACAATTAGAGGTTTCATGACTTTATTGTATTAATTTCTTGCTGAGACATCTTTTCATGAATCTAAGTATTTAAGCACTGGGTTTTCAAAACTTGGTTATAAACATAAAAAAAAAAAAAAGGGAAAAAGCTATCCCTAGAAACTTGAGGTTTTGTTTGCTTTTTAAGTTGAAAAGTTTGGGGTCAGGATGAAGCCTGATTTATCCTTGGAGGGGGGAGGTTACCATCACCTTTTCCTTTTTTGAGTCAATAGTGTGGTCTTCAGTCATAAAAATACTTGGGTGTCTCCTGGGGCCCAACAGCTTCACGGTGTGAGAGTCCAGCAGGGTGGCAGAATCGTCAAAAACAGATATTTGACATTATCTTGGGTTAGAGACTTGAAGGTGTCAGGTTGCTATTGCTCTCTGCTCCAGCTCTCTGATCCCAGAGCACCAGGCAGGGTGCTCAAGTATTTGAAGCTGGGACAGGAAAAGCCAGACTTCTGGTTTTACAGCAATTGGGAAGCTGTGTGGATTTGTGCTAAACTGTCCCAGTTGAGATGGAGCAGCTCCAGGGATTGAGCTTTAAATGAAGCTCCAAGCCCCAGCACGGAGCTTCTATGCTGCTATGAACTGAGTGAAAAAAGCCTGGCATGTTGCTTCCCTCCTGTTCTGAGTGATTGTCAATGCTGTAAATACCAATTAAATCCTTGTGTCAATATTTTCAAGGTGCAAAGCCAGAAACTGCAACACAAATTTTAATCCCAAATACCAGGCTTACTGTGGTGTGTGTTTAGCAGTGTGTCCATCTCTGGAGAGAAGCATACCACAGCATAGGATGTGATCAGGAATCAAATATTTGAGTATTTGAGTCTGTTCTGCCTCTCCCTAACATCAAATTGTATAAAGCAAAAGTAACTTGATATAGGTCCATGCACTAAGATGGGTGTGAAGGCAAATTCAGGTTTGGCGTTTTTCATACTCTTCTCTGTGGCTCAATAACTCCTTTTGGGGTTTTGGGGTTAATCTGGCGAATTAATTATTTGCTGGAAACAGACGGGCAAACAGTAGGAACTAGGAAGGTGTGTCTTGGTTCAATTCTTTTTCCTAGCTTGAGCATCTGCTTGGGCAATTTATTGCTGAGCAATTAAAGTAAGAGGCAATGCTTTCCTTGTTACAGATGCAGCTCTTGCCCAGTAATATCCATAAGGGTATTACACAGCTCAGCAGAAAGAACTGTGTGGGGTTAAGGGATCAAGCTGTGCTGTCACAATTTGTCATAATGTTCTATATATACGTACACTGGGGCACGATCTGATGGATTGTACCAGTTATTCCCCCAAACACTGAAGATGGGCATGTATTTGAGGGAAAGCACGCTTTATCCGATGGATTGGAAAACAGAAGAGGTTAAAGCCTAACAAGTGCTCGGGGCACAGGATGTTTCACGGCGTGTCACCCGATGATTCCAGGGAGCCGGCAGGTTGCCTCCCCTCGTAAAGTTAGTGATTAAAGCGTTAACCGGAGCCTCCTGGAGGTGGAACCGTGGCTAAGGGCGGGCTCCTGTCAGCGCCTGGAGAAAGGAGAGTGGTAGGTAAGCGTTCCCGTCGTTCACCGAGGTGCGGGGAGTGTCCTGGGCTTCAAGCATTCCCAGTTTGTTAAGCAAAATAGTAATTATCAGCGCTGTGGGTCCCATGCAGCAGCAGAGGTAGCTGTCCGCCAGGCCCATTCTGCCATGCCTCTCTCAGGGCTCGGGGAAAGGCGTGTGAAGCTCCTCCTGTGCTGCCCCTGCTCGGACCGCCCGCCCAGGTAAGCACAGAGGAGGGCTGGAGCTGTTGTGCTCCGTGCGGTACCGGGGGAAGCGAGCTCCTCGGCGGGCACCCGGAACTCCAGTCGCACGCCTCTGGGCTCGTTTGGGTGCCGGAGGGAAGGAGGAATGCTCGCTCAGGAATGCTTGCCAGAAGTTCCCGAACGGTTTGTGAGAGTCCGCTGAGGCTGAAGCGGGCGGGTAACAGGTAGCGCTGCTCTCCTCGGCGTGCCCGTGGCCGCGAGCCCGCAGTGCCCTTCGTTCCGTACGGGTGGGATTTAGGAGTGACATCAGTGACCTTGTGCGCTCTTTTCGGCGGCTGAAAACCGCCTGTGCGGGTCGGCTGCAAACAGGAATTAACTTCGCCTCCTAAAATGCGGTAAAGCAGTGTTCGCAAGTGATACGTGCGAGCCCCGCTCTAGCAGAGCCTGAGGGGAGGGAGCGTGTGCGTCTGCGGCGTTGTGCCCGGGAAAAGTTAAGGGGCCATATTCACCTAAACAACTTACTGCTGTTTTTGTCAAATCCCATTCCCAGCCTGCCTGAGCAGAGGGCTTACGCTGTGATTTGTACCCAAGGAGTGTTCTTAGTGCTCTGTACTGAAGAGCTAATTATTAAAATCAGGTGTGAAGAAATCTGAAAGCCCAAGAAAAAAACAAAGCCCTTTTTTTAAGGGGGGTGGGGGGAGACACAATTGTTCAGAGTAAATACTTTGTTTTCGTTACCACCTTTTTCTTTGGTGATAGGTACATCTAATGTAAACAAAAAAGATCAAAAAAAGGGAACGTGAGGTCCCATAACTAGAGTATGTGACTACTAAAATTATTCTGCTGACACTGAGTTTATATATCTGAACAAATCTTAATTTCATATTTCTAGAAACCAATCATGATTGAAAAACTTGCTAAATACCAGACACTCGTGAGTTTAGAAGATGACCTAGCTGGACATGATGTCATGCCGATGGTGCAAAGCTTTGTGCTGTACGGAATATTCCATGTACGTGTAGTTGATAGCTGAGTTAACAGACAGCTGAGTCTTGTGGTTTCTATAAAGAAATGGAAGAGGTTTTGCTCTATCCTGAATTCCTGTGGGTTTGGGAGAGCTTTGGGAAGCACTGGGTCAAAATAGCTAGGATCTTTGCTGAGGTTTGGAGTTCTAGTTTCTGTAGCACTGGCAGAAGCTCTGTGTAGCACACTGCACTCTGCGGGCACTGTCTTAATGTATGGATGCACCTGAAAGCACATCCAGGCTGTTACACCAATTGAGGTGCTGCTTTGCTGCTCCTGCTTGGCTCAGTTCTGGATCCTGGGTGTTCTTCTCCTTCCAGTCCTCCTCTGTAGCTGCCTTTTTTTATCCTTGTCTCAAAGTCTTTGTAGCCATTTGCTCTTAACTTTTGCTTTGTCATTCCTGCACTCTACTGTCCCTGGTCTGTCCCCTTAAGTAAATGACTTAAATGTCATTGTACTGAATAAAAGGGAGCAAGTCCTCTTACTGCCTCTGCACTGACGCTTGGACTTTTTCTTTGGGAAAAAATCCCCCATATTTCAAGCGGGGTATGAATCTTACAGACAAGTACAGCTTGTTACCTTTGTGAGATTTGTCTTGTGCCCTGAAGCATTGATGCTCTTGCAGCTTTGAAATGTGCACTGGTCTGTTTTCCCTTTGCTTTTCCTTCACTATGTATTTCAGGCTTCAGTCTTCCTCTAAGCATTAGGTTTCTACTTGGTTAAGTCTCAGGCCAGCAGCTTAGTCCAGCCAAGATCCCACTTTCCAGGTGTAACCTATCTGAGGAAATTCTGCCCTTCTAGTTCGGTTTAACATAATGGCAGAGACACCTGTGTGATACCAAGTAAGTCAGGAGAGGGCTTTGAATAAATAACACAGGCAGATACGGTTGGAGTGGCTGGAAAATTAGCATGGTTTGGTTAGTTCAAATCCAAGGGAGCCATGGAAAAGGCATTTCCCTTCTGTTTGCTTCCTCAAAAGGGCTACAGGGAAGTGAGATGGAAAGCAGCAGGATAGCAGGAGGTGATGGAAAATCTAACAGCTTTGTGGATTTAGGGAGCGCCAGTGCAAATATCCTGACATCTGTCGTGTCAGGTACTGGTGTTGGGGAAGTCACTGCATGGTGGCAACACACAGGTTTAGGGTTTGGCTAAAAAATAAGCACTCTGAGAGGTGTGCAGCCAGAATGTGCTCGTGGGAAGAGTCCAGGGAGAAGAGGCTCATCTCTGGAGTGAGCTGGTGGTGTGGAAGTGTTTGGTACAAGGCTGATAAGCTCAGCAGGTCACATAACTGAGGAAAACAGTGAGAGTTTTGCTTCTGTGCCAGCCCTAGGAGAGAAAGCTTTGTCCTGGATATTGGGGCTGTGAGGGAGAGAAAGAGAAAGGCATCGTGAAGAATTATCCCCATCATCACCCACTCTTTCAGTTAGCTTTATTTTCAGCATTTTAATGGTACCCAGCTGATTAAAATCTGTGCAAGGTGTTTAAGGCAAATAATTTACTAGGAGCCATCCACTGTGTAGCAAAACACTCTGTTCATCTCTTTTTTTGTACGTGTAAAGGTCACTTCTCTGCATGTGCAGAAATCAGCTTTTTCTTTCAGATGAATCATTTTAGGGCCAAATGTGTAGAAAAGTGTGCAGCCACAAGCAGTGACTGGAGCTTGCCAGTGTCACTGCTCTACAGTTAATAGAGGTGACTTGGCTGTCCACTGCTCTTAAGGCGTTGTTTCCTGACAGGTGGGAGGAAGCTGAAGTGTATGTTCAGTTATTCAGGTGCCATAGTACATAAACTCCTCGGCATCTTGTGAAAATGGCTTGAAGTTACACTGGCATAGGCAGCTGCTTCACTGAGAGGTCTTAAGTAAATCACATAAAATCAGATTTCAAGGTGTGGCCAGTGGTTACTGAAGTCATTTCAGAGGGAAAACCCAAGCAGTGGTATACAGCAGTGTATACCTCACACACAAACTCGTGCCTGTACAGAAGTCCCTGGGCTCATTTGACTTTCAGGTATGTTTTTGTCTTGATGGATGTCACCCAAAGGACAAAGGGAGTGCTGTTCCTTTCTGTGAGCTCCTGACAGAGCACTGCTAGAAACATCAGCTGCTCAGATAAAGCTCATTTTTGTAGTGCACTCCGGTTTTAGGGGTTGTGAAATAACTTCCTGTATAGTTTATAGGGTAAAGATCATGGATTTTATATGCAAAACTTCTCATTTGTCCATGTGTATTGTTTTTTAGAAGCTGTGTGTCTATGATTATGGAAAATTGGTGACATCTAAAAAAGCATCTCAGCAGTGCAGTACATAGAGGTGAGGTGTTGACTCTTTGCCCAGCCATGATCTGTTCAAAGTTGAATGTTCCCTAAATCAGGTCTGGAAGGCTGCTTGTCATTGGGACTATAGACAATCAACTGTTTTACAGATATCTTTGACCAGGCCCTGTCCAATGCAGTCTGAAATCCGATTCAAGTCAATCCCCTGGCATAAAGGACAATGGACACTGAGTGCTGTGAGCCGAATTCCTTTGTCATCATGCCCAAATAAGAGAAATGGAAGTGGAATGATCAACTTCCAGTGCAGTCTTTGGAGATGTTACTGCTTTTCATGGGATCCTTTGAGGATTTTTCCCTCGCCATGTGTGATGCCACTTGTTCAGTTAACTCCTCACTCTTCCTTTTATTCTGGTACCTGAGGGTGAAGGAAAGAGCCTAGACTGCATAATTATGCTTATTGAGGAATGCATTGTTAAAGTCTCATGGGTCTGGCTCGTTGCCTGCATAATAGGCTCGAATCCCAATGTGGAAATCTGTAAATTGTATTGCTGCCTCCCTGAAATTACTGTCTTGTTCTCGCTTTGCTATTCCACTTGCTTTCATGGTGTGCTGCAGGACACTGCTAATCATCAACATTCCTTCCCTTGCCTAGTTTTAGGAATCTGGGTGAGGGTGGTTTGCCAAGTCACAGTGTGTTTTGGTGACCCTGGGTAATGCTCTGTCCATAGTGGACGCATGGCTGCTGACCAGTACACGGGCTGCTGTCTCAGACTGCTAACCACTCGAGCATAATCCTGGAGTGAAGTAGTCCTAAAACTGCTTGAGAAAATCCTGGTAGATGTAGTACCTGGGATTTAAGGTACTGTTATATACTTGATGGGAATGGCTTATGGCTTTTTTTATTAGGAGTGGGATATACTTGGGTATTCAGGCAAATTATGAAGTAGTAAAATATGGTGTAGTGAGCCCTCAGCTTGAGTGTCCCAGCCTGTTTCACTCGGCCAGCTAAAGCTTTGTGCTTGATTACTATTTCATCTTTTGTAGTAGCAGTGAATGTATTTACTTTTTTTTTGACCTTTTGCTTAGATTCATCTCTTCTGAGTAAATGAAGAAAGTGACTATGAAGGCACAGCATCTGCCTTCTGTTTTCATCAATGAAGAGAAGTTTGTAACCAGGTAAATTATTAAAACCCTGGATATTTCATGACTTTGCTTCTTTCTTTCAAGTTATTCCACATTTATTCCAGGACAGGGGATCCTGTAGAGAGCTGAGCCTCTAGCAACAGCAATCCCTACCACTTAGTTTAATCTGTTTACAGAACAGAGTTGGCCTTTACATGGAATTAAAAGAACAGAGCATTAAACCTTTGGATCTGTGGTTTTGGTCTCTAAGGGGAACAGCTCTTCTAGAGGATTCTGAGATAAAATTACAAGTTAGGGAAGAAGACCTGCCTGTCTTGGAAATCTGTTGGAATTGACCGTAAGTTCCAGAGTTGAGCTCTGCTTGTCTGCAGCTTGGGGTCTGGCAGCCCTGGATTGCAGGGTGTCTGTGCAGAAACACTTTGGGGCTGCTAGCTCTCTGCTGTGGTCAGAGGAAGTGTCTCTTTCACCTACTTGTTAAAAGCTTGGAATTGCAGTCTAACTGTCATTTGTCTGATGTTTTTTCACAGTTCAGTCTCCCTGGGAAGAATTTTTCCTACTGCTGCCCCAAACTCTGAACCAGCTGGCATTTAGCTCCATCCCCTTTCTTACGGGATTGTTTTTCTGCTGCTGACAAGAGCACAGGGGCTCTTCTCCTGTGGAGAAGAAGCAAGAGGAAGAAGGGCCTCTCTTCTCTCTTAATTTTCATCGCTCTTGGTCTTCCCATGGGAAATAAACTATCTGTAGATTTCCACCAGGGATGGGGTCTGCAGTGGAATTTATCATGCTGCAGTAGAGATTTGTTCCCAAATCCTGATCATTTCCTATGTGGTATGAGCAATGCTGTTTTCTCCCTTTTCAAGGAAGGGTGTCAGGGCTTTGCCCAGAGCACACAGGCAGCAGATATATCCCTCCCTTTCTCTTCAGGAGTTGTTCTCTTTATACTGCTGCTAATTTGGGATGCTGTGCTTTTGTGTCAGAGGTAATTAATGTGTGTGAACTTGGCATGCAAAAGCATTTGGAAATGTACCAAGCAAACCAGTGTCTCTGGGGCTTTATTCCTCTATATACTTGCCTGTTCATGTGATGAAATGTGCATCCTAGATGAGACCTTTCTGCATGACAGTTGTGGTTTAAACTTTCTTTGCCTTGCATAAAGGGAAATAAGTGTTTCAAGGACCAATGACATTCCATATGCACTCAGGCTTGCTTCCAATGCAGTTTCCAGACTGTCATCCCTCATCTATACCTTGAATCTGCTGTTGCACTACTTCTCTTCCAGTTCTATGCTGTGAAACTTGCTGATGGGGCAAGCTTGCTGTTTGGGAATTGCACAATGGCTGGATCAAAAGGCTGACCAAGGCTTGTGGGATGATCTGGCTGGCTGAACTGCTGCGTCTCCAGCATAACTGCCATAAATATTCACGGATTGTGTGTAGGGCTTGGGCAGGAGAGGGCACAGGTGAGCTGTCCTGGGTTAGTGTTTCCAGAGAGCAGCCTGAGCTCTGTTGTGGTTTACCACTGGGATGCCTGATCTTGCAGCTCCTTTGTATCCTGCTTTTGCTGCTGAAGAAAGTGGTGAATCTGCAGTGCTTGTTATGTTTTTGGGGTGAGTTCTTCTGGCAGTTACTTGGCTTTGGTTTCTATTAATGGCTGTGTTTGGCTGTTGTCACAAAGCTGCTTGCAGTGCAGCAGCTGCTCATTTTCCAGACACCAAGCTCAGCAGAGATGGCATCTGTCTCTAGGTTAGTGCTGTAGGAAGATGTGTTACAGTAAGACTTCTCCTGGGACTAGTCTGGTGCAAATATTCCCTTCTGGGGCAAAAAGAAGGAAAATGTTTTTCCCCTCTTATGTTTCTACTACACAAGGACAAACAAGTCAGATTGAGCTGCTGTTAATCTCTCCCTCGGGGCTTTTCTAATTGCTTGTGTGGTTTGTCACTGTTGGTTACACTAATGCAAGGCTGAAACCTGAAAGATTTACTTATGCAAACTTCTGAGGGAGGTAATGGCAAGTTTTTCTAGACAAGGCAAGAAACTGTGTGAAAATCTTGAGAGCTTGCTCTGAGAAACACAATCTGCTTCAGAGATGACTGTTACGAGACCACTTGCTGTTAGTCTATGATTGGATTTGCATTTGCAGTCAACATGGGCTAAAAGTAATAGGTGGGCCTCAGAGGGTAACCCAAGTCCTTATACATTTCTAATCCATCTTCAGGGAGCTCATCTTTCCAACTTCCTACTTGGAAAAAACATATGAAATAACAGCTGTCAATAGAATGATTGCCAAATGCTGCCAAGTACAAAGGGAACTGAGTTTGAAGCACCTCTTGAGCAGGATCAGCAGGTCTGTCACATCATCTGTTGGACAGAGCTGCCTGTCTCCTACTTGCTTGCTAATCATGAATTGCATCTGGAGCTTGCCTGTGTACGAGGCCAAGACGTGCTTCATCTTGCTTACTGGTAGCCAGCGTGATCAGAACTGGACTTGTATCTGATTCATATCCAAACCTATTTGCATTCCCTTTTGGGGGGATGACCTGAGTGTGGTCTCTCTCTGTTCACGAGACAAGAACCTGTAATGAGCTATTTCAACCCAATGCAAAGAAAGGGTTTTGCCACCAGCATTCTGAGGATTTAAGACCAAAGTAAGTGTTGAAAATTCTTGTTTAGAAATCCAGTTGATAAAGCTAGTTAAAAATACTTTTGTGTGTGGAATTGCAGTAATGTGAAGTAAATAATTTACATCCACAGAATTGGCATGAACCTTTAGTTTAGTGGTGCAGCCCTTGTCCTTGTGTTACCTGCTAGGTAAAAGCCCAGTTGATCTTTTCCCTTTCTCACTGTGGGAAAAGGCTCTCTAAAGCAGCAGGACAGTGTCCTGTTTATTAAGTGAAAGGGGAGAGATAGTTATGCCAGGGAAAGCTTTCTGTGTTCATGCTTTGCGTGGCCCTCTGCCCCAAGCACACCTGGACATGTTTCCTGCCCTCCTGGCTGTCCCTGGTTCCGCCCTGGTGTGTGGCAGCTGGGCCCAGGGGAAGGCCACGTTCCTGGGGCCTGTCCCCGTGTTGGGCTGTCAGTTCCTCTGACATTTGTTTATTTAAAATTGCTATTATTAATTTTTATTTTCTAGTTATTCTTTATTTTATCTCAGGGCACTTCTTTATTTAAAATTGGTGGAGGAGTTGTAGTAGTGTTTCTGATGAGTTCTGAATAGCTTCAGCAGCTCTCTGGGGAACGTGTGGTGCAGAGTTTGCAGGTGCTGTGTTCAGCCTACGGGCCTGCTGTTCTAACAGCTCACACAAATGTGGAAATAAGAGGCACTGTTTGGAAACAAACTTGGTGTCTTCACACACCACTGTGAGGCAGGACACGAAACCATTGTAATCGTTAGTCCATAAGGAAGAATTTGTACACTTCCATGCAGTTGTTCCCCATGGTTAACCACCTCTGCTGGTGGGAATTGCTTGCTTGAATTACAGTCTGAGTCACCTTTAAATGGTATGGGGAAGAGTGTTTCACTCTCCATGGTCTTGAAATACATTTCAATTAATTCTGTCACTGTTCAGCCCTCCATAGCCTGAGCTGCAGCTGGCTTTTTGTCTCCATAGCTCCTTGCTGTTGGCAGACATTCTTTTCATCTCTTTCCTTTCTCCTCTCAGCAAAGATGTGGTGCAAAGCTGTTTTGTTTCAAGCAGAGGGAAATAGAAATGTTAGACATCCTGTAGGTGTTTAGAGATAAGAAAAGTATCTGAAGCAGTATTAAAACTGAATAGAAGCCATCATGCAGAGTGAAAACCAAGTGTAGCCTAATTAAAGTAACCTGCAACATTGCAGGTGCATGGGGGATGTTGTTCTGTTTGCTTCCTCGTAGTGACTGCTACAGAGGGGCAAAGTACGAGCTGCTCTGGGGCGGTGTTATTAAGGTCATATGAGACTGACTAATTAATTTCCTCTGGGTCTTTAGAGAAGCAACTTAAAAGCAGCCCAGTAAATTGACAAAACTTTACTCTTAGAAAATGATGTATGGATCATTAATAAACCTATACAAGGATGCAATGGGTAGCACAGTTATAGGGTGTTACCCTGCTACATACCACCTGCATTTTACAGAGATGTTAAAAATATATTTTTCATTGTGATCTTTATTCTAGAGAGCAGCTTAGTTCTCTTCTGAAGAATTATAACTCTTACTATTCAGATCAAGAGAATCTGCAACTGACATATAATCAGGTAAGGATTTAGGGTTGAGAAACTCCACTAGTCTGGATGTCACAAATTAGTGCTCTCTTCTCCGCACAGCACTGGACTCCAGCGCTTGCTGTGGTGCTTTTATTGTGGGACATGTTCCATCTGATATAGTAAACCAAAACTGGTTGCCTGAACTCATCAGGTCAGCCTGCAGCTTTGGCTGCTTTGGGAATTGCTTAAAACTGAGGTTAAATGTTCTCCAAGTAATCTGTTCCAGGGCTGTGTCAGCGCCAGTGATTTCATTGTATTCCTGTTACTTTGAGGGGAGATAGATTATTATTAGTTGGCTACTTTTACTCCATTATTATTCAGCACTAACTATTTCACTGTTTTTCTCCAGCGAGAAGGAGGCACACCATTCATTGAAGGAATCCTCTCAATATTCTGGGGAGTGCGACATCCTATCCGATTAAAAATTCAGGATGAGAAGCAGATACCCTCTTTTGTAACCCTGAAGTCAACAGAGAATGTGGGTTTTTTCCCTAGTAAAAGGTAATGTATGAGCTTCCCTAAGGAGGCTAGCATTGCAAGATGGCTCGTGTTGTGGCTTCAGTGGATATGGCTGGCTGGATATCCCTGATTCCTGAAAGGCTGTGGTGGTTGCTGCACAACAGGGCTTTTCAACAGCTTCTCCTGGGCAGAAAGATGTGTGTTTGTAGCATCTGTGTTCGGCCCTCAGGCTGAGGAGCTGGAGGAGGCTGCTCTTCTTCATGGAAACTGACTATTCCTATATAAGAACTGGGAAATTGATGTATATAAAAATATCAGAAAAGACCCAAGCAAACCCCACGTTTCCATGTACAGCTGATACTGGTAGCCCCTGAAAGGCCTCACTTTGGTGCACACACTAGAGCATGAAGCCAAAATCTGGTAGGTAAGTGCTGAGGGATTGTCTGTCCCAGCTTACATTCCCAGGTGTGTGAGGTGTGGAATCATTGCTGCTCAGGTGAAGTTCAGGTCAGGGAATGAATACTGGCTTTGTCTGTGCTAAAATTTAGTGTAAAAACCCCATAAAATGCCCACAGACCAGCTGTTCCAGCCACTGCCAATGACATTTTATATCCCAGTGTGTTTTCATCTCTTTCTATAGGTACTCAGTGTACTTTTTATTTGTTTTGAACACTGTTTCCCCAACTTTGGTCAGTGAATTTCATGAGCTGAATCTGAATTTTGTAATATAGAGGCAGAGCCAATGTTCACCCTGAATCACTCCCTGATAAATTGTGTCATGCAGAGTTTATTTTTCTAATTACTTATTGTCTTAGATTGCGTATGGGACATGTTGGAACTGGGGATTTAATTCTGCCACCTTTGCAGCTGTGTAGTTCCAGTAAAGTCTTCTTCCCTGTCTCTGGCTGTTGAAATTCAGGGATGAATTTTGACAGGACTAACTAGGAAAGAACCTGAGTTTTAGGCAAATCTGGCTCTTGGTTTACCTTGACCAGGTTTGCTGGTGTGGAGTGCGCATGGCCTGCAGGGCAGTTCTTAAAAGACTTCTGACTGATGGAAATCTGTATCCTAAAGTAAACATTAACTCATGATCCCAGAAACGTGGGGCTGCCCTGACATGCTTTAAGGTATGCAGAGCAGCTTGGCTGGCTGAGCTTAAATTAACTTGGTAAATGTGTGGGACACAACCAAGATCTTGTTTGGCATTTAAATTGGGGGTAGCTGAATATTGTTGGGAATATACATATATATTTATATATATATATATACACACACACACACATTAAATTAATTTTTAATATTGTGCTACAAATTGGTTTGCTCACAGTCAGATCAGTAAGTGGCTGAAGAGTTTAGGCAATGATTTATGGAAATATTGACATTAATGCAGTCAGGGCTGGATGAAACTTCCTGCTCTCATACACGGCTGGTTTGGACAGCACAAGGGGCTGTGTGTAATTTAACCTGTGTAACAGACCTGTGTTCTGTAACTATTAAACTACAATATGTGTATTTTGTGTGCCTGCCTGATAGTGTGAGTGTGATTAATGCAGGGCGTTTCTGTAAAACAGATCAGGAAATACTGCAAGTTGTCTAAGTTATGTCCTGGTTGATGTTCAATAGGTTCTAAATTGGATGTATTGCATTTGGGATCCCTGGCCATACCATATCTAAATCCCTGATTTTATTATGACTTAAACTAAAATTACCATGCTGAAGTCTGTAAGTTGAGCAGGGATAGAAATGTGTTGCATGAGCCCTGGCTGCAGGATAAACTGAAATCACTGAGTTACTGAGGAGCAGTCAATGATAACTACATGTTTGTTCTTTCAGGGGGATGACTCGCTGGGGAGAATTTGATGACCTCCATCACATTAGCGGGGATACACTGAAGGCTACTGAGGAACAGCCAGACCTTGAGCCAAGTTAGTGTCAGAGCTCTCATGTTAACAAAAACTTCTGTGTTCTGTGACGGTTCAAAAGGAATCTCACACATCGGGCCTTCCCTACCAGCGAAGAGAAATCTCTTTGCTCTGTGTGACATGTACTGCAAGTGGGGGAAACACCGACCTCAGCCTGGTTAGGGCCAACAGTGCTGTGCAGGTGACTTGGTGAAATGAGCTATGCTTTTATCCAAGAAATCATTCCCGAGGGAATGAAACAGCAAACTACAACCACTGCAATCAGACTGTTCTTCATTGAATTCCTGTGCTTTGTTCCATTCTTGCTCCACCCTCCCCCCCCCAAAAAAAAAGAAAAAGTAAATAAAATAGTAAATGAAGTCCTTCACCAAGAGCCTCCTTCCTCTGGGGATGCTGGCAGGGAGTGGCAAGCAGCTGCACACAATGTGTGGTTTTATTGTGTCCAGGTTATCCATGTTACGAGAGTCACACGCTGAAGGCCAGGAGGGAGCAGGAGCTCGACTGTGCCACCCTACCCCGGACCAGCAGTGACGCCACGGCCGTGCGCAGGAGGACCAAGCTCCCCACCATAACCAGGACAGAAGTAGAAACTCACAGGTTCTCCATCAATGGCCACTTCTACAACCACGAGGTAGGACATGTTAGGCTTGGCTTTGTCACCTGAAAGACAAGGAACCCCTCCAGTGAGTTTTGCCTCATGCTGTGAGTCACACTGCAAATGTTCTTGTTCCCAGACATCAGTTTTCACTCCAGCTTTTGGATCTGAAACCAAAATAAGAATCAACAGCCAGATGAGAACCAGACAAGTAATTCAACAGTTGCTTCGTAAGTTTAAGGTAAGTCTGCTGGCAGGAGGAAGCATGGCCATGTTCTGGAAACGTTCATTCTGATGTGTGCTCCAGCACTGTGGGAAAGATGGGAAATAACTGGGCAGGGATAGTGCATGGAGTAGAGCGTGAAAAAAACCCACACGGGCGATTTTAAATTCATAAGTTTGGTGTATTTTAGCAGTGTTACACGGCTCTCAGAGGCCAGGAAAGTTACACCAGGTGTGCAGTGTGCTGTGATCGGAGAACCGCAGATGCGCTTCTCTCAATTCCCTCTCGGGAGACGAACGCTGCCGCGCTTCCCGCGTTCCCCGGGCAGGCAAAGGCTGCTCGTTGTCCCTGGCGGTGCTGCACTCCCGCGGACAGCCCCGGGAACTGCGGCTTGCGAGGTCTGGGACGTGCTTCCTCTTACAGCCAGGGATAATATGGAAAGATGCGGAAGGGTAGAGTTAAAAGTACTGCTTAAGGTCAGTGCCGTACTGTCTGAAACTTCATTTCTTTTTCCCTCGGAATTTCCTTGGAACCATCTCCCAGCAGCAATGTCACATGTGGTCAGAAGCAGCTTTGCCCTTATGCTGCATATTTATGAAATATCTTGATTTTGCATGGCTGCTTAGTGTTTAATTTATAGTTTAATGGTCTTAAACTTCCCATTTAGCTTGTCTAGAGACTTCCCAAATGCAGGATTATTCATGTGGTTAGTAAGACTTGGGAGTGTCTTGGATGGAAAACTTAACTTCTAGGAGTAATAAGGAAGAGCAGGGTGTAAAGTTGTAGGGAATAAATTGCAAAGTAAGTGTTCAAAAGTTCTGCTGTTTTTCTGAATGTGGCTGTCAGGCACGAGGGTAGGTCACAGGAGTTTGCCTTGATGGCAACACAAACAGCAGATGTAGATGTGATGGGAGAAGTAAGCTATGTGAAGTGGTTAAGGATGCTGCAAGGAAACCAGGCAGGGAAGATCTGGGGTTACAGTGTGCTACTGGTTTGGCAGCGTGGGAACACTAAGGGTTAGGGCTGGCACAGGGACAGTGAACATGACAGCTTTCTGTCTTATCCAAATCCAGTGTCTTTTAACTCTTCTACAGACAGGATCCCTGCCTCAGACTTTGAGCCAAGTTTCTGAGCTGAGACACACAGGGAAAATGTGCTGAGAGGGAAGTGCTGGGAAGATCTGTACAGGAGTCCGAATGGATTTTCTTTTTTTTTTTTTTTTTTCACAGATAGAAAACAGCCCCCATGAATTTGCACTTTACATTATCCATGCGTCAGGAGGTAAGTCAGCCACTGCTGCCTGATCATTTCATCTCTAATCATCATTCTGTGTGTGTATGGAATGTGTCCCATAGAGAAACAGAACTCATCCCAGGCCTTTGTCTTGTTTGTGCACTGTGTGTGTGGTGTGGCATTTTGCCTTCTCAGGGACCCTTCAGAGAGGTCTCCTCTGAAAAGGAAAAGCTGAATTAATTGTATTGTGGGCCCTTTCACCTGACAGCTTTGGATTGCATATGCTGTGTTCAAAGTACTCGCTGTTCAGTGGAACAAGTTTATTTCCATAGCAGTTTACTCTTACTTTTTCAGGAAAAGGGAGATTTGATCTTTATTAATGGGAACACCTGGGAGAATAGAAGGGCACTGAAGGAGAAGGTTCTTTAAATGGCACAATATTAGGGACCTCTTAGTTATCTGGTGATTGCACTTGAGTCAGTATGGGATCCATGTCAGGAAAAAAGCCTCATGACTGCAGGTGGTAGATAGAGCCCCTGTGGGTTGTTCCTTATTTTATGACATTGCTTATAAATTCCAGAAAAGAAACAGCTGAGGAGTGGAGATGTTCCCTTGCTGCACAGGCTGCTGCAAGGGCCCTCTGAGAAGATTGCCAAATTCTTTCTCATGGATGGGGATGTGGAAGAGATCAGCAGTGATGTACGTATATCCTTACTTCTTATAGTTCATGGAATTTTTCTCAGTGACCATAGTTAGTAGTGCCTTTCTTGTTTTCTCCCTTTTAGGTTGCTCAGTATATTTCATTCCATCTTCCCTTTTTGGAATCAATTCTGCACAGAATAAATGAAGAGGAAGAGCAGGAGATTCAACAGACAATTGCAAGGTAAACAGACACAAAATGAGGTGTCAGAGTCCAGGGCTGTCTCTAAAATTGTGGCCTGGCTCATGAGGAGAACAAACAGATGTAGCAGAGTGCACGTAGAACACTGTGATGGGAAGGCTGAAGGGATTGGGGGGGTTTATAATTCTTTCCCTATCATGTTGCTCTTAAAGACTCCAGAATTAATACTGACTGCACACAGAGTGGAGTCTTCAGAAATTTTGGACGCTTGGGGTAACTATTTTGTTTGCTGTTTGCTTTCTGAGCCCTTGACTGGCTCAGTTTGCAGTTGCTGCTTTGTACACACTTGATACTGTTTCAGTTCTGTAGCATTTAAGCCACATCAGTGCCAGGTGTCCCTTTAAAACTTGAGGTGAATGACAGAAATCCCCCTGGCAGTGTCTCAAATGCCCCACAGGTACAAGCCAGAGGAGCTCCCATATTTGTGAGCCTCTGAGTCCGAGAGCACTAAGAGGCTACAGCAGCCGTAGGTCTGTTACTGGATGCTGGGTTGATAATCATGTTGAATCAAAGTGTCCAGGAAATGTTTAGAGAATACTAAACTTGCCTGCGTTGAGCAAGTTTTCATTGCTATTTGACCAGCTCGTTGGAATTGGGGTTGAAAATTTGCAGAGGTAATTTAAATGCATTCTCCCTCTCAGGTACCTAAGAGAGAAGAGCCTGATACGGCAACACCTTCGCAGTCGAAGCGTTAAAAAAACAGAGACTACGGTATGACGGGATGGCCCCTGGGATCCCCCGCGAGTGGCCCCGGGCTGCTGAAGGGCGGTGCGTGCTGCGGCTGAGGAGTGCTGCAGCTCGGAGAGCGCAAAGCGGGAGGAGTCTCTCCTCGCTGTGGAACAACTGCAACTGCCCCCGCTCGTGCAGCGCTGGGGTGCAGGCTGGAATCACCTGAGGAGATGCACTACATCACCCAAGCAACACGTGCTGCGTCTGACTTGGAACTTAGGCAAAAAAATCCCCTGAAAAGCCCAAGGCTTTAAATCCTGCTGAGGTATGACCTGGTACCAAGAGGCTGGTGTAGAAACGTATTGCAATAGCCGATCTGCTGATAGAAAATACGCAAATTAAGAATATGGTTATCCCTCTGTTGGAGAATTATTGTATTATATTAGCAGAAAGCTTTTCAGTAGAGCCAAGTGGCCGAAGACATTTATCTATTTAAGATTGCAGGTAGAATTTTCATGTAAGTTATGAACTATCCTTGCAAGATGCCTGAAATCCACTGGCTTCAGGCTGGTGGATGCTGAAACTGCTTAAGCTTGGAGCTGTGTTAGAAAAACATAACTGGAAACCCTCCCACTTAGGAGCTGCTCGGCTCTTAGCAATGGCAGGGTATTTATCGCTGAAATACCTCGTGAACTGCAAAGTAAGAACTGACTAAACACTCTTGTGTCCTGAAAGGCATCCCTGTGGTTGGAATAAACGATAGTGTTCCTTCCTGTGCTTTCTGTTGAAAGGCAGTTGAGAAGTGCCATGGAGGATTGGGCTCGTGGCCTCCCCAGGGGTGCAGTTTGGGTCCAGCCCAGCCTCACGCAGGGCATAGCAGCCAACTGTCAGGTCCTTTCTGGCTGACTTGTGTTCAATGCTAGAGCTCAGATGATAGAGATGTAAGTAAAATAAATCTGTGCACAGTTCATTGTCCTGCAGGAGTTGGTTGGTTTTACCTGGTATCTGCAACTTACCTCAGCTGCCTTTGTCTTATGCAGGTAACAAATACTTACCGTCTTGTCTCAGTGGATTTCCTTATGGGGATTCAGCTTCTCTCTGAACTAAACATCCCTTTTTTCACTTGGTTTGGTTTGAATGCTCCCTCTGCCTTTTGTGTCACTTGTCCAGCAAGGCCCTTCCCAAGACTTTGTGCAGGTAACAGAGCGGAGCGTTGCCCTTTGGAGCCTTTTCAAGGTATGATTATAGAATATTTTGGAGGCTGTTTTCAAAAT